>JAUJEN010000626.1:0-173294 GCA_030448925.1 Citrus cavaleriei
AGAAGTTACGGTCACAAGGTTAATCCGATTCTGCTTTCTACCTGCAGCACCTCGACTCTCTTGTGAAATACTGATTCATATGTGAACTCGTTGCTAATCCTATGATTATTCCTGCTGCGAAAAACAACTAAAAACGACAGTATTTTACACCAGTTTAAGTAACTTATGTACTTCTCCGGCTCCTCTTCTCCCTCTACTCCTCGCCATTTATTCCTTCCACCGATCGCCACTTTGACGAAAAAATCTCCGAAGCAAAGAGAAAAAATTTATACTTGTTCAGATCGCCAAGGATGGGTACTGGCCAACTGGAGTGGTAAAGACTGGATCAAGATTGACTATTCCAAGGAAAAAATACTGTAAGTAAAATAAAAAATAAAGAAAACAAAAATTGTATGTGATTTCGTATGGGATAAAAGGGATTCAAGAGAAAGTGGTGTGGTTGATGATTTTGATTGAAAACGAAATCGATTTGAGTGATTTTGGAATTTAAAGAGAAGAAGTTTTTTTGAGTGAGAGATTTGGAGAGAGAGAGAGAAAGAGAACCGAAGGGGGAAACAATGACACTTCGATGTACTACAACTTCGAAGTCACTTCACTTGAAGGGAATCACAATGTAAGAAACAAACAGGAATAAATATAGATTATTTTGAAAATTTATTAATTCAATGATTTAGATAAAAAAAAAATATTAATGATAAGATTAATATCATCATCATTGCCGTTTTGTCAATTTTTTTTTTATTAAAATCTTAGATGTACTTTTTTTTTTTTTTAATTTGAATGACTTAATTTAGAGTGTAAATTATTCTTTGAGGATCATTATTTGATTGCCGTTTTGTCAAATTTTTTTTTTAAAGCATGCGAGATTATATTGACGAAAATAGGAAACTAATGATGTTGACATCAAGTTCCAATTTAGTGGCCAAAATAGTAATATAACAAACAGAGAGTTCTCAATAAAAACAGGAAGGAAAATTAATGATGTTAAAGTTGTTAATAATTCGTTATTACTAAATGAAGAATTTTTTTTGTTTTAATAAACTTTTGGGTTCATTACGGTATAAAAAGTAAGATCAAGTTATCATATATCTGGGCCAGCCAGACGATTGTATATACTTCGACTCATTAAAATTCAACGCATCGCTACAGAATAAAGGTTACAAGATTATCAGTTGTGATCGTAATTTTCTCCTAAACTTTTTATCTCATAATAGCAATAAGTGAAAGATAATAAGATTAACTTAGTAGAAAATCTTCTACCAATAAACAAAAATTATAATAGTTAAATATAAATTCATCTAATGCATTCACCACATAATCCCAATCCTTCGAAATATCATATGCCCAGACACTCTTAATATATTCAGTTATGTAATTTTCATTATTTATATTTAGGCATTACGAATATAAATCCTTTTTTTTTCACCGAATTATAAATTTTAAGAAATTTTACCAGTTGACTTCTGATTTATTTCTCATTGCCAATATTGAACTACTAATGTGAATGAATGAAGCGTTAGTTGATATTATTATTTAAAACATGAGGAAAATAACATTTACGTGTTACGTGAGATTCGGCTTAAAATATCTTTATAACTCTAACATTTCAAATGTTACACTTTCATTAAATAAAAGTCAAAATACAACTTAGAATGTTTAAAAAATCATCAAACGAAGGCAATGTGAATGGAATTAAAATACACGAGTCCAAATATTTTCTAGGACACAACCTTTCTTAGAGAAATTCTTAGAGAGAATTTTTCAAGATATTTACATTTTATTAGTATTTAAGTCAAATTGAGGGACCTTATAGATTTTCCCCCAATAAATTATATAGTTTTAATTTTTCCTTTTATATTTAAAGAAGAAGTATTTAATTTGGAAGCGCTTGTTTTAAAAAGTGCTTTGATAAGAACGGCTTATGAGGTGAAACTGCTTAATGCCTTATTATCGTTGCTGTTGTTGTTGTTGCTGTTGTTGTTGCTATTGCTATTGCTATTGGAGCCCATTACGATGCTGAAGTGGATAGAGGCGGCGATATTGAAGCAATTGAAGTGGTGGGGCTTTGCAGATGATTTATTCAGTCAAACATGAAGAAGTTCATTTTATCGTATTTGTTTTATGCACTATTTACTTTTTGTATGTTTATGGACTATGCAAAACCGTCTAAGCCCAAAAAGAATTCATAGATAAAGCCCATCACAAAAAGCTCATAATTAAAGCCTCAAATTAAAACAAGTCGATTCTACGCTTCCTCATTATTTAAACTTATTTCTATTTCAAATCATTTAATCATAAATGTAAACTTATTATCTAAATTAAAAATAGTCAGCGCCAGAATTATCTGTTTTTTTATGTATAAATTATCATTACTGAATCTCACTCAGAGTAAATGACACAACGTTTCACACATCAACAGAGCGTACTCAGATAAAGACATTGCTTAGAATTACAAATATGAGTCTCAGCACTGTGCATGGGAGACTCAAAATCTCAAACTCAAACCTCCAATTTAAAAAATAACTACAGGACGCCTTTGATCAACGTAATTAAGAATTTGTTGATAATTGAGATGTTTAATGTACTTGGATTTTCGAGTTATTGTGGAGGTAAATTGGGACGTTAGCTTGTGATATTGAGCTCAATTTTCAAACAACAGCAATAAATTTATCGAATCGAGATGATATAAAATTCAGATCTCAATCTCTATGTAATAAATGACAGGCCGCTTTTTATAACGAAAGTGTACAATGATATTTCATACATAATATACTCGAGCAAAAAATTATATGATACGTATGTAACAAAACGACAAGCGCTGCACAGTTTAAAATATTTGATTTACATATGTTGTCAATATTACGAATTTTATAAACTTGCATTATGCTGTTCGTACTATCACTTTTGCCAAAAGATGTATGACCAGTAAAGGAATAAAAATGATATCTTGCATTTTCTTTTTAGACCGGAATAAAATGGTACGACATATACATCTACTTGACAAAATAATAACAATGCCATTTGTTTGATTAATCTCACATCGTATGTAGAAGCTTTTAATGCTTCGAGTAGAATTTTTACAGCACGATTGACGAAACTATAACCGACATATCATATTAAATTTATATTTTGGATATCCGAAATTAATAGATATCACTGACTTATGTCACGCCTGGTCATATTGCTAGTGGAAGAACCCAATCATGAAAGTCGCCAAATACTATCCTTATCTCTTGGTATAAAGGTTTTCAGTTGTTATTTTATCTTTTTAATATAGTTTTTTTTTTTTTTACAATAAACACTTTTTTTGCTTTCACCATTTAGCCATTTCGAGAGTACTTTAACCAATTTCTTTTATATACTTAACCACAAGCACATTCAAGCCCGCATCACAATCCATACTAAGCTGGCCCAACCGACGTACTCTGCTTCCCAACAAACGCGATTTCACGCCCTTTAACCTGAAGAACCTGCTCACTTATTTTACCTGCATCACAAATGAATCCAATACTTTATTTACACAACCACTTTTTAATTTCAATTATAACATAATTATAATGAACTCTAGATAAAAATGTTATTTTATATATGTCCTGCATGCTTTAAAATATTTGTAAAGCGAGGCAATATTAACCAACACTTTATTTGCCATAATAACTACTTTTTAATTTCAATTATAAATATAATTAATGAACTTTTAGATATAAAAATGTTATTTTATATGTCCTGCATGCTTAAAATATGGGTGGAGGGCACAGGTGTATTTCAATTAGGTTTCCTTCGAGTTGAGCCCACAGAATATTTAAATATTTAGTATCACATTTTCTTTAATAATTACGTATATGATTAAGATTTTCTTTTTTTCTTCTTGAGAAGAATGGTTGTTGATTTTAAAGGTCAATGTGCATAGTTGTGACCGCTGAACTATTTCCATGCAAAAGATATGTACTAATGTAACACCAAAAAAAGTCAACTATGACTAAACTTCCAAACCAACCTTGACCAACTTCTTTTGACCCTAAATATCATTTTCCACTTTTGGTTCCCTCGAAACCTATTGAATTTGATGAGGAGCCGCAATCCTTAACGACAAACTTTCAAGATGCTTGTTCAGAATTATAGGCTCATGCCAGTGGCTCTTTGCAAAGCCCCGAATCAGCTGTAATTAAAGCTGATGATTTTCGGCCTGATCAATTGCTGTCAGATTCAATTTATAATTATTATAAAAAAAAAATTATAAATACGTAAATAAAAATTAATAATATATAAAGAAATATAAATTTTAAATAATAATTTCACAATTATTAAAAATATATTGCATTTTTTTATTATACAAGAAAATCGAGATAATACAACTTCTAAACTATAAGCTTTGCTTAATAAATACTTAACAGAAATTAAATATACAATCAACCTCAACTTCTAAACGCACCTTTATTCAAGCCAAATGTTATGATCAAATCAATTTGTTGATAAACAATGTGTGGAATTTGGCTATTATGGAAAGTCGGGTTAGGTGTATTTTGTCGCTTAGTTGCTATGTGCTTCTCGCTAGGGAAAAATTCCAAAGATTACACAAATTAATGAATGAAAGTTTCACAAAATTTTTAAAAGATTAAAAATTTATAAAAGCTCTTATTGAAGTAGATTTAATCAAATTTATAAAATTATTAATAAGAAAAATCTAAGTTTGAGTGTAAAACACTATATTAATTTTTTCACATTCTTAGGTGATTCATTTTATTTAATGCTCATCTTTTAGTAAATCATCATAAAACGAATAGACAATAGATCTAGAGTCTCTTTTCATTCCTTTTCAAGGAGATTGGTTTCACTCATTTGTTTTGTTTTTATTTATTTATTTATTTTGTTTTGAAGGAATAATTATTCAATCTCCAAAATTTTGATCAACAAATAATTTGAATTGATATTTTTGTACTAATAACAATAAATTTTTTTTTCATCTTTTGTACCGTTGTATGGTCAAGAACTATAAAAATCAGTAGACCCCACAATTCTGTTTGTGTAAATTTGATACGTTGGCAGATTACTAGATATTAAATTAAAGACAATGATTTTGGATAAAGATAAAATTATCCTTGTCCAAAGATTAATTATTTTGCTTTCTTAAATTGCATCCCACATTGTTTATTTGAAATGATATGATACATCATTCATTGTAAATTTATTATCACATTTATATGTCATTGTCCATCAATAAATAAGACATAATTTATAATAGAATTTTTTACTACAACATACACACACACACACACACACACATATATATATATATATATATGTAGAGAAAGAGAGAGAATTAAAACAGCAGGATATCTCGAAAACTTTAAAACCAGAAAACTATAAAGCCTTTTAAAATCGCAAGGTTTTAAAATTTTTTCCCACTTTCCCGCACTTCTTTAAAATTCCTAATTGTAAACTACTATATATATATATATATATATATACTATTATTGACATTCATGAACTTGTTATGGCTTCTATTGTAATATAGCCAAATTTGAATTACAAAAAACAAAACAAAATCAAATTGAAGATTATTTTAAAAAGTTACCAATTAATTGGCACATAATTTTGATAAAAAACTGTTATTAAAAACTAAATTTCTATGTGAAGAAGTTCTATTCGAAAAATTTGAAGCCATCTTTGGATTCCTAAAATTTATTTAAAAAAAAATCAACAAATGCCATGCAAGGATAGATCAAATAAAATGGTCAATCAATATTAGTTCTATTATACGTAAGCATGTAAGTCAAGGTTCATTATAATTCATTATTTATTATTTTACGTGTATGATTAAAATTTATACTTCACCATAAGTGAACTCCAAGATAGCCGAATCCTTATAAAAAAATTAATAAAAGTTCTAAGTCACATCGACTCTGCGAGCATTTCTAATTTTTAAAAAATATAATGGGCATGCAAGTAATTCCTAAGTCACACGTCTTCAAAATTAAAAAAAAAAAAAAAAAAAAAAGATCATTGAATAAGTCCGAGGTTGTACTTCAAAACGTGGGCCAATCCAAACAGAGCCTATAAACACAAGCAAACGGATGTGCTTTTGTTCTTGAATTGTTTGGTAATAACGAAAAAAAAACTTTTGTCTTTTTTGCCCACAAATTATATTCATTCTTTTTTTTTTTCATTTATTACGAATAACACCACCCCACCTGTAGTCTATCTGTAGACACTTGAAAACTAAATTTGGGGAATGCTGACATGTCATCATCCGCTGACCAAATTATGCGAAAATAAACTTTCCATTTACTTATTATAAATTTTTTTCGAAAAAAAAAAAAAATTTACGAAAATAACTATTAATATTTTATTATTTTCACAATTAACCCTCTCAACTTTTTTCTATCAACATTAGCCAAACACAAGCCTTTCTTCCCAAATTACCCTTCATGTAATAAAACCAACATTTGCTTTCTCCCATATCGCCAAACCAAAAGTTAAATTTTTCACTTTAATCATCACCTAAACGCATTTACCGCAGAACGATAACGTAAATATATCCGATCATAATCTATCCGGACCCAATATAATCGACATCACTGCTGTATTTAATTATTTTCTCGATCTTATCAATCGAATAAAGTTTAATCAATTCTGGCTGATAGGCCGCCTGGTTGCAAAGAAATTAAGCGATGGTGTTGCTTTGGCGACAAAGCTGTCTATCGCACCTAATTCTCGAGATTCATTAAAATCAGATTATTTTAATAGATCTAAAAAATTTTTTTTTTTTTATAATTTACGCTTAATGGATTCAACAGACTGGAATCAAGCATTTAATATCAGCGGACATTAGAGAATTCAACAAATGAGACGCGAATTTGAGAAAAATTGAGTTTTTTTTGTTGGAAAAATTATCCGCTTGACTGGGCTATCGGCAAGAGATATTTATAGTGGTTAAGCAATAAACCGTAAACGACCATAAGATCGCTAACGAAGACAACTTTGATACATTATAACGATAATGTGCAATGCCCATGGATATATGCGATGACGAAATGGCGAATACATGCATACGGCATCCGACGAACAATTTTTGGACGATTCCATATTCAGGACTACATCACCGAGTTCCGAAATGTATGTATCGAGCCATATGTCGATACGTGAAATCCTTCGCTTAGAGTAAAGTTGTCCGGCCCCGAGCACGACGTAAGAAAGGGCACAGACAATATCAACAAGCAGTTAATATTACTCTCCAATCCATTTACAATTATGACAACATCGATGATAATGGCGTTGATGCTACGTGATGCCGACAACGGTATCGGTCAACAACGCCGCTCGTTGAATCCATATTCTATCACAACAATGATTTTTGGACAATGATGATTTTCATAACGAGGACAGAGGGGGATAATGTTTCAGTGTAATCCCTTCTAATAATACGAGGCGAGGTGACTCATTTCATTAACGATGTGCGATGATTTTGAGGAGCCGATCCTTCTCAACGTTCCGTCAAGCTTCAAAAGACGGAGGACGAAGCAAGCAAGATACTCCTCAAAGGAATAATGTAGGCAGACCTATTCCTTCTACGGTTCGATCGAGAAGGAGAATTGACTTCTTACAAGTCTTGGCTCCAACCCCCGCTCGAACATGGTTGCTCCAAGCTTGTTGTTAGCCAGACTCGGGATGATATCAAGGTGGGTAAGCTATTTGTCGGTAAGAACGAGCTATATTATATCTACGCAAGGTGACCTTTAGGAGATAAGTTTGATTTCAAGATTGCACTCCGCTTACTACGGCTACATCGCTTCGAGGCTCACCGTTGTTCGTAATCATGTAAATGGCGATTCGGAAAGCAACTAGAAGTTCGGAACGAGCAAAATGTTCATTGGTACAAGAGAATTGACAACGACACATCATTAAGTAACGAGCAGATTGCTGATGGACTTCATCATATATCAATTGCCGTCATATTATCGCAAAAAATATATTCAAGATAAGTTATGATTTATAATTTCAACGCATACAAGAGCAGTATACGCAATGCGAATACTGTTCGCCACGATACCAAATAGTGCAGACATAAGAAGTAGAGAAGTCGGTTCAAATAGTTCATAACCCTCGCAGTCATACAACTTGCTCCCCTAAATACTCAATGCGCATTTAACTATAGCTTAACGGCGTACGCCACCTCGCAGCATTTGGCTTCGGTATTGCACTTTTATACTATTTCAGAGCACCTTGATCTTTCCATCATGCCTATGCGCATATCTGCCCGGCTAATACAGGTATGGTACTCATCCTCAAGGGACTACATCGTGAAGCACGTTCGTGGCAACATGTCTTGATGGTAACAATCAATCAGAATTCCATAGCCATTGGGATCATGGATTCGTGAAACAATGATGCTTGAGAATGGTTTATGTATTTCTGGGTTACAATTTTTGAGTGATCGGGCAGATACCCGAGTTGGTAATTATCTCCGATCGATGCACCGCCATACGAGAGTCACTCTTAAAGTATTTCACAATGCAACTCATGGCGCTTTGTTTTTACCACGTCAAAGCGTAAATATTGCTCACAATTTAGAATGTCCAAAGCTCGATGAATTTGAGCTGTATTTACACGCAAAGAAAAGCATATGGCCACGAGGAATTTAAGAGACAACTGAGGCGGATGATCCAATTTCAGCGGGCCGATTACCTGTATAATGTCGGTAATGCAATTGGGCAAGGTCTCAATAAGGTAGGAGGTACAAAAGATTTTACCACTCAACATCACAAGAGTGTTAATGCTTTCACGAGAACCTCGAAATTTCATATTTCCATCTCTTTCATTGGATCACTTTATGAAAACATTGGCAAAGAATGGTTTTATGAGGAAAAATCAGGTTGAATCAATGACCACTGCTAAATAAATAATGAATGGATGAAATAGTCATCGAGAGGAGAACTATTGAAAGAATGATAGTTCGCTTCTGTCTCCGCACGCTTTCAAGTTATAAAGCGTGAGCTAAGGAAGGTTTTGCTGATCGGTAAAAGAGAACTTGCCCTCAGGCGTTTCACCACTGCCTTTGTGTGCTTCGATGCAATTGGCAGGTCTAATACACCGGTGGATTCTTATTAACCTTGCTCGGACTTTTACACTACGAATCAAGTTTACGCTTTATGGCCACAACCAAAGGATTAATAAGGACGTATCGATCGAAGTTCCGTAGAAATTCAGAGATGCAAGTATACCCACCAATGGGAGGCACCACCACCGCCGTGAAAGAGCGTGCAGTATCACCTTTACCGCGAGGACGCTTTTGACCCATTTGATCGTAAGATGCACATGAACTATAACGTAAATAATGCGAACTTATCAAGGCCGACCGGTTACTTGTATTTGTGTATTGTACACTTATATTTCATAAACTTTATTTTATTTAAAGTTCAAAATGTGAGGCATTAAATTATATAAACTATAAATTAAAAAAAAAAATTCCAAATTTCACATTAAAATTACTACATGTGTCTACAATATAATATCGCTATTAAATATATCAACCGTAATCTTTCTAAAAAGATCATATTTACTAAGAAACTCCAATTCAAGTTCAACATTAAATACATCAGAATTCATCATTTAAATTCGCAATCGCCTGCTCTTGTTACAAGGCTTCAATCACAAGGAGCAATTTACCGGTTCACTAAATCAAAATAATATTGTAGCCAACATATTCCAACCATCGAGAATATAATCAAGTGAAGTTTGTTTTGAATTTTTGTCGTCACAAATGAGTAATTTGTCATAAATCTGCATTTTATTTTTTCCGAAACAACTCAAGGCACTCCAACGCTACCGCCCAAGTTAATAGGATGAGTAACCCATATAAAAATTAAAACATGTCATTATATATGCAATTGAAATACAACAGCAAAAAAGCAACAACTCCTAATATTTTCATTATAGAAAAAGCATGTGAAATGTAATAAAATACATACCATATCGACATCCGCTATTGATTTTGACGCCAGGTAGGTTATCGCCACAAAGAGCAATCTTATTCAAGCCACAATGAATACCATTGAATCGACCGTGACACCCTTGCTATTCCATAAATGATTCAAGAACACCTAGTATGGTTAGATAACCAAGAAATGCATAAATTAATAAAACTTAAAGGCAATAATTAAAAAAATAAAGCATTACAAGTTTTATTCAAGACGTTACCCAAAAAATGTACGTACGTAGACACGCTTATAAGGCGCTTGACATCGTTGTTGTTTCTCGCTAATTGCCGAGATACCGTGAATAAGGCCGTAGAGAAACAAATGCTGGCACCTCTAAAAAAATTACAAATCCACAACAAAGATACACCACGAGGAAAATATAAATACCTCATCGCCAGCCATCCTGCCTGTTGTCCCCAAATTATTCGAAAGAACGATCACAAGGCCGGATTCACTTTATACCACCACAATCACTGATCAAACTCAAAGAAACAGACTAGAGTCTCATCCTTCCTGGATTTACATCCACATCAGACTACAATCGTAGGTCGCATGACCGGGACGAGAAAGGCTTGAACAAGCCATTCTCGCTCGATCGTGAGGAATTGCGGCAGGATCATATAAAGATATCGACCAGACAAGACGCTACCGAACTTACTAACGCCCGAGGCACCTCTCGCGAACACTGTGACGCCTTCCCACTAACATCCCCGTAGAAACTATAATGACGGGGCGAGATAATTTTTCATTGCCCACGCCAAGATACACTCCATAGCCGTATCGACATTCGCCAAAAAGAAGCATAACAATCTATCAAAATTAAAAGTTAAACGAATATAATTATTAAATTTGAACCAGCTAATGACAATGAGCGCAAGGAGAACTTATTTGATGTTTAGAAAATGTCGTATGAAGCCAAATAAATTCGCTTTTAAAATCTTTTAATTCTAATTTTATTTCATACATCGCTACGATCAATTTATCTAGTCGTCAGCCGCACGTAATCATTAAAACGCTTTGTCCTCGACTATTACAAAAGAAAAAAAATAAAACTTTAGAATAACAATAAAAAAATAATAATTACAAAAGGAAAAATGTCATTATATTTAACCTCGAGTCCGATGCGTCGTAATTTGTCACATTTAGCTGCTTTGGTGGTGGTCATCAACGACCACAAATCCTCAAAGTGTCATGACCCGCTCATCCTCCCAAAGTGTCATGGCGTTGTTGCTACGTATTGGGTTTGGTAATAACCGTCATGATCGTCATGCTTCCGGTGCCTTGTGGCAAACCGACGCAAGATCATCGCGTTGATTGAAGAAGGTCGGTGAGCAGTGTAAAGTATCATTTAAAATTAGTAAATGAAAAGTCAAAATTTCCTGATTAACAAATTTTAGTAAGATTATCTAGAGATATACCTTATGAACCCAAATACCCTGAATGCTTGGCAAGTAATCCTTTACAGAGAGCCAATGGTTTTCTCATACTCTCTTTTGAATTTGGCTCTAAGAGTTTGTAAAACGCCTCCCCTCGCTTATAAATTCAATTAAAATTTTGCAAATAAAGATATATAACTTAAATTTAGTAAAGTTAAAAAAATATAAGTATTACATATTACTTACAAAGACGAGATCGCCGTTGAAGAAACGAATAAACCTCCGCAAGTTGATTCCCGAAGACGCCCATGGGCTTCCATCGTAATCGCCGGGAATCTTATTCTTCGCTTTGGACGACCCATGTCGATGGTAACCCTCCCATTGCTTTGTAAATCCAAGCCTACAACAACTAAAGTGAAAAAATCAAATAAAACAACTATCAAATATTTAATACTATAAACTTATTACTAAACAAAAAAAGCACCTCGAACCCCAGACGAAAGCCGTAGCAAAGATTGTATTTTTCAATATTATGATCCGGATTTTCAACCGAAGTCTTCTTAAATTTCGCGTCTTTCTCGAACAGCAGGTCACTTGTCAAGACTCTCGTAAATCATTTCCCATGATAATATTGCCTTGCCACACGCTTTCGGCATCAGATATCATCAACTCACAAGCCCAATCGAAATTAATTTGAAAAGTGATTTTTTCAGCATTGTAAAGATCTGCCCAAAAAAAATAAAAACAAGACAATCTTTAAATATCCTGTCCCATTTCTCGAATTTCAACTCCTTAACATCGTGAGACTAATTGCTTGACATTAATCTTAAGGACGACACCACCAAATATGTATTCCAGTAGCTACCGCTTCCATTTCATCATTTTTTTATTGGTATCAACACCAAACGAAAGTCCAAAGAATTGCTTCGACAATTGACAAGCGTAATCACATGCTTACCAATTTGAAACCATAACTCGATCCTCACGATTATCTTCTTTCTGGGCCACTTGCCGCAGATAAAGATTGTGCAAAATTACTCCCACTAAATGGAAAAACTTTACACTCCAAGAAATGCCCAAATATATCCTTTTTAATATACTCAATCGCCATTAATTTTTTCCTCGATGGCTTTTTACGACCGAAGATAACATACACATGCTTTCAATTTCGACTGGAAAAGTGATCAGATAACAAAATACATCTTGCCTACTTCAATATCCTGTGATTCTATTTCGCCATGTATCCGTATATTTATAAAATTATTACATTACATTTAAACAAAAAAAAATTGACTCGTTAAAAAAAAAAAGCTCTAATTTTTCATGACGTTGTCGCAAAAAAATCCTGCGATAACCCATGCGCCCGTCATGCATTTGCAAGTCGAGAGTGTGCTGCGCGCACTGCATTTGTGTGATTAACAGTCACAAGATGGGCGCTACGATGCCAGGCGCTGCCCGCCTCCTCCCTACCCCTAAAATTAAGCGCAATCACTCCAAAATCGAAAACAATACTCCCAAACACCACCAACCACCACAAACATCATCACCAATTAATTATTATTCTCACAGATAACTATTATTATTCTAAAATCTCATTTTAAATTAACGAAAATGTTAAAAACGACTAACTTAGTTTGGTTGGGTCAGATCGTAGATCTGACGCCAGCTGAGAGACGGGCCACGAGGTTGATGTCGCCCGCGATGATGGGAGTTGGACCGGTTTGGGAGAGATGAAAAAGAGTGTTAGAGAGAGAGGTATTTGGTCAAACGCTGTTTTTTTATGGCTAACAATGCCGATGTAAATATTTTTGGGGGGTTAAGATGAAAAAAAGCAAAATTTGTTTGGTTATTACTGTAAATTTCCCAAAAAAAAATTTAACTTGCGTGGCCATGATTGAATTTGATGGTCTCCCCGCGAAAGGCAGAAAGCAAATAAAGGGTTCGCATTCTTTTTGTTGGAGTGCGTTATTGAAATTGAAACTTCTTCATATTATTATTTTTGTTGTGGAAAATCTATCATTTTCATACGTTTCAACGCTACACGGGAAAAAAAAAAAAGCTATTTTTATTGTTCAAAAGTTTTAATTTGAAACAGGAATCATACGTGTCCATAGGAGTTTTACATTAATAAATAGAGAAGTCTAGAAGTGATAAAAAAGGTGATTTTGTGGATAAAAAAACTGATTTCTTTTTTTGTTATTCATTGATAAAAAAAGAGATTTTCTTTTTTATTCTTTTGGGTGTGGAATCAAAAAAGATTTGTGGGTTTGAAGATTGAAGGAAAATGGATCATGGAAGTAGAGGAGATAGGGAGGAGAATGATATAGAGGTTGAAGGAGGAGGGCATAATGGTAGTTTTGAAAGTGAAAGGAGGAAGTTTGTTGAGAGAATGGGATCAGGAACGTCAGAGGATCATAATTTGAGAGAGCCATTGTTGTTGAAGTGTAGGACCAATACAACTTCTCAGATTGCCATTGTTGGTGCCAATATCTGCCCGATTGAGTCTCTTGATTATGAGTATGCATACACGCTTCATGTTTTGCTTTATCGTTTTTTTTTTCCAAATTCTGATTTTCTGTTTTGCTATCTGGGAATATGAAGGGAAAATGATAGAAAGTATGGGAATTTTATTGACATATGCTTTGTTATGAATGTATGGTTGGCAAGATGGACTTTTGGATCCTATGAATTGGATTTGTTTTGCTATTCTTTTTTTGTGTTTCTTTATGTATGCTATCGAGGATCCTACATATTTAGTAGCTAAGGAAGTTAAGAAAAAGAAGGAAATATAATATTACGATTGGGATGTTTCATTGTGTTTGTATTTTGTTTTTAAGATGCTAGCACAAGAGTTTGGTTGGCTAAAAACGGTTTGAAATGAAGAGAAAGAAAGTTTTGGATCTCAAGTTGGATCTTGTTTTGGATTTGCTTTTCTTATTGCTTTGTTACGTGTGTGTGTCATTGTCAAGTATTTGAAGTTACCTCTCTTTTTTTGGTGGCTCATTTGGGAGTAGATTGTTGTCTATTGGGATATTTCAAGCATAGGCTACGAGTATAGATCTTCGGTGCTTCTTGTTTTGTCTTCTATTTGGTTGCGTTGGTCATTGGAGAAAAGGAAAGGAAACTGAATATTCTATGAATTATCATGATTGTTCTGCCTCAAACTGATAATTTATTTTTCACAGGATTGTCGAGAATGAGCTTTTTAAGCAGGACTGGAGAGCAAGACGGAAGGTTGAGATATTTCAGTATGTTGTCCTCAAGTGGACACTTGCACTCCTTATTGGGGTGCTTACAGGGCTTGCAGCCGTTTTCTGTAACTTTTTTGTTGAGAATATAGCTGGTTTTAAACTTCTGCTTATCAACAATCTCATGCTTAATGATAGGTAAGCTTAACACAACTCCTAAACATTATCTCAGCTTTTAAAAATTAATCAAACCCTCACCTACTTCATGAAAAGTTTCTTTTGTACTTGTTTAAGGACTTTTCATTCGCTTACAACATTTTTGCTTGGGAAACTGCAAACTATTAGGCTTGTAATACTTTGATTAACTAGTAAAAGATCCACTTCAGTGCAGGCACTTTATGGGATTTGTAGCAAATACGAGTATCAACCTGGGTTTGGCCATTTTAGCTGCAATCCTTTGTGCTTATATTGCCCCTGCAGCTGCCGGCTCTGGTATACCCGAGGTGAAAGCATATCTCAATGGTATAGATGCCCATTCTATATTGGCTCCAAGTACCCTCTTTGTTAAGGTTAGTCAGAAACTAAAAGACTCTCCCTCGCTCATTCTCTGTCTATCCATTTATCAATTAATACCATTTTGATTTTACAATGAACTTGCTATAAATTCATATTTAAATTTGGCAGATTTTTGGTTCCATTTTTGGAGTTGCTGCTGGATTTGTTGTCGGTAAGGAAGGACCTATGGTACATACTGGTGCTTGCATAGCCAATTTACTTGGACAAGGCGGATCGAAGAAGTACCATTTGACCTGGAGATGGCTCAGATACTTCAAAAATGATCGTGACCGGAGGGATTTGATTACATGTGGTGCAGCTGCTGGTGTAGCGGGTGCTTTCCGTGCCCCTGTAGGTGGGGTCCTCTTCGCCCTTGAAGAAGCTGCTTCATGGTATATTCTGCCTCTTCCCGATTTCCATGTAGGTATTGTTGAAGCACATAAAAAAATAAATCTCATTCCTTTTTATGTTGCTTTTGCATTTAAAATTGTTCAGGTGGCGGAGTGCTCTTCTTTGGAGGACATTTTTTACAACAGCTGTAGTGGCAGTGGTGTTGAGAGGTTTCATAGAATTTTGTAGGAGTGGTAGATGTGGACTGTTTGGACAAGGTGGGCTAATCATGTTCGATGTCAATTCTGCAAAGAACTCTTATAGCTCCGCAGATTTACTTGCAGTTATTATCCTTGGAGTTATTGGGGGCATTTTTGGAAGCTTCTACAATTACCTTGTGGACAAGGTCCTCCGTACATATAGCATTATCAACGAGTATGCCCTACCTAACTTTTTCCATTATATTGATCTGTACCCAGGTGCATACAGACAATGCTGATAGCGAAACTGTTAAGTATTTTCTTTCAACTTTTATAACTGTCACTGATTTTCTTTCAACTTTTATAAGGAGTATAATAGTTTTCCTTATGTTCCCAGTTTGTCTAAAGCAAACATATATTAAGATTGCCGTGTATAATCATACATATTCACGCTGACTGATATTACGGAGGTCATGAATTACGCTTATACTTATGCTGCCAAGTACAAATTTTGTGCACAACTTTGCTGTAAGCGTTGCTTATTGAGAATGTATTGCAGGAGAGGCCTATCTTCAAGGTCCTGCTCACGCCGCTGTTTCACTTTTGACGCCTTTGTTGTTCTTACGGCCTGCCTTGGCTTTCACATTGCATTCCTTGTCCTTCTTACCTGGAGGCTGATAGATGCCCCACTGTAGGTCGCTTCTGAAACTACAAGAATTTTCAGTGTCCAGCTGGCCACTACAATGACCTTGCTTCTCTCTTTCTCAACACAAATGATGATGCAATCCGCAACCTGTTCAGCTCGGGCACTTCAAAAGAATTTCACCTCTCTACCCTTCTAGTTTTCTTTGTTGCTATATACTGCCTCGGCATTATCACCTATGGCATTGCTGTTCCCTCTGGGCTCTTCATTCCAGTCATACTTGCTGGAGCGTCTTATGGACGCCTTGTTGGGAACCTCCTAGGGGCTCTATCTGATCTCGACACAGGTCTCTTTGCACTCCTTGGAGCTGCTTCCTTCCTCGGTGGCACCATGAGAATGACAGTTTCACTCTGTGTTATACTTCTTGAACTTACTAATAATTTATTGATGCTCCCATTGGTGATGCTTGTTCTTCTTATTTCAAAAACTGTGGCTGATAGTTTCAACCAGGGTGTCTACGACCAGATTGTCAAGTTGAAGGGGTTGCCTTATTTGGAAGCCCACGCGGAACCATACATGAAGAATTTGGTTGCAAGTGATGTTGTTTCTGGTCCATTGATTACTTTTTCTGGGGTTGAAAAAGTCGGAAATATTATGCATGCTCATGCTTAACTCGGCACAATGGTTTCCCAGTGATAGATGAGCCGCCTCTGACACCAGCTCCAGAGTTGTGTGGACTTGTTCTCAGGTCTCATCTTCTTGTGTTGCTCAAAGGAAAGAAATTTACGAAACAGAAAACCATGACTGGATCAGATATTATGAGGAGGTTCAAGGCACATGATTTTGCCAAAGCAGGATCTGGGAAGGGGGTCAAGCTAGAAGATTTGGACATTAAGGAGGAGGAGATGGAGATGTTTGTTGATCTCCATCCCATTACTAATACATCTCCATACACAGTTGTAGAAACAATGTCGCTAGCTAAAGCAGCTGTTCTCTTTCGGCAGCTGGCCCTCAGGCACTTGTGCGTTGTGCCAAAAACACCGGGGGTAAGACTCTTCTGTCTTGCACATGCTCACTTGCGCACACACTCATAACCTAATATAGGATAGAACTCTTGGGTATATTGAAAAATAAATAAATTAATAAATAAATAATAAAGTTTCCAGAAATCACTTGAAAATTTTAAATAACCATGCATTTGAATGTTCGATATTTGCAGAGGCCTCCTATTGTTGGAATCTTAACCCGACATGACTTCATGCCGGAGCATGTGTTAGGACTTTACCCACATGTTGTTAATCGCCACAAGTAGAGCAGGCAAGCTACAATGTAGTTTTCGACCTTTATCAGATTCTGTGATATTAGTATGAGGTCACTTTTAGGTTGAGGAGTTCCATCTTCCCATTGAGTGAGAGAGAGAATTATTAGTTGAAAAAGGAAATTATGATACGTGAGTGTGTTAATTTATGAACTCAAATGTATTCAATATTTTAAAGTGAGATATATGACTCTGTATGCAAAGCCAAATTTGGTTACAAGCTTCAATTTCCAGTACATTTTTCTTTTCTTTCCTTTTTTTTTTTTTTTTTGGTTTGAGTGAAAATAAAGAAAGCAGATAAAATGTCGCATTTCATTCATCTTCTTTGATGTTTAGTACATATTATAGAGAGATCCAAAGTGGGATTGAGATTGAAAAAAAAAAAAGAGAGAGAGAGAGAGAGATTGATGGAAGTTTTTGGACCCCATCATCAGATAATAAGATTTTGTTAATCTTTATTGATTTTTTCAATAACACAATCATTTCCAAATTGGGGGTGCCTATTTGGACAGGTAATGAGATAAAATTCTTTTGGGTCAATAATTAATTAATAAATCCTATAATAATCATAAAATAGTATTTTTCTTGTGTTTAATAATTGGCATTGATAAAATTAAAGTTGGTTGATGTGAGTTATTCGGCACTCTTACTCTTTAAGAGAGGATAAGAGTTATTTCGCCTCGATCATTCTTTGGTCAAGATTTTATTCCTTATTTATTTTTTGAAATTAATTGAATCAAGATGCATTTTAAAGGTATTTCTAATAATTGGGATCCACTCAAGATCACCCTATGGTTCAAACAAAAAAAAAAATGATTGGTTCAGACAAAAAAAAAATGATTGGCATTGATAATAAGCATATATATATATATATGTATGTAGAAACTTAGGAAAACAATGGGAAATTGCTATTGTCTTTATTGCTGAAGTTAAAAGGCGGGGAGAAAAAGTTTTAAAGCATTTCCTCTTAATTGTACATTAAAGAGTATTTTCGGGGGGAAAAGAAAAAAGGAAATGCCATTTAGGATTTTTGTGGAAATTATACACAAATATACTAAATTTGTAGAAACTTTATTATTTAATTTAATTTGAATTTTTGTTTACTCAATTCATTTTTTGATCACATTATTCCTCAACCAAATCCCGAAATTTGTTGCAAGTGAAGTTTTGAACCCCAAGCTTTTTCATCAAATTACATGAGATGTTAAAATAAATTAAGCCTAACTTTTATTTTCAAATTTTAAATAGAATTTATAAGACTATATTAAAAAATTTATCCTACTAACATACAGCATACACAATAATTTTTTAATGTGGGTACCGGTAATATGGACATAGTTAATACGATGTATTTTTTTAAAACTATCATTAATTTCATGAATTTTTTTATACTTTTTAATTTCTCTTCTAGTGAAAAAAAATTACTTTTTATAAACCTTATTTAAATAAAGAATGAATTAAAATTAAAAATTGGAAATATAAAATAAAAAATGATCGAAAAAAAAATCAAAAATTCAAAACTGACACATGTATGCTTAAGAAAAAAAGGCAAAATTCCAGGACTCCCCTGAAAACATTCATCATTTTCATTTTTTTCACAAAACGCAAAAAGTGTAAACTTAAAAGCGAGATAGCGAGAGACAGTTACATTTTATTATTATTATATTAGATCCAACAGAAAACAAACTTTTTTCTCCGCTTTCAATTTCACTCACATTTTTCATTTAATTGGAAAAGAAGGTGAACGTTTTGATAATTTGAATCTCTAATTTGATCTCATTTTTGAAATTCTAATAAGAATCTCTACAGAAATAAAAAAAGTTTTGTAATAATGGAGGCGATTGAAGAACTCGCCGAGCTGTCGGAGTCGATGAAACAAGCGGCCGCCGTGCTTGCCGACGAAGACGTCGACGACAAGTCGTCTTCTTCCAAACGCTCCTCTACTTTCCTTAATGTCCTCGCTCTTGGCAATGTCGTAAGTTTTAATTTATTTTCTCTGTGTTTTTGTGATACGCTGTCGTATTAGCGTAATGCATGTGCGTTTCAGAGTTTCGTTAAGTGGATCTTTGGATCCATAATATTATAATGCATTTTGAAAGTTATTTAACTTAGTAAAAATTTGAAACAACTATTATAAATATTGACATTCAAAATTGATTCTCAATTTACAATAAAATATTTAATCTTAAGAATTCTATAGGAACTGAAATAATTAAAAGAAGTTAGAAAATCATTAAAAAAAAGTTAAAATATTCAAAAATTTATGTTTTCTAACGTGACAGACAGAAATGTCATATGTAAAATTTAAAAATCTTGTTTTTCTGAAAAAAAAATGAATTATTGTATACTTAAATTATAACTGTTTAGACATCAAATTCTCTCCACCATTTACTGTTAGTTACGTTTCAACGTAGAAATTGAGAACTTGACCAATTGAGATAATTATTTTTTTTTTTTTTGGTTCAAAGCAACGGTTTTGGATCCGATTTAATTGAATTCTAGTTCGTTAAAATCTAGTGAAGTCTAGCATGATTTAATACCAGCCAATTTCTGGGGTTAGTACTGAATTTGGATTACAGAGAATGGGATGATATCCCAATTCTCTGGACTTACTAAGCATATAACAACCACTTCACATTGCACCATGTGACTTTTTGCATATCAGTCAGAATGCTTCAGGTCTAAATGTCTGTTTGGGACTGTTCTTACTTAAATTTGGTAGCACACATCCTACGGTAGTTGTTGATTGAAAGCCATGGTACCTCTGTCCAGCACACCACCCTAGTGTTTTTTATCTGAGTGATTTGGTGGAGCTGAGGTTAATACTGCCTGATGAGTGATTAGAGAATGTTACTAATTTTGAAGGAAGTCTGCCTTTCTTTTCTACGTATATTTTCCTAAAGAAATTTTCTAATGGCTATTGTGCTGTCTATATCAGGGTGCTGGTAAATCTGCCATCTTGAATAGTCTGATTGGACATCCTATTTTGGTGAGTCTTAATTTTGAGTCTTTGCAGTTTAGTAGCATGTTATTTTAATGGTTTTCTTTCCTGTATTGCGTTGTGAAAAGCCAACTGGTGGAAATGGTGCTACTCGGGCTCCTATACGTATTGATTTAAACAAGGATGGTTCTTTAAGCAGCCAATCAATCGTCTTATTAATTGACAATAAATCACAAGATGTTTCACCAAGTAAGAATTTTTTTTTTCAATTTACAAATATGATATTGCTATGAAACTTTATTGTTCTATTTTGGTGGCCTAGTGGAGACTGACTCACAGCTAAAGAATCACTATCACTGTTACATGTATTTTATTTTGTACGGACTCCTTTTTTTTTTTTTTTGGGATTTCTGATTGTCCTTGGTCTTTTTGAATTGGCACATCATAATTCATAGGTGCTCTTCGGCATTCACTTCAAACAAGGCTAAGCCAAGGCGTGAGTCGTGATGAAATATATCTGAAACTTCGTACCAGTTCAGGTAATCCTTGATCCTAATCTTCATTTTTTGTTGATCATAAATGGACTGTGTGTCATGAAGTTAGATTGAATGGCATCTTACATGTGCATTTTGTGGAAGTTAATTTGTTTACACGTATTGTTTGATTGGTTTTGGAAGCTGAATCTTTGCTTTCTCATATTTGGATCCTTTCCACTAATTATTAGTTGCATAGACTCCCAGAAAGTCAATTGTAAACCATAAAGATATTCTCTTTGCCTAGAAATCTGGTTAATGTTGGCAATATATAAAATGTTTTACTGTCCCTGGGATAATACATGCAAAGAATTGAGGCTATTCTAAGATTGAAAACTCTTAGTGAGAAATAAGGTGCTTCCTCATCTCCATTTAGCTGGAGTTTCTACCTTTAGTGCCACTCCTTCAGTTGGGTAGAATAAAAATTTAACTTCTAAATTTTGAAAAATTGGTGTTTTAAGAAGACAGGTTTAGAGAGCAGTTTTATAGGTTCAATTTTCAAGATTCTGGTCCAATATAAGAGTCTTGGAAGTATTGTATGTAAAACACCATTAAAACTGAGCACAATAGCTCACAGTGGAGTGTTTGACATATTTGAGTAAACTTGATAGATTCCCTTCAATGTAGGATGGGCTGCCCATGAAGATACACAGATAGAAAAGGGAAATAAAAATAGCTTTTGATATATCTTTGAGTAAACTTGATAGATCCCTTTGAGTTATTGATGTAGGATTCGTTGCCCCATGAAGATAAAACAAATGGAAAGGGGAACAAAAATAGAAGAAACAGAAGAGACAATAGAGGTGAAAACAATTTTTTATTCCAATAATCATCAAATTCTTTCAAACAAGATAAGAAAGGCCCTGTTTACAGTAGCCGAACTCTAAATATCATGAAATCAAAGGAAATCTACTTCCTAAGATGAAAAATAAAATCTACTCAAGGAAACTAAATATAACTCAAACGCTTGATTTAAATAAATAATAATTATAACCCTAGAATCTCGAAAAGATCTTAACTTGCATCAATTAGATTCTCTTTTGCCACTTTACCTGGGATGAAAAGATTTTTCCTAGTTGATCCCGAAAGTTGTTTTCTTTCATGTTGCCATGGAAATGACTACACTGCTGCTTTATGACAAGGGAAATATTTATATGTAGCTTAATTGCATTTCAGATGTTGATCATCACTTCCCCCAGGGGCTTTTGATCCTTTTAATAACTTATGATACTTGACTGCTGATGAACTTAAGACATAGTGTTTAGACAAAGAAATGAGAATTTTGAGAATGTGCAATTAGGGTAGAAATGGTGAAAAAGGAAATTGAGATTTGAAAAGCTTAATCTAGACATGTATTTTAGGAGGCCTCTATCCAGCACAAAGACAACAAGGACATGTTTCAACTCATCAGATCTCCTTTCTCTTATAAATCTACAAGTGCCTTTGGACAGGGGGAGGTAATAGCCATCTGGATCTCTATGGACATCATAATACATAATAGATTTCATACATAACCCTTAATCTGATGATAGCGTAAAGATATTCAGTTAAAACCTTAAGTATTTCTTAAATCTCTTTTCATTCAATATATTGTATATCTAAAAGTTAAATGTATGAAACTTTTAGAAATAAGTATTAAAAAATCTGCAGGGAAACATAAAAATTTAATTGTAGTGACACTGGTTTTCACTTTTCCTTTTGAAATGATTATAACATCTCTTTCTAGTTTATGAGGGAGACTTTCTTTTTTCTCCAGCTCCACCATTAAAATTGATCGACTTACCTGGATCAGATCAAAGAATTATGGATGATGCAATGGTGAGTGGTTGAATGCGATCTTCTCTTTATTTAAATTTTAGTAGCAAGGATTTTATGACTATTGCTATTTTATTTATTATTATTTTTTGTCATCCTAAAGTCACATACTATGCTGCTTGTTACAAAATTCTTTAGATTCAATTATTAAATTTCAAGATACCCATCCTGTAAATTCATTTGATGATTTAATTTTTGTGGCTGTTTCTTCAGATTAGCAAATATGTTGAGCGCAGCGATGCTGTTTTGCTAGTTATTATACCTGCTACTCAGACACCAGATGTTTCATCATATCGAGCTCTCAGAATTGCGAAGGAACATGATGCAGATAGTGGGTCATTGTTGACTCGATCTGCTTTTTGTAGATTCAAAGAGTTATAGATTCAATGTCTCTTTAAAACTTGTTTTTGGAGTGTGAGTTTTATTAATTTTTTTTTTTAATTGATCATAGGTACTAGAACAGTTGGTATTATTAGTAAAATGGATCAAGCAGAGGGAGACTCGAAAGCACTTGCAGCTGTTCGGGCACTCCTATTGAATCAGGGCCCACCAAAAACATCTGATATTCCTTGGGTTGCTGTAATTGGTCAGTCTGTTGCTATAAGTTCTGTAACATCTAGTGGGGCTGCGGCAGATAGCTCTTTAGAAGCTGCTTGGCGAGCTGAGGTCGAAACTCTGAAAAGGCTACTAAGTGGAGCTCCTCAAAACAAGCTCGGTAGAGTTGCTTTGGTGGATACCATTGCTGGCCAGATTCGTAATCGTATGAGTCTTAGGGTTCCAAAACTTCTTTCTGGGTACATGCTTATATCTCAGTTGATTTGGTATAATGTGGGCATTATCTTATGCTTTTTATCATTATTAGTAATAAAGATGTTTTGACATTACTTGAAAACTCAGATAGGTTGTTCAGAATTTTGTTTGGTCAGACTCAAATACAAGTGTTCCTTGGCAAAAAAAAATCTGTCTTTCCTTGAATTTTTATTTATACATTCTTTTTGGGGAGTGTTCAGTTGTTTATAAGATTGATTTCAACACTTTACAATGCTGAGACTGATTCGGACAAATACATTGTTGAGCTTAAGCTCATGCATTGGTGCGCAGATGAGAATTTCATACATTGTTTATTTCCAATCTGAGTTCCCGTATCTTCACTACAGGCTTCAAGGGAAGTCTCAAATAGTTCAGGATGAATTATTGAAGCTTGGTGATCAAATACTTGAGAACACTGAAGGTACAAAGGCTTTAGCTTTGCAGCTGTGCCGTGAATTTGAGGACAAATTTCTCCAACATATAACAGGCGGTGAAGTGAGTTGTTTCTTTAGCAGTGGCACATGCATAATTTTTTAATTTCTATATGAAATGAAAAGCAGAGATGTTATGCCTTTGAATATTCTCTGTTCATTTAAGAGGACTGGAGTTTTTCTGGCCTCTAGATAACATTCACTTATACCTTACTTCATTAATGTGCTGTCCTGCTGCCTCAACAGTAGGTTTTTTGGATTGCGCCCGCAGTCGCCCATTCTTTGTTCTTATTTTTATAGTCTTTGTCTTATCTGGTATGCACCTTGAAGTTGGTGTATTTGAAGAGGTTGATACATTTAAAGTACAAGTAAGAAAGTGGTACATATTTATAGCTTTTCTGGAATTCCTCCAAGTAGTTGGACAGTGGGTGAAATCAAGAAGTACATAGTGTAGGATTTAGTCCTGTAAAGAAAAAATTGACTTCTGTTGATTGATAGGACTTGATCAAATCTGTTTCACTACCAACGTATTTCTTGTCTGACAATTTTGTTTTGTTTCAGGGTAATGGTTGGAAAGTTGTTGCAAGTTTTGAGGGCAATTTTCCTAATAGGATGAAACAGCTGCCCTTAGACAGACATTTTGACATGAAAAATGTGAAGAGGGTAGGTCTTACTTCCTATTTCATTTCGTTTGTGTTTGGATGATTTGCTTTTTCTTGAATGGTTTAAATTGTATCAGGTTGTCTTAGAAGCAGATGGTTATCAACCTTATCTCATATCTCCTGAAAAAGGGTTAAGGTCCTTAATAAAAAGTGTTCTCGAGATGGCTAAGGAACCATCACGTCTATGTGTTGATGAGGTATATGTGCCTTATGCTTATACATCTTAGTGGATTTTCGTACATCAGATTTGCAAATATTTCTCTTGAGTTCTGCAATATTGGGCTTTCGCTTTGGTTGGTTTATCTTCCATGCAACTTATCTTTCGTTCGAATCATGTTCTTTTCATAGCAGTAATCTACATAGATAAATATTAGTCATCAAAATCACAATTCGCTTGAAACAAACATCATGTAGCATCTGCAAATTTGATTGGAGTCATTTTATTTCACTCCGTTGTATTTTTCTGTGTTGCAACGGTAGCACCTACACCTTGTAGCTTGATTTACTGTGTCATGTTTGTGCACCATCCTATTATTGGAATGGGTGGCTTCTTATGGGGAATAGTGAATTCTAGTAGCACTTAATTCCTTCTGCTATTGATTGTGCTCCATTTTTGCTACAGTTTTCACTTGACCATGAAGCGCATGGATCTTCTTGTAGTTGTATTTTTCTTGCTTTTCTCGTTAAACCAATTTTTTTGTTGGTTACAAATCAGGTGCATCGTGTTTTGGTGGACATTGTTTCTGCAGCGGCAAATGCCACTCCTGGTCTTGGAAGATACCCTCCTTTTAAGAGAGAGGTAATAATGTTTACCAATTCATATATACCTTTTACTAGTCTTGCTAGTTCCATTTTTTATTATCCATCTTATATTTATAAATCTTTTAACTAGGTTGTGGAAATTGCAAGTGCTGCCCTTGATAGATTTAAGAGTGATGCAAAAAAAATGGTAGTTGCATTGGTTGATATGGAGCGTGTGTTTGTTCCACCTCAGCACTTCATCCGATTAGTGCAAAGGAGGTATGTTAAAAAAGAAACATATACCTGAATTGGATTTTCTTTTCTCCAAATTGTTTTCTTTGTGAAACAATGCCCTTCCTGTTATGACGGTTTTATGTGTTCCTTTTATTTTATCCAATCCATTTGATTTGATAATTTTTCATTTTTCATATTGTCTAGTTGTTGAGGATTTCTTTGGCTAATATGCATTCTTTTGCCAATTGTTTTGTGAAATATATGAATAGTGGTTTAAATTCTGTAATTGGGCATTAGGTTCGATTTCTAATGAAATTGGTTGATGATGTGAGGGGTCTTAGCACGGAAAGAGTAAACATGATTTGCTATGAAGGGACTGAGCAAAGGCTAATAAAATTATAATTTGTGTTCTCTCTTTCTGGTTTGTATGAAATCATAAATAGAAGATATTATATAATATTGATTATTGCTCCTAAAAGCATTAATATCCAAGTACCTGTTTTATTTATTTTATTTATTTTTTATTTATTTTTTATTTATAAGAACTTGTGGGACTGAAACACATGGAAATTGTTGTAGTTGTGGGTAACAATGTGAGTAGTGTACACCAAATTCACGTGAGTATATTCTCCCTTTCCCTCAAATACATGCAGCTTAAACACTTTCTGAGTAAAGTGAAAAAGGAAAGTGGAGAGTGTTCATGCCTAAATTTTCACATCTTGTTTGTCATTTGTTTGTTTGAAGATATGTGAATATACATTTTCAAGAAGTCTTTCATAATCATGTCCATGTTTGTGTGCCACTTTACTAGTGGTTACTGTAGACAAATAATTCGTTCTTGTAGTTCATCAAAGAGTTCCACTGCCCAATGTTTAGGAGTTTGTTCTGTTTGTGGTGGCCATCTAAAAACTCCATGTTGAAATGTTCATTTTTTGGTATAATTGTGCGGTTGCTTATTCTTTCCTTTTAAAAATTTTCCTTGTTTGATATTCAACTGTTTCCTTAGTTTGTTTTGTTTATCTGATCTTTTAGCATTGTTTTTTACTAGAGTGGATAGGCAGCGTCGCGAGGAAGAACAGAAGTATCGATCTTCTAAGAAGGCGGCTGATGCAGAGCAGTCCATACTAAATAGGGTGTGGTTCATTTTACCCTTTTTTTTTTTAAACCTATGTTGGATTTCATGTGAAATTCCTTTAAGTAGGTTTCTTGATTTTGTATCTGTTGCATATACCGTCTTCTCTCTTTTATTTTCAGGCAACCAGTCCTCAAACAGGTGGACCAGAATCTGGCGGAAGCTTGAAATCAATGAAAGACAAATCCAGTCCACAAGATAAGGATGTACAAGAGGGATCAACTTTAAAGACTGCTGGGCCTGGTGGTGAGATAACAGCAGGTTTGTGCTTAAAATGTCAGATAAATTTATAGTTATTTCCACAAATTTTTTCAATGATGCAATACAAGTTGGAACACTAGATGTGTTCTAGTTATGCTTTTCCTCTTTTTGGCATGAAAGTGGAGATGACTATATCCAGGATGGAAAGATGATCTTTCCACGTGGTAGGTTCTCCCCAGATAACTGAATCACCTAACTGGATATTTTAAAATTCTACCTATAATGTGAGGACCATTTCTTTACACATAAGATACATAACTTGATTTTTCTTATTTATGAAAACAAATAAATGTTTGCCTGAAGTTAGGTAAGGGGAACAAGTCAGAATTTAAGTTTTTTTTTTTTTTTTTTCTTAGGCCTATATTTTAAAGGACTTTAAAGATTCACCCTTTTCCTTTAT
Source organism: Citrus cavaleriei (assembly GCA_030448925.1). Classification (NCBI taxonomy): domain Eukaryota; kingdom Viridiplantae; phylum Streptophyta; class Magnoliopsida; order Sapindales; family Rutaceae; genus Citrus; species Citrus cavaleriei. The sequence goes on from JAUJEN010000626.1 coordinate 27,548, forward strand.
TTAGCTCAATTGCTAAGGAGTTGCAAGATAGCCTGGTCAGGATTGCTGAGATCAGTGGGATTTCTTACTTTGGGATTTCTAGTTGCAGGGTTTTGGGGCTTTCTGTTTACAGTTTTTTGCAAGTTTGGATGACCATGTCACATTGTATAGCTTTTGTTCCCATTTATGATTTATTTTTTCCTCTCCAGGTGACATCAAATCCATTTTTGTAATGTATATTGGTACAATTTTTCTTGTTTCTTATTAAGAAAAAGGTAAGAAAAAGAAAAGAAATGATTTTGAGTAGGCCTGTCTAATGTTGTAAGCTTTTAAATGCATTCTTAATTGCTCTTCACTGTGTATTGGAAGTTTTATCCCTCCTTGTGCCCCATCTAAACCAAGAGTTTATTGCAAAATTTGGCAAATTGTCAACCCTATTGGAAAAGCTCCTGTTATTAAATTTAAGTTTACATGTTTAGTTTGATAACAGTTATGTTTCTCACTCTGTAGTTGGACTACATTATTTCTTTTTGGCTTGTCTTGTTTTACTCTGTTGCTGCAGGATTTTTGTTGAAGAAAAGTTCAAAAACAAATGGGTGGAGCAAGAGATGGTTTGTTTTGAATGAGAAAACTGGCAAGGTTAGTTTGTGAACTTCAGCCTATGTGTTGAGGATTAATGATACTTGAAACCCTCACAGTCCTTCTGCAGATTATTTTGTCTCATTGATGGATCTTTCATGTATTTAAAATAGTCTATCTTCTTTGGCAATATGGTTGATTTTGAAAATCTTGCGAGATCCTTTTTTGTGCACTACTATATGTCTGTGCTTCCTCCACCCAAAGTTTTACCCCACCATGAAAATGCTTCTTTGTAAACAATCAAAACAAATCACTTTGGTTGATCAAATTAATTATTTTGTAGTTCTCCTTTGATGTGGATAGTGTTCTTTTTATTTTGATTTGGTAATATTATTTTAGCAAGAGTGTGCTAGTAATTGTTCTTTTAATAAGAGTATATAGGGAGTTAATTAGCAAGTTTTTGTTGGCTTTTGACAATGCTCAAGTGTCATGGGAGAATTTAAAAAAGGGCAGTTTGCCTAACATGTTTGGGAAATAGGAAGATCTGTGCATATTAATCACACAGATGAATGACAGAAAATTGCAATTAAATAGTTGGTGCCAAACTCTTTTGTCTTTTCTATTGATCCGTCCTTTGTAAAATGAATGAACAGAAATCTATCATTTTTTAGAAAAAAAATGTAATTCCCTCTTTATTAATATGTTTTACTTTTTCCTAATTTGGACTTTGTATTGCAGCTTGGTTATACCAAAAAACAAGAAGAAAGACATTTCCGCGGTGTTGTCACTTTGGAGGTATGACGTACCTGCTATGCCAATTATCTTTTTGTTCTAGACTCTGCAAATTGCACTTCTTTTATACACCTAAATTTTTGGTGTTTGATTGGTTTTTCTCTTTCAATTTCATGTGCTCATCTTGTGATCCACATATTTTTTACTTTTTATATTTACTGCCTCTTGATTTAGTTTTGGCTTTTGGGTTAGCTGTATATTTATGATCTGTTTGGCTGTTGGTTGGCTTTGTTTAAATTGACTTTGATAATAAAATTATTTAAGTTTTTCTGTATTCTAACTGCATTTGCTGCCCAATATTTCAATCAACCGATTAGGAATGCTATATTGAAGAAGTTGTTGAAGATGAAGATGCAAAGAGTTCGAAGGATAAAAAGAAACAAGCAGAAAAAGGACCCAGTCTTGTATTCAAGATCACGAGCAAGGTCCCTTATAAGACTGTTTTGAAAGGTAGTGATGTGCATATGTAGAGTGCCTGCATATTATTTTGGTGGTTGATTATTTACATTTTCCTTTGGACTTCCATGCCAATCTATGATGTATTTTTTAATTTGCAGCTCACAGTGCACTTTTGTTAAAGGCTGAGAATATGGCAGAAAAGTTTGAGTGGCTAAACAAGTTGAGAGTTGTAATCCAAGCTAGAGGAGGTGATGTGAGAAGTGACTCCATTCATCCCATGCGGCAAAGCCATTCTGATGGTTCACTTGTAAGTCAACCAAAGATGCCTATTGTTGCTTCTTATCTAATTTCATGGATAATTGGATGTAATGAAATCGTAGTTTCTGTTGATGTACTTTCGATTTTCCCTGCCCTTTCTTGAAATAATTGGGATCCTATATGTATATTTTCTCTCCATCATTCTGATCTGAAGAAAACCGTGAATTGGTTCCTCTTTTTCTTACTTTCCAGAACAGAATGTACAGGGAATATATACAGCAAAATAGGAGAGAAAATAGGAGACTACATCTATCCTTTCCTAAATAATAGGAAACAAAATCTGGAAAGAATCCTAATGAATCTTCCCATTATAATTTAACTTATTCCTAAAATAGCCTGGATTACAAATAAATCCTAACTTTGAATCTTTATTTTCAACACTCCCCCTCAAGCTGGTGTGTGTATATCATACAAACCCAGCTTGTTACTTAAGTCTTCAAAGTTAGGTCTTGGCAGTGCTTTAGTAAGGATGTCTGCAATTTGTTGTCTAGTTGGAATGTACTTTAGTTCCACACTTCCACTAGTGACCTTCTCTGAGATGAAGTGCCTATCAATCTCGACATGTTTGGTTCGATCATGATGCACTGGGTTTTTAGCGATGCTGATGGCTGCTTGATTGTCACACCTCATTAGAATGGATGAAGGGCTGCACACACCGAGTTCCTTGAGTACACGCTTTATCCAAATTCCTTCACATATTCCATTTGCCAAAGCTCTGAACTCTGCTTCTGCACTACTCCTAGCCACAACTGATTGTTTCTTACTCCTCCAGGTTACTAGATTTCCCCAGACATAGGAACAGTAAGCAGATGTTGATCTTCTATTTGTGACGTCTCCAGCCCAGTCTGCATCGGAGTAGATCTCAATATTCCTATATTCTGATTTCTTGAAAAACAATCCTTTTCCAGGTGTCATCTTCAGATACTTCAGAATTCTAAAGACTGCATCCATGTGTTCCTCTGTAGGATTGTGCATGAATTGGCTCACAGCACTAACAGCAAAGCCTATGTCCGGACGGGTATGTGAGAGATAGATTAAACGACCAACCAGCCTTTGATATCTCCCCCTATTGACTGGAACACTATTCTCAACTGAGCCTAGTTTCTTGTAGGGATCCATAGGAGTATCAACTGGTTTGCACCCAATCATACCAGTCTCCTTTAGTAGGTCTAGGGTGTATTTCCTCTGGGAGACAACAATTCCCTTTCTAGATCTTGCCACCTCCATCCCAAGAAAATATTTGAGATTCCCTAGATCTTTAACTTCGAATTCTTGAGCTAGCTGTTTCTTCAACTTCTGCAGTTCTTCCTCATCATTTCCTGAGAGAATGATGTCATCAACATATACGATTAGGAGAGAGATCTTCTTTGCTTGTGATGTTCGGAGGAATAGAGTGTGATCTGCCTGACACTGAGTGTAACCAAGTCTCACAACTGCCTTCGCAAATCTATCAAACCATGCTCGAGGGGATTGCTTAAGCCCATACAAAGATTTCTTGAGCTTGCACACTTTATTTCCAGTGAGATTCAGATCAAGACCCTGGGGAACTTCCATAAACACTTCTTCTTCAAGATCGCCATTGAGAAACGCATTTTTTATATCTAGTTGGTATAAGTACCAATCTAGATTTACTGCTAAGGAGAGCAAGATTCTGATGGTGTTGAGCTTCGCAACCGGAGCAAAGGTTTCAAGATAATCAATCCCATATGACTGTGTGAACCCTTTAGCTACAAGACGAGCTTTGAGCCTCTCAACACTTCCATCTGCCTTGTATTTAACAGTAAAAATCCACTTACATCCAACTGGTCGTTTCCCTGCAGGAAGATCTGTTATAACCCATGTATCATTTTTCTCAAGAGCATTTATTTCTTCATGAACAGCTCTCTTCCACCCAGGATGACCGAGAGCCTCTTGTATATTGTTGGGAACATGTAGATTATCTAAAGAAGAAACAAAGGCTCGGTATGATGAGGACAAACCATCATATGAGACATATTTGGCAATTGGATGAGTGGTGCAACTTCGAACCCCCTTTCTTTCTGCAATTGATTTATTAGAATCATCAACACTTGGAACCATGAACTCAACCGAGGCAAAACTATCCATACCTGTGTTGTTTTCACAAGAGCTTGGATTTGGTTCAGTTTCTTGGACATGTGGCTGAGTTCCGTGCTCTATCTGCTCTCCAGTTCTTCTCCTCCTATAAACATTGAGATTATCAACAGCAAGCTGTGGAAGAGGTGAGATTAGAGGCTGTAGTTGATGAGCTGATGGATGACAAGGTGACTCGGCTGATTGTGGTTGGGAGGACTCAGATGACTCAAAAGGCTGTGAAGATGTTGGGAGGATTGCTGATTGTGGCTGTTGGATAGATTGATCATGTGTGGTGGTTGAGTTATGAGGGTTTTCATGAGGGGTTTCCAGCCAAGATTGCCAAGAAGATTCCCAAGGCTGATGTTCGCTCGTACTCTCTCCCTGAACAGCAGTTTTGGAATAGAAAGGCAGGTTTTCAACAAATGTTACATCTCTGGAAATGTATATTTTTCTGGTGTGAGGAGAATAGCATTTGTATCCTTTTTTATGTGGAGAATAGCCTAAAAATATACACTTGAGAGATCGGGGATCAAGTTTGGTCCTGTGTTGAGAGTGAACATGGACATATGCTGTGCAACCGAATATTTTTTGTGGTAAATCTGCTGAAACAGTCCTAGTGTGTGGAAAGAAATTGAGAAGAACTTTTCTTGGGCAATGAAACCCCAAGACTCTAGAAGGCATTCGGTTGATTAAGTAGGCTGCAGTGAGAACAGCTTCACCCCAGAAAAAATTAGGAACATGAGACGAGAACAAAAGACAGCGAGCCACTTCAAGAAGGTGTCTGTTTTTGCGTTCAGCGACCCCATTTTGTTGCGGGGTGTCAACACAAGAACTGATGTGAAGAATGCCTTGATGGAGAAGATATGAGCTGAGGGAGTCTTTGAAATATTCCTTGGCATTGTCGGTTTTAAGGACTTGGATTTTGGTATTGAATTGGGTTTGAATCATGGCGTTAAAGTTTTGGAAGATTTGACTAACTTCGGATTTATTTTTCATGAGAAACACCCAAGTGAGACGAGTATGATCATCCACAAATGACAAAAACCAGCGAGCCCCAGAAACATTTTTAATTCTTGAGGGACCCCACACATCACTGTGAATTAAAGCAAATGGACGAGAAGGCTTATACTTAACACTTGAATAAACATTTCGAGTATGTTTTGCAAATTGACAAATTTCACAATGAAAGGATAAAGGGTTTTTATTAATGAATAGATTGGGAAAAATTTTTGCGAGATACATGAAACTAGGATGACCTAATCGATAGTGTAACAGAACAATTTCACTATCGTTATTGACATTTGGACTAACAATAGAATGAGGATAACTAGTTGACAGACTATTGGACTTGGCACAGTTTGCTCTCGAATCTTGTATGAAGGAGGATTGATCGCTTTTGAGTAGATAGAGTCCAGAACATAGCTCAGCACTGCCAATCGTCTTCCCCGAATCCAAGTCCTGAAAAACACACATATTTGGATAGAATTTAGTTACACAATTCTGATCACGAGTGAATTTACTGATTGAAAGTAAATTGCAAGCCAAATTAGGCACATAAAGTACAGAATTAAGGTGTAACTCCTTAGTGAGTCTGATGGAACCTGTCCCTGCTATTTTTGTGTGAGAGCCATCTGCTATCCGGACTGAAGTGCTGTTGATGCTAGCTTTATAATCCTGCAACATTGAGGCCTCTCCAGTCATGTGATCAGAAGCACCAGTGTCAATTATCCAAGGTTTGCTTGCTCCATTAGTGGCTGCAAATGCTGAATGAGTCTCTTTCTGAGCCACTAGACTTGTCCCTGCATTGGAGTTCAAAGTGGCTTGATCGAAAAGCTTTTGAAGAATCTCCATTTGCTCCTTGCTGAATGGATTTGGCTCGGGTAGGGCCTGATTGTCCGTGGTGGATGCTGCATGAGCACGAGATTCACGGTCACCTTTGGAACGAGGTTTCCAATCAGCAGGTTTGCCATAAATTTTCCAGCAACTCTCCTTATAGTGGCCTGCCTTACGACAGTGATCGCACCATGGTCTTTCTTTCTTTGTACGATATTCACTAACCCCTACAGAGTTGGATGCACGGGCAGCAAGTGCAGAGGCGTCCAGTGTTGGTTCTGATGACCCCATCATCACCTTTTTCCTACTTTCTTCACGCCTAACTTCAGAAAAGGCTTCACGAGGGCGCGGTAGAGGCTTTGTCCCGAGTACACGGCTCCTAACCTGATCAAGATCTTTATTGAGTCCGAGGAGAAATTTAAACGTTCTCTTCTGTTCCACAATCTTCTTGTACAAGGTTGTATCGTCGGTGCACTTCCAAGGGTATGTTTCAAATAGATCAAGGTGTTGCCAATGCCTAGTCAGAGTATTAAAGTACTGAGTGACAGATTGTTCTCCTTGGCGGAAGTCATGGAGGATGGTTTCAATCTGGAATAACTCTGATGTGTTCTCAGAGCTAGAATAGGTTTCCTTTGCAGCATCCCATATGTCATTTGCAGTCCCAAACAGAAGAAAATTCTCACCAATATCATTGTTCATGGAATTGATAAGCCATGACATGATCATGTTGTTCTCTGACTTCCACCTTTTGAAACTAGGATCTGACACCTCTGGCATGGCCGCCTCACCCGTGAGATAATCATCCTTACCCTTGCCACAGATGAACATCATGACAGATTGTGACCACTGGAGATAATTGTGGCCGTTCAATTTATGACTGGTAATTAAGATCGGTGAAGAATCAATTCCACCATGAGTTGCAGTCTCCACGTTTCCTTTAGACTGTGATATTGTAACGGATGTTGATGAAGAAGCCATCCCGTATTTTGTCACAGAGAATACAACTGATGGGAGAGGAAGGAAGGTGGATACTGTTGAAAAGAGGTGGTAGAGGAGAAGAAGGAAATGGCGGCTGATAGGAGAACTAGGGTTTAGAGCCTAGCTCTGATACCATGAAGAAAACCGTGAATTGGTTCCTCTTTTTCTTACTTTCCAGAACGGTATGTACAGGGAATATATACAGCAAAATAGGAGAGAAAATAGGAGACTACATCTATCCTTTCCTAAATAATAGGAAACAAAATCTGGAAAGAATCCTAATGAATCTTTCCATTATAATTTAACTTATTCCTAAAATAGCCTAGATTACAAATAAATCCTAACTTTGAATCTTTATTTTCAACATGATCTTCTGATGGTTTTGGTGGTTGGGGTTGTTTAGTTCACTGCACATTTATTAAACAAATTTGTAGTTTTTTACTAGCAGTCTATGCCTGTGCTTGTTGGATTGCTTCTAAAACTTTGGTGGGTGTGTATCTAATCACAGTGCAAACTCATACGCTTTTGTAGGATACAATGGCTAGAAAACCTGCAGATCCTGAAGAAGAGCTTAGATGGATGGCCCAGGAAGTACGCGGTTATGTTGAAGCTGTTCTTAACAGCCTTAATGCCAATGTCCCAAAAGTCAGTTCTTTTCTTAAATGCAAACAATTATTCTATCTCTATCTTTATTGTGATATGGTTCTTTTCATAATTGTCATTATTGTTCTGGTGAGCAGGCAGTTGTTCTTTGCCAAGTAGAAAAAGCCAAGGAAGACATGCTTAACCAGTTATACAGTTCGATTAGGTTAGTATCTCCTCTTATACGTAAATGGTGTATTATGTGCTCTTGTCGAGCTTTGATTGTTCTGATAAAGCAGTTATATGAACTCGGATATACATTTCTAAAATATCATGATATACATTTAGATCTGTGCATGTGTGTGAGAATGTTGGTGTGAGATACTAACCTAATGTGCTCTTGTCAAGCTTTGATTGTTCTGATAAAGAAGTTATATGAACTTGGATTTACATTTCTAAAATAACATGATATCCTTTTAAATCTGTGCATGTGTGAGAATGTTGGTGTGTTTCAATAAAAGGACTAACTTTTGCTTATGTTTTGCTGGGTAGTGCCCAAAGTACAGAAAGGATTGGGGAGCTGCTTCAGGAGGACAAGAATGCAAAAAGCAGGAGGGAGCTTTGCCAGAAACAGTCTACCCTTCTTTCAAAACTTATCAGGCAACTCGGTGTCCATGACAATCGAGCAGCTGCTGCAACTACCTGGTCTAACGATGCGGTTGAACCAGGTAACGATGGCTGCAGAGCAGTTCACATCTTTTCTTTTCTCTGTTTGTTCTACACTTTTGCATGTTGATTTTGAGGTATGTGTAAGGGTGGTAGGAGCTCTATATCCGTTTTAATGCTAAAAGCTGTAGAACATTATTCTCTTGTGCATAATGATTAGCTTAATCTATAAGCAATGTTATGAATGGTATGGTACATTCTGTTAATGAAACTGGTTGAAAAGTGAAGTAGAACTCCTGTGATCTGGTACTTTTTCAAGAACACTATTTGTTTCTTAGAGATTTCAAATTCCAATTTTCCTTTATCATGACCCCAGAAGAATCATGAAAAAGAAAAGATGAAAGACCAGCTGTTTTTGTAATCTCACTATACCCAAGATTTTCAGGTATTGGCCACAAGGGTGAATTGTTGGTCACGGCAAGTTACATTGTTTTGTGTGTATCTTCTCTTTTAATTTTCTCCTAACTGCTGTATTATTTTTCAAATATGTTTATATTCAGAGAGCAGCCCGAGAAACAGTGGATCCGCAGGAGGCGATGATTGGAGGAATGCATTCGATGCTGCTGCCAATGGACCCACTGACTCATTCAGATCTGGATCCAATGGTCACAGTCGGCGTTACAGTGATCCAGCTCAGAATGGTGATGAGAGGTCTGGCTTGAGCAGCCGTCGTACACCTTCCCGATTGCCGCCACCTCCACCACAATCAGGTTCATCGTACAGATTTTAGATATAATTAGACCAGCTAATAATATCCATGCAATTTTGCCAGCTGGGTGTTTGGTCCTGGTCCATTTTTGAGCATTTCTCGATCTCAGATCAGGTTGCCATAGTGTCAAAGATATAGAACAGGTATCATTGTAGATATATGCAGTTAGAACCATCTAATTTTTTTGATGTAATTTCTATTTTTCATTAATTCTTCTTCCTCTTTTTTCCGCTGGGGAAAAAGCTGCTATTTCTTTATTTGTAGCCATATATTACAAATGTATTGGTTTGTATCGAATCTGACGAGCAAAGTAAAATTTTGCCCTTTTAATTTTTACCACAATTTTGTCATCTTCTCTTGGGGATTCCGGTTCTTGCGTGAAAGATTTGAGTTTTCATAAAAAAGGCAAGTCTTATATTACTGTTATTGTTCTGAGTTCTGAAGTTTGGAGACTGAAGTTTATACTAGAACATTGTAAATTGGTTTCTTTAAAGGTATTTACAAGATGTTTTATAGGAAAATGTCGAGTGTATTTTATCTTTTGAAACAGGTTGACTTTTACAAAACGCTAAACCGTCAGGCAAAAGCACTTGTACAGACTTTGTCTCTCCCAACTTCGTGTGCCTATTAGCACAACAAATAATTATGTTATCTTCTATCAGTAATATCCCAAAATAATACATTGTTTTGGAAAAAGAAGTATAGCCATAAAATAGAAGTTAAATTTTGACAAGAATAACAAAAGATATTTTAAAATTTTTCATTTTACAAGATCTTTGCTGATTTCTATCAACAAGGAACACCTCTCAGTAGAGGGGCGTGAAAATGCCACGGAAACTTTCACCGAATGAATAGGGGTGCTATAATTTTGCAGCTGTTCAATCATAATACCGAACAGGGTGTAAGAAAATTTGGCAAATTTGGTTGTGCTCCCTAGTAGCATCTCCCATCCAAGATGTGATACAAAATATATGATTTCCCTAGTAGTTTTGCTACAACAAAGTTCCAGGCAGAAAAGAAGAGGCAATATTTCTGAAAGAAAAATTCAAAGATTTATTTTGCTTACAATTTTCTAATTGAAGAAGAGCAAATGTATGTTATTGCCAGCTTCATTTTATATTTGCAATGTTTTTCCATATTATGTACAAAAGCTTGAAAAAAGATCTTGATAATTATAGTTACAAGAAGTTCAAGATTGCATTTACAATGTTATGAGAATACAGGAAATACTGCTTTCCTTTTCAACAAGGCAACTACCTTGTATTTTTATCTTATACCATCCTTAAATGGACCAGATTCATGTAAGAGCTTCATCACAAGGTTAACCTGCAAAAAAGAAAAAAAATGAAAAAAGAAAGAAAGAAAGGAAAGAAGAAAGGAAGACGTATAAACAAGAAAGCTAAATTTCATAAGGGCAAGTCTCTCTCTCTCTCTCTCTCTCTCTCTCTCTTTTTCTATGAGTGATCTTATTCAGCAGAAATTGAATAAATGATTGCGAAAGCACAAAAAAAAAAAAAAAGAGATGTTGATATTATAAAACACAAACTCTTATGGATTTCTAGGACTAATCTTAACATGGATATTGCATATTTACAATAAAGTTATCATGATATCCAGTTCCATAAAGGAGGTTACATGAGAACATCAAAAATAGAGAATAGCAAGATTCAAGAAGCAAAGAAACAGAGTGAATAAAATCGTTAAGCAAGCAGCACTTTGTTCAAAAATTGCTGTTCTGATTTTGACAAGATGTCCTAAAAATATCTGTATATGAATTAGAATGGGATGTTTTGTGGTACCTGAGTTGATTCACGCACTAGAAAGTTCTCTATAGGTTTCCTGAAATCTTCATGCAGAAGGTAATGGCAGCTGTAAGTTGTCACCGGTAGATAACCCCGCTGAATCTTATGCTCTCCCTGTGCTCCGGCTTCAACAGCGCTCAGACTTAGTTCTATAGCTGCTTCTATTGCCTGAAGTGCCACAAGATACCAAAAATAAATAACTCTGTTTGAATTCATAATCTAGTTTGCTTTTTAGTATATCATCAGAACTTGAGCAACGTATACCCCAAGAAATATCCCTTTGTCAATTAGCTTAACCTTATTCATACTCCAGCTCTCAGATTTGCCATTGGTTTTTACACCCACCATTTTCCAGATTATTCTTCTACCTAGAAATGTTTAAGAGATAAGAAATATACCTGGTAATAGCATGCTTCAAAATGCAAACTGGGATAATAGGCTCGAGGGTGACAACCCCACAGACGACCAAAAAGCGAGTCTCCACCGATAAGATTTAATGCTCCAGCGACAAGTTCATCTCCATCTTCAGCGACAACAAGTAGCACCTGATCTTTCATCTTTGATCCCATGTCATGGAAGAAATCCCTTGTTAGATAAGGACTGCCCCACCTAAGGAAAAATCCACATTATATATAAGAACTAACAATTTCGGGTCTGGAAAATTTAAGGCAAGCGGATGTGAGAAATTCATATATGTACTTAACAACCACAAAGGATTTGAGGATAAGGAACAAACTTGTTATCAGTGGTGTTCTTGTAGAACCGGTAGAAGGAATCCCAATGCTTAGCCTAACAGGACCATCATTAAGTGAAATAAAGAGCTCAAGAATTTACTGATTGATCCATACATTCTCCCGTTAAAAATGCTAGAACTATCACTAAATACCTTGATCTCATGACCTCGGAGCCGTTTCATGGTCAAATTCTGTGCAGAAATCTGTATCAAGAAATTTCGCTCAAGATCATTAGCAAGTTGCATGAACCAAACAAAGAAGCCAACTGATTTCCAAACTATTCAGAAGTCGAGAACATATATAAAATATTGTTGCAGGAAGATATTACGTTAAAAAATGTTACAATTCACAAGGATTCACATATTTGACATTGAAAGAAAACATCAGCACATTCGAAGTACCTAATAAAGGTTATATTTACCAAATTAACACCAATAAAAGTAACAATGTTAACCTGGTTCTTTAACTGATGCTATAACTCAATAGTGTTAAGGACTCAAATCATCACATTTCTCTTGTAAAAGAACAAAAGTTTGGAAAAGAACAACCTTTTTACGCTCTTGTCGAATATTTTTCCTTTTATTTTGCTTCATATCCATTAAGAACTCATCAAAGCTGCACCCATAGATGGAAACTTTTTTATCATTTCCATCTTCGTACATGATAAAACAGATGATGAATTGGCCAGGAGCGAACCCTTGGCATTGAATATAATGGAACAAAATAAAGTGAGACAGCCTTGTAAACCAATTTCTCAATATTACAAAATGACATTTTACCAATAAAGAAGCAGGATAGACACTACTAACTTTTGTGATTCGATTTCTCCAGGGGTACTGCATTACAATCCTCTGAAGGAAACCTTTCTCCCCCAGTTTATGCCACTCATTTTCTGATGGGAAGGTAATGTGCAGTGATGAAACCCGAGACTGTCAGAAATATGAAGTCACATTAAGAGGTCAAGACACAGCAGATGATCCTGGTAGCCAACCACAGTATGGCAGCGATCTTTTGAAACAAAGAATCATTTCTCTCACATTATCAAATATAAAGAATGGACTAAGAAATGAATATTTATTCTTTTTTTTTTTTTTGGGGGTTGGGGGGGGGGGGGGGGGGGGGGAAGAAAAGAAAAAACAAGTCCAGGATATGAAAATCTGCAAACAAATTTTTATGTGAATATGGCTTCAAATGAAATGAAAAGAGAGCAACAACTTCGCGCATAGCCGTAGCTTTTATTTGATTCATACAATACCTTGGCAGTAAGATCCTTCATAGCAGAAATTATAACATCAATAACTTGATCTTTGATCGAAGTGTTACGTAATAAAATTCTAGGACCAGTTACTGGAGTAAAAGGTACACAACATTGGAACTTCGGATAATATCGTTCTCCATATCCATAGTAGGCATCTGCCCAAGCATGATCAAAAACAAATTCACCATAGGAATGGCTGCATATCCAAAATAAAAGTGATGAGAAATAGTCAATAAAGCGGTTGAATTGAAGCTTGTGAAAGAATTTTATAGGAAGCTACATGAGATCTTGCTGCAGTAGATGCTAAACCTTTTAAGATAGAGCGGAACAACACCTAAAACATTTTCACACTCATCCTTGACAACAATATGGCATGGCGTCCATCCTGTCTCCTGAAAACAGTTTACAGACAAAACTAAAATAACAGTGGAATCTTAAGGATGTTTAGATTGATCATATTGCAAAGAAGAATAGCACTGTAGACAAAACAACAAAAATAATCAGAACAAATTAATTTAGGCAAAGGCGTCTAATAATTGTTTATATTTTTTTCTGAATGTTAACATTTTTGGGTCACTCAAGGAAAGATCCAAAAATGAATGCCAAAAAGAAAAAAAAAAGATCGAGAAATGCTATACTTTAGAACTCGAAGTTAAAAAGTAAAAAACAAATATGATAGCTCTTTCTGTAATGTTGAGAAAACAAATGAAAAAAGCCTACCTTTCTAAAGCAGGAGAAATTTGGGAACCAGAATTAACGAGGTACATGCTCAATGAAGAAGCCTCTATAAAGGGTTAATTAACAGTAAATTAGAATTCCGTACTTGCTAGATGTCCAAATTGATTAGCAACTATTAATAAAACTAAAAAAGATGCAGCACGCTGAAGTAATTATTTACCTTCACGGCACAACCTGTCTCTTCTAAGCTCGAAAGAAACCCATGGGTAAGAAATGGATTAAATTTCTCAGGGCCTGTAGCATCCAGAGCACATGTGTCCCAGTCATTTGCTGAAACCTCTGAGATTGAAGAAATAACTGAAAGGTATATCTTCTTAGGCCCTCCATCATTTTCAGCAACTCCCTGAATTTAGCATCAATAATATGCATTAGCTGAAGGACAAAGCCGCTAAATACAACCACGTATAGATAGCATCCATATAATCATAGTTGTTATAGGACCATCAAAAGAGAACACCTCTGATCCTGACCCTGTTAAAGTGAAATCTCCCAGCGTAGAGTCCAATACTAGTTGCTGCACAGACTTCTTAGTTCCCCAAAACAATGCACAAATTCGAGACGACTGCACCTGTCTCCCAAAACTGTGTCTACATGGTGATTTCCCCTACAATTTCAAAAATCAAACGCCTATAATCACATGACCATTATCAGTATCAAAATTCGGCAATAAACAAAACAGTGATGATTTAACCGACACCAGCAACCATTTTTTATTAGCACATGCAACACAACTGCGAGCCTTCATCAGGGAACTTTGGACAGTATTCTGTTAAAAAGATTCCAGAATCTTTCATCTTAATCCTTTTCAACACAACATTAAATAAAGCCTGTACTTCTCTTAACCTTTTGAGTCAGATTTGCTCATCAAACCCAATTTTGGACTGATGCCCCAATAACATTGAATGAATCATAACAGGCTTACAAATATTAGCATCAACATTTTTCTTGATTTTTTCGGGGATTCATTTATCTTATAGCCTAATGAATTCATTTCATTTTCATGTTCCTATCAATTTAAAGAAAGAAGTAATGATGCATCTGGAAGGGCTTCTGTAGAAACACCTAAGAAAAATACGTTCTTTTTAATCAAAATCAGCTTTTGACTCTATCAAAATCAGCACTTCTAAATAAACTTTAACTTCATAATAAAAACTACCATTAAATTACTGAAATTGGAGAAACAAACAAACCAAAACAACAACAAAAATAAAGAAGCTAAAATTAAAACAAAACATAATAAAAATTATAATATTAATTTGCAAGAGATAAAAGAAAGTTACGAGCTTGGGAGAAAATCGACGGCTAAATGGCGAAGGCTTGCAGTAGCTGCTTACTACTACCGCTACTGCTGCCATACTATTTTTTCGTAACTGGGTTCTGGTCTCTGAACTCGAAACAGAAGAAACATTGAACCCATCAAAATTGGAAAATAAAAGATTATATATCTTCCACGTGGCAACCTACAAGGCATATATATTACCATTGTTGTTTTAGTTTTACAATCTTTTTTTTTTCCTTTCTTCAACATTTACTTATTATAAATGATATTATTTAACTTTAATTTTTGGCACCAAGTAATTTTCGACCAATTTTATTTTACTGACTATCAAGGTCAGAATATAGTTTTATTGTCATAATTTCATATTTTTACTTTGAGTTAGTTTTAGTTTCGAAATTAAAATCTGAAAGGAATTTGTAATGTTGTAACTATCTTTTTCACTATTTTACAATATTATAAATTCTAAAAATTTATTTACAACATTATCAACTTGTCTCAAACTTTAATACTGATTGGAAAATTTTTGCTTTTACTTTATCTAGTAAAACCATTGTTTTCTTTACTCTCAAATAGCGTCTTAATAATTTACAAAGATCAATTGTCAAAACACTTTTATGAGTGAATCAAGATTTAATATGTTTTCTCATGTGTATTATAGACATTGATTTTCTTTTATATTTTAGAAGTAGCTTCGACATATTCTGAACAAAGATTTGCCTTTTATGTAGAGAGATGGGTCCAAATCAAAATTTTAAACCATTATCACCCCTAAAATTAGAATTTAGGTGAATTGTGGATAATCAAATAAAACTGCTTAAAAACCACAAGGTCAAAGAAGAGATAAATATCTCTTTTATCCATATAGTTTAAATTAATTAATCTATTAGTCCCTATATTTTAAAAAATTACCTAAAAACTCTTGTATTTTCGAGGTTTAAGTGGAATTGGCTACAAAGACTGCTCGTACACCTTGAAGAGAGTTCCCCACCGCCCCCCAAACCAACTTCTTTATAATATTCCTCCGAGGGATCTAAAGCTACAAAGCTTGAATATAATATAGGCAAAATGTACGGTTTGTATACTATTTGAGCTATACATATTTTATTTCACCGTGCCGATGCTTTTATATTTACAGTGTTTCCATTAGAATTTCCTCTTTTTATTTTCACTCGAAGCTTTGACACCATTTTCTTTGAGTCTTTATATTGTCTCCACAACAATGAAGCTGCTTTTGTCATCTGAGAACTCTTCGATCTTCTCAGCAAAGTGAAACTGCCTTACAAAATCTTCCCAGGTAAATTGCTTTGGTTTCTTTAATTTTTCCAGCCTTGCTTGCCAATTTGCCATTTGTTAAAGTCCTGGTTTCTGCATCATCAGAAGCATTAATTATTGTATGTATGTATATATTAATACATGTATGTGTGTGTATACACACACATATACAATCAAAGATATAAATTGAGAATGAGGTTCTGTTTGTCATTGAAATGTTATAACTATAAAATAAAAATTGATAATACGTAGTAAAAATGATTTTTAAATAGTAAATTTAATAAAAACAAAAAATATATTGTAGATTTGCCTGCTCAATCATAATACCAAATACGATCCAAAAGATATAAAGAGACTTCCAAAATGAATTAGCTAGAAGCTCTGCGGTAATAAGAAGCAATTTTGAGAAGCTAAACTTTTTCTGAAATTAATTTTGCAAGTTAATTATAAAGCCATGACTAATAATTAAATACACGTGTAGGTGTTATGAAGCCTTTGCCCTCTACTTTTACTTTACATACATGCAAATATGCTATTAGAAAAGGCTTAGCATCTAAGATTGGGTCAAAGATTCTTCCTTGGTCATATGTTGCACTTCCTCCAAATCCTTCTGATGGTTACTTTGCTAAATACAAGAATTATATATATTAATTAAGAAATAAGAAGCCAATTAACCAAATTATTAACAAAATATTTGAAATTTACGATTTCTTTTTCCTCTGATATTAAAACGTACAGGAAAGTTTATTGGAGGAGATAAGACCCGGAGTTTAAGAGAGGCTAAGTCATGTGCCCTGGAAACCCTGTCGTCATCAGCAAATCCACCTGCCAAACACAAACCAAAATTAATGAATTTAGAGTGTTATCTAATAAATATAGAAAATGTTAATTAGGCCACCATATTGAAAATACACTTTTCATGAATTAATACTTGACAGTCTCACAGAGTAATTAAAAGTTGCAAAGAAAATAACTAAACATGTTGTCGACAGAAGAAAATTAAAAAAAATGGTTAGTAACTTATCAATAAGATGATTAAAATAAATGAAATAGAAGATTAAACATTTTGCAGAACGAAACCTGGACGATCCTCAGTAAGTCGTCTCATGACCTCCAGTGGGGTTAACATCTTTCTTTCTTTCAGGGGCTGAGCCTTGGGAGGTGGAGTTGCTGCAGGCAGAAGCAATGTTTGTTTAATGATCACCATTTATGAAGTTATGTATAAAATGCTTCTTACATTAAGTAACTTGATAAAGTAGCTTTTTAGAAATATGATTATTGATATTGTAAGATAAAACACCAAAAATATCGTTACTAAAATATATATTTCGAAAACCACCTTTATACTAAAACTATTAGTTAATATTTATTAGTGTAAATTAAAATTAAAAAAATCATTGGCTATTGTTTTCACCAAAATTTGGTTAGGATATGATTGGAACCAATTGAGTGGTTCTCATTTAGTCTATCTTAAATTTAATTCAAACAAATAAAATTATATTTACGGGAAACTTGTGCTAAGTTTGGATTTAGGTGTGTTTTTCTAATATTTGAGGCAATTGGTTTAGTTGAGGTACATTGGGTGGTAAGCTAAAGTAATGTGCATAGTGAGTTGAGGTGGTTTTATGAGGAATAATAGGGAGAGCTCAGTGGAGCCCTATAGAAGTTAATTTAGGTAGTTGATATGAAGGGTTAATGTGTGCTTAGGAATAACTCCGTTGTACTCTAGAGATAACTCAAGTGGTCTAACAAAATACTCATTATAACTAGAGTAACTCAGGTAAGCTCATACATAAAATACAATCTCGACCTCAAATTGAAAATATAGTGAAATAAACATAAATATGAAGAACACACAATGTTTACGTGGTTCAACTTTTGACTTACGTCCACAGAAGTAAGCCATCATCAATCCAAAATATAAATGAGAGATTATACAAGATTTTATATTATCTGGGATGAATAAAACAAGCTAGATAGCCATATAGAAATATTTCGTGTTGATAAGGATGAAGATAATGAATAATGATATGGAGAGTGATAATATGGTGAAGATGATAATGAAGGTAGATAATAGAGATGACATCCCAAAAATAGAAAAGTTGGTGGTGATCTAAAGGAGAGAGAGAGGGAGAGAGAAGGGGGAGAGAGAGGAGACCCCCTCATATGGGTTGAATAAGACATTTATATAGTAGAGATTAATGGTGAAAAGTGTGCATAGAAAGGAAAAGAATACTTCTTTCTTATGGCATCTTCATATGGGTTGATATTTTTGAGCTGTGTCATTAAGGAAAAAAAGAGAATAATATTTCTTTTGTATTAGGTTTATTTTTTCTTATAAATATCTTGAAGTATCCAACCTTAATTGATGATTTCCAAACCCATCCAATGTAGTAAATTCTTCCGAACAACATCTTCATACTGCCTAAGTATTTTGCCTATTTTACCCTTGTAATTGTCTATGTGTCATTTATTTATTGGTAAAAAAATATCATTTTAAATTTTGGCCACAAATAGCTATGTTAGTGTGTCGTCAACAGTAACAACGCCACCGTCGGCGACGAAAGATTGATCCAGCAAAATCAAAATCGGCATACTATATTAGATTCAAAATTTTCTGATCTATGTAATGGTATAGTTTGCATCATTTGCAAAGGAGTTCTTTTGGTGGGTGACAACCGTACCATTTGCAAAGGTTTTCCTTTTGGTGGGTGACAGCCAATTTACGGTGAAAAAAAGTATGGTACCATTTGGTAAATCAAAATTTTGAATCCGATGATAACAGAGAATAATTCATGATACAAGGTATTCATAAATAAAGAAATTAAGTACATGAGAAATTGCATTATAAGTCTGAAGTTTATATTTCTCACCTCAAATAATATCTGGTAAATCGCTGATTCAATAATCTTAAATTTTCTTCATGATCTTCATCTCCTTCTTGATCTTCTTCTTTAGATCCTACATCTGATGTTCCTCCACATTTCCTTCCTCGTTCAACAACTTTGGTTGTATTTTTCGCTAGAAATATCATTGTCATGAGGGAGTACATCTGAAATTTTTCAACTTGGAAAATGAAACCTTTCTACAAGATGTACAGATAGAGCTGTAGTATTATCTATAACAAACAACATGTGGTCGTTTTAAAGAAATAAAATAAAGTTTATATTTTAATAAGAAAAAATCTATATCCCGAAGAATCCACTGTATAACCTGACATATAGTGTTCTATTTATGACAAAAAGTATATAGTTCTATGGAATAAGATTTTGTCCTAGTCTTTTTTTTTTTGAAGAAAAATTTCAAGTACATAAACTGTAGTTATTGAATAAGAATAATAACAAGCATGCACGAACTAGATTTTTTTTTTTCTCATTACGTTCATACCTCCAAGATTTGCAAACATATTGTAGAACTCCTTGATCAAAAAATGGACATGAAAACTCGTATTTTATAATTATACCCTTTAATTATCGAAACTTTACTTTAACTAAAATTTTAAAATTAATATTAATAATAATTGACATGAGATTAATGAAAAAGTAACTCAGTCATATAAAAGCAAAATGTAATGTAATGTGCTGCAAAGACATTATTATAAAATCTTCGTACTTATATTTACACTTTTAATAAATACGAGGTGATAGATAAACAATTTATGAGGTGATCGAGGAATAATTTCTAAATATTTAAAATAAAATGACATAATGTATAATATTTAATGTTGTCAATTCATCATTTGTATGTACTATTTCAAATTATAAAAGCCCATTTAACACATTTGGTCTAGATTAGGTCACATTCATAACGGATATAAAATTCAAAATTGGGAGGGGATAAGTGTAAACGTGCAATGCTCTTTCGGTCTCTAAACAGTTAATAACTCATATGTTAGCGAAGTTGGCTTTTACTGAAACTGTAGTTTGGTTGGAGGGTTTTCCAGCAGAAGTAAATTGTGTACTCTTTGATTTCGTTGAAATGAAATGAATTTTGTTTAAGAGAAAAAGGAAAAAGAAAAGAGTATCTTTAATTATGAATTAAATTTCTACGGGTCAATGTTTTTAAAAAAAATTGAAGAGAGAGAAAAAAAAAATATACAGTAAGATCTCTTTATAATCATATTGTTAGAACTATCTAATTTTATTATGTATTATAAAGAAGTTAAAACTTTGTTGATATTAAGTTCCTTTTTTTTTTTAACTCGATTATCCTTAGTCTGAGCAATGTAGAGGAAAATATATTAATGATTAGTTAATGGAAAATGTCAATTTAATGAATCTCTAAACATGCTTGAGAAGGTAGAAATACTTTGGCATCAACAAAAAGGTGTTCATATTAATGAGTTATTATGTACCTTTAAGTTCAAAGACGTGGTATCAACTCTAAAGAATAAATTATTGTAACTTTAAAAAATATTTATCCCTTATTAAGCCATTAATGTTGCGTATACTTTTTTGCAATATAAAAATTATTATTATTATTTGGAGGCAAGTTATTTAAGAAAAAAATCTATAAAACTTATAACTTATTACAATATAAAATTTATTCTTATTTACAATTAGTCCAAATTGGGATCATAATTTTTTTTTATTATATAAGAGTTATTTTTATAGAGAGTATTGCTTTAGAGAGTTTTCACTAGAATAATAATCCAAACACAAGCATTATATATCGTTCTTTCATTACACATATATGGACAAATTTTGGATTACTCCTCTCATTAATTGACAATCTTGAAGATACTCTTTAAGCTATTGCAAACTTTAACGTACTCAATTTTTATTCAAAAGATAAAGAAAAATGGGGTAAATTAATGAAGTTTTTTGTCTACTCTACAAAACAAGAAGTAGATTGAGGTTTACATTAATTTGAGGGTTATTTTGAAGATTATCAATTCACTGGATAATCCAAAATTAAATCTTCTTATATATCTCCTAGATTCCCCTCCCCCCCCCCCCCCAAAAAAATAGACCTCCTTGATTTACAAAATGGACACAAAACACCTATGTTTAATAACTCAAGCGCAAGCATTATATATCGTTATTTCATTACACCTATATGGATAAATTTCGGATTACTCCCCTCATGAAACGACAATTTTCAAGATTCTCTCTAAGCTATTGCAAACTTTAACTTATCCTATTTTTATTCAATAGATAAAGAAAAACGGGGTGAATTAATGAAATTTTGTCTTCTTTACAAAAACAAGAGGTAGATTGAGTTTTATAATAATTTGAGAGTTATTTTAAAGATTATCAATTCAGAGGATAATCTAAAATTAAACCTCCAAGATTCCCCGCCCCCAACCCAAAAAAAAAAAAATTGTAGACCTCCTTGATTTACAAAATGGACAAAAAACACCTATGTTTTACCATTATACGTTTATAGTAATACAAAATTGACTTTAACTATATATTAAAAAATAAATCTTATCTTAACTCAGTATGATATGAACTCTGACAAAAAGAAAAGGAATTAGAATTTTTAAGAATCTGACAGTTAATTTGAACTATATATGAATTTTTAAGAAAATTTGAACTATCATAATTGTCAAATAAAATGATACGACACTCAACATAAAAAATATTTATTGTAGGTTGATGATGTGGAAAGAAATAAAAATCTAAAAGCTGGAGAACTTTACTTTTTTACATTTTAGTATTATGACTATGAAAGGATATTCTAATTCTCTGCATTAAAATTTAACAATGTACTCTAGTTTAGCATTAAAAGATTTCATTAAAAAGTGATACATGTGGAAAATCAATAAAATTTTAAAAGAATCAGTTTATCTAATTGATAAATGACATATAATGTTTAAGACTGAAATTATGACTCAAATATTGTGATTCTCGATATTACTCAAAGTAAGTGGAGTCCTCTTACTTGAGCTTTTTAACTTTAAATAGCGGCAAAAAGTCTCTCTGTTGATTTATTATATGCAGTACGGTAGTAAATATTTAAACTGAAATAGCATGATTATTTATTCGTTTTGCAGCGTCAATCACCCACGCCCGCACTGTCTGCTACTTGTTTCTATATGTATAGATATAGACATTATCCCATATAATTAATTTTGGTTACGGTTGGCCATAGATGTGGCAAAAATACCCGCTCGATCCAGATTTGAACCGTACCCGAGCGTTGTGGGTCGGGTATTACCTGATTCGGGTATGAAGTCGGGTTGGTCTTGGACATCACTTGATAAACCCGGAACCCGAATTTTATTAAAAAATATTATAAAATATATATTATTTTAAATATTTATATTTATTTGACTCATTTATTATACATATATAAAGTTTTAAACACTTAAAGTTTATATTTTCATGTCAAATTTTATTGAAATAAATTTAAAACTTATAAAATTACCAAAAAATATAAAATAAATACACACATATAATATTAAAAAATATAAAATTCGGGTACCCGGATTAAAATCCGGCCCGGACCCGGACCCGGACCCAGACCCGGACCCGGACCCGGACTTGTTGCATCCGGGCAAGGTCCAGTCATTGCAATACCCGGACCCGGCCCGGGGTTTTGCCATCCCTAGTTGGCCATAAACCAAAGTTCTTTTCTGATTTGAAGAATGTGGCCATTGGGCCTTGCCCTGGTGGTTGGGCTGCTGCTCTCACAAGCTTGAGGGCAGCGGTTCAAGCCCCCACAAAAGTATTGTGGGGGTTAAATATTTATAAGTTCTTCTTTCTTGCGAAATGCGAGTGGAGTAAGGATATTTATCGTCTGTGAGGGTTATTTGTCTGCTAGGCATGTACTTCATATAATTTAATTTGTCTGCTAGGCATATATTTCATAGAATTTAATGTAATAATGTAAGTCTCAGTTATGTATATCTGATTATAAATATCAGTGTAATATCTGTTATATAATAGTTATAAATATTTGTGCAATGCAGTAATATATTTGTGCTATATAACAGTTGTAAATATTTGTGTAATACAGTAATATATTTGTGCAATGCAGTAATCTGGTGCGTAACCAGTATTTAAAAAAAAAAAAGAATGTGGAGACGACTTTTGCAGATTTTTAGACATAGTACGGTTCAATACCATATAATCTTTATATAATGGATGATGGTTCCTCAACATAAAATTATGACTTAAGTTTTTGTCTAGTGCATTCATCAAATACAATAATAAGATGGATGAGAATATATTTATTTTTCACACTATTGTATTGAATATATTTAATAAATGAAAAATTAAATCATAATTTAAAATAAAGAAAATTTAATCTTATATTGTTCATATATCTAAAAATAATACTACAGTTTTCAGAAAATATGTCAAGTGGCACTTTTTTAATTAAATACTTAATTTACTTATTACCCTACATGTACCATTCACATTTGAGATGAACAAAATTGAAGTATTAGTTAAGAAGTATAGGGATTATTTTCTCTATTGGTTACCGTACGTTGATTTTAAAATGCTAATAGAAGTTGAACTTCAAGTGTTGTTTATTTAGTGGGACTATTAGTATAATTTGATAGTGACAACATCGTCAATACGAAATTTGAGAGCATAAAATAATTGGCTTTGCGTTGGAACACCTATCAAATGAAAGTGACCCATCAACCGGTCTCTTTGGCTAATAAATTTAGTTCAACTCGAAGCCAAGGTCTAACATCAATGGTAAGAAGCGGCCTTTTCTAAGAAGTAGGTCTTATATAGATTCGAAGTTCAGTAGGTGCATCAATTAATAATAATAATAATCCCAAAACTTGAGTTCAACTTATGAAGAAGTTAGTGTTAAGAATTATATTTAGGCTCCATCCACTCTTATCTTAAGAAAAAAAAAAGGAAAAAAAAAACAAACTGTTGTTTTACATATAGTGCTGTCTACGATTGATTTTCAACCATGTAGTTCCACTGTTCTGATTAGAAGCTATTTCTTCACTACATTGCTTAGATTTCTTTGACGTGAAGATACTAAGCATTTGACTACCATCCAGGCCACCATGCATGTCTTTAACTTGCGGCCAATCTTGAAAAAATTGCCCAATCCTTTTGGAGTCTCAACAAAGTCATTTAAAATTAATGTCACAAGTTCTGATGAATTAGCTTAACTTGCCTTCAACGAAACTCGAGAACATGTTAGTTTTGATTTGCAGGGACTGCTCTTCGCAGAGATGATGAAAAATGCTAATGATCAACCCCAACATTTCAGATAACGGAAGAGGTTGTAATGTGCTTAAAAGAATTGTATACTGATGAAAAAGCCTTGTGATCTTAGCATTCTTGCTTGACACATTGCTACTGATCATGGTCTCTGTTATTATAAAATATCGCTTAATTTATGAACAGGAATCAAAAGAAAGAATAAATAATGCAAATATATGTAGAAGTAACAAAGGGGTTGGATTAATTAAGCTTTTGCTGCAAAAGCAATTTCTCACGTTTAATTCAATTAATTTACAAACTAATATTCAACGGCCATTTTCAACCGGTTGAGTTGTTTGATTTTGACGTTAGTAAGGTTATTTCCCCTCTAAAACTTACTGTGTACACTTAATTACTCTTAACACTCAAATGTAAAAATTAAAAATTAAACCTTTATCATGCACACTTGGTTAAATCTCAAAAATAACCATAATTATTTTTTTCAACACCCACAGCATTCTTCTTCTTCTTCTTTGTTCTCTTTGTTTTTATTCTCTTGGCTTTGCTTTCTTAAAATAAACGTAGAAGATAAGATTTGGAGAAAGAGGTCCCAACTACTTCAAAATTTGTGGCTTTATAGGTGTATTATTAATTGATTACAGTTTTTGTTAAAAAAAAAATGAGTAACTTACACGATAGGTAAGAGTTGCAGCAATTGTTTATCCCTTTCATGAATGTTTAGCTTTTTCCCTTTATGAATATTCATTCTTGCTGATTGAATTTTCATTGATGAATGTTAAGTTATAACTTGCGGAATCTATTTTTTTTCTAAATTAATGTGATTGGTGAGATGTAAATTAAACTCATTGGTGAAAGCATTGAGGTTTTGATCCATACACTAACCAAGAATTTACAACCCAGGTTTTATATCTTTCATGGGCCTCAGACGATGAATTGTTAAAGAAAGCAAAGATTTAAGGTTTACAATAAATGGGTGTGTAAATTATTTTTTTAAGTAATTATGTTCTTTTTAGTTATTTCATGAAAGGATATTTTTGTAATAAAAATATTTTCAAAATAAATAGTGCTTGAAGCATTTGATTGAGTGCCAATAGTCCCACCCTTCTAACAAATATAAGAACAATTTCTAAGTATTTATATGAATTGACATTTATTTATTGGATATATGTATGTATATACATCAACTTAATTTATACCTTGGAGATCATTTACTTATTAGCCTATACCAATATCAAATAGAAGAATATTACCTAATCTTAGATTTACAAAATTGAACTACTATTTGACAAATGTAAGATTTTTTTTTTTTTTCTATAGCAGCTACCGCTGATTTAAAAACATAACAAATTTACAACTTGAAGTGTGTTATTTTGTGAAAATCATTTGTTTTGGTAATAATAATGTCATAAATAATCATTTCGATGACATAAAATATCATATTGTCTCTAGATTGTATTATTGCAACACTGATATGAGAATCACGTGATGTGATATTGAAATAAAGTGTATTTCCATAATATGAAAGTACATATCAAATCTGAATGAACTGTAATTGTAATCTTGAATGGATTGTATTTTTATCAGCTGTCCATCTACTTTTTCTTGCTTAATAAGTAAAACTATCGTGTGTTAATCAATATTGCTCTCTTTCTTTCTCAAAAAGAAAAAAAAAAAACAAAAAAGAGTGGCCGTAGTTAATTGTGAAACAAACTCTTCGAATTAGTTAACTAATTATTGCAGCTTGCCGGGAGTCAAAATCCTTACAATTAATTGAAAATGGTTGTGTTTTTAAATGGCGTTTATCATCATGATATTCTTTCGTACATCTGCAAGATATCGGTAATGCATTGCAGCTGGCTCTATATCTGGCGCAATATCATTGAAAACGAAGCCTGGAACAGGCCTTGCTTTAGTAGGATTGCTTTGTTTCCTCTATTTTATTATCCTTCCCACCCATGCTTGCCATTTCTTATAGTCTG
Organism: Citrus cavaleriei; assembly: GCA_030448925.1. Lineage (NCBI taxonomy): Eukaryota > Viridiplantae > Streptophyta > Magnoliopsida > Sapindales > Rutaceae > Citrus > Citrus cavaleriei. The sequence goes on from JAUJEN010000626.1 coordinate 53,743, forward strand.
GGTTGCTGTGCCAAAAGCCTTAATTATTTTATGTACGACACAGATACAGAATAGTTTATCAAGCCGAAGATACAGACAGAGATTAAGTGAATATCAGACTATCTCAAAATTCAATGACCTAGAGAATCCACTCTGATTCCTTTCGAGAAGCCTATAATTTTTCTGAAACTTGACCAAATTAATTAGCCATAACCAATAAATGCATTCAGATACATATATAATAAACGTCGAGAAGATTTTACCGGTAGTTTTATTTCCTGTACATGTAATAAAAAAGCTTACGCCCGTCTAAGATTGGCCAAATATTCGTCCTTGGTCATATGTGCATTTCCTTCAAATCTTTCTGTGTGTAAAATAAGTAAAAGCTCTATAAATTAATAATCTCTATTAAGAAATAAGCAATCAAATTATAAGTAAAGTCGGCGACGATAATGCATCTTGAAAGCTCTTATTATCCCTGCATCACATGATTGGATTTTCGATGCCATGTTAGGTGGCAATTAAAATAGCTCAATATTTTGTAATCCTTCAATAGTTTTTGTATGGGCTGGACAATGATCTGTCACCAAGAGAATTTTTGTCCCTTGCATTTTTCTGTCAAGCCATTGAACATATTCCCCAAAAAGCACCTTAGTCTTCTATGATCTTTTGTTGGCTCGGTATTGACAATTGAAACTCTTCATGTTTAACATTTTGAGGCAACGTGTTTCGCATACTTTCCAATGATCTACAAATGAATTTTTTCTAAGCCATCCTTATTACAGTAGATTACTGCAATCATTTCTTTGTCTAGCTTTCTTTTGTTGCAAGAGAGTGATCTGCTTATAACCTATGAAACAATAATGTTTTATCCATTTTGAAAACGTCTTTTGTGGCAAACTAATCTATTTTTCCTCTTATGGACTCCAATTGGTTCTCCATGTCTTGTGTATCAATTGATCCACTTTCCCCAAAACAACAAAATGACTTAATACCATGACTAACTTGAACTTCTCAAGCCCACCCGGAGAAAAGTTGAATTCTAAAGTCTCTTTAGGGTTTAATATTTTCATAGTCTCGCTTGCCTTTTCTAAGATTAGTTCTCCTGTTATATTCACGATCTTGGTATTCAAGAAACCATTCATACACAATCTTCTCCATGTTTGAAAATTTTGATGGTTTGTGCCGCTTAGCATGACCACCCTTTGCTAAGTCAATCAAAAGATATTTTGATGATAGTTTAAGTGTATTTGATATTGTTCCTTGACTGATTTTCAAGTGAAAATTTTAAAAAACCATTGCTGCAATTCTTTTTTGCCTGCATATGGAGTGCTCTTTACTATACTCGCATAATGCTTTAGGCATCTCATCTGTCATGGTTGATTTTCGAACACCTTTCAAATGAGAAGTAATTGTAAATGTTCAAGTAATTTAATATAAAATAAAAGAAGACTTAGTGTTTATTTATATAAAGATTATTTTTAATCAAATTCATTGAACACCATTTAATTAAGTTAATTAACATGAATATTATTTAATTAATTACATAGATAATTACAATGTATTTATTTTTTGGTTAACTGATTAGTTAAATACATTGAATAACATGAATTAAATTATTTTTAATCCAATTCATTGAATGCATTTAATTAAGTTAATGCAACATGAATATTATTTAATTAAGTAGAAAAGTACAATGAATTTACTATTTTAGTTAATTGAATGTATAATTTAATTCATATTCAATATCGGTAAAGTGCATTGAATGTTTAGTTATTAAATGTATGTTAATTGAGTTGTAAATAACTCTGTAAATTAATAAATTATTAATTTATCGATTATTTAATATCTCTTTTCATTAATAGATTTTAAATGGTTCTAACCCTATTAGTTTATAGAGATTCTACTGATAACAAATTTTTTGAAATATGTGTGTATAAAACATACAGGAAAGTTTCCTTGGAGCAGATTAATTGTATTAAGAGAAACCAGGTCATGAACTCCGGCTGCTGTCGTCTCTTCATCTTCATCAGATTATTCTCATATGGCCGACATAATATCTTCTGTGCATTAAAAAATTTCTCCTTGCAGCCTCCTCTTCAGTTGTTTAAAAACCCAGCATATATATATATAATTACTAGTGACCTTTCCTAAACAAATATCTTGCTTCGGGTTCTGCGTTAAAAGCCCTAATTGGAAGTTCCTTTTGAGAAGCCTATTCTTCTTCCGGAATTTGAAATTTGAGAAAATAAGTTAAAGCCCCAACTAATAAGTGTTTGTTTGGTATGATTTATTTAATATTTATAAGTATTTATTTAATCTCATAAGTTTTTATTATAATTTTTGTTGTTATTTGGTTATTTTTCTAATAAAGCTTTTGAAACTCAAAGAAATTATTTATCTCTATGGGAGTAGAGGTTAATTTTTTTTTTTTAAATATCAAAACATCTAAAATATTCTCTACTTATTTAACAATCTTATTTATTGTTTTCATAATATAACTTTAAAAAATTTACTTATTAAAGTAATTTCATAAATTTTTAATAAAAACTCTTATTGTCAACCAAACAACTAATTTTTTTTTTTTATAGTAAAAGTTATATTTACAAAAGCTATACTAACAAAAACTCTAATTAAATAAGTTATATTTAAAAAATTGTATCAAACAGAGCCTAAATACAAAATGGATGAAATTAATCAAATGCTATCCATCAATTAATTTCCTTCATAGTCTAACTTTCCAAACAGGCCTTGCCTTTCGGCGGTGTAGGGTGAGCACCAGGCTAGGTAAAGACATGCTTCGACAACGAGCATCCAAAGAGTGTTGTTAAATTAAATTCAAAAGTGATTATTAAATAATTTGATTTTCAAGTAATTAGATTTTGTAGATTCTTCAAAGCAGCTAAGCTAATTATAACTTCAAAAAAAAAAAAAAATGCGACAACTTTTAGAAATTTGATTATTTGATAATAAAATTTTGGAAAAAAAATAGCTACACCTCTAAGATTTGAGGAAATAATCAAGCAAACTCTCAAGTTTTTAATAATATGCTTTGAATATAATTGCTAAAAAAATTAGCCTTAAATTTTTTAATAAATGCAAATATAATATTTATTAATTTTCTTTGCCTAAATATTAAAATATTTTTAATATATAAAATATTTTATTTATATTTATTAAAATATTTGAAATAAATCTTTAGCTTAAATAGATTTTACAATTAATTCAACATATCTCACATATTAATAATATTAACATATTTTATATGATATTCAAAATAATTTAAAATTTAAAATATTTATTTTATAATATATTTCCATTTATTATCAAATTAAGTTTAATATAATAAAATATATCTAACATATTGTATGGTGATTAAATATTTTTATTTTAAAATATATATTATTATATTTATTTTAACATTATATTTTTATTTCTTTTAAAACACTGGAATCAATTTTTTGAGGATACTAGAGTCAAAGGATATTATAGTAGAAAATGAGTCTCGGTGTCTCTTATGGGTTTAATATGACAATTTCATCAAACCTCGAGGGTATAAATGTCATTTTCTCTAAAATTTTTAACTTAAATACGAAAATATCCTTTAATAAAAAATAAATTTCTAAAACTACCGTTACACCAAAAATTAATTAATATTTAATTTATTAAAAATAAAAATTCATCGCCTGTGTGGTTGTGCCATCAACGGCCATAACACTACCGCCAAAAAAAAAAAATTTTGATCTAACAAAATCGGAAATCGGTACCATCAAAATTCAAATTTTTATTTCTCACCTCAAATGGTTTCTGGTAAATCGCTGATTCGATAATATTAATCTTTCTCGCGATCTTCATCTTCCTCTGGATCTTCTCCTTCGTATCCTAAATCTGCTGTTATTCTACATTTTCTCCCTCGTTCAACAACTTCTGTCGGATTTTTTGTCAGAAATATTACTGTGAGGGAATATTTCTGAAGCTTTTTTTTTTTTTTACTTAGAAAATGAAACTTTTTCGTCAGATGTGCAAAATGGCTTGAGCCTATAGCATTATTTATACAAAAAAAAAGTGGCGGTTTTAAAGTAATTAAATGAAATTTTTTGTCTTAAATAAAAAAAATCAAAATAAAAATCCGTTATCCAACATAGAGTATTGCATTTGTGAGACAGAAAATATGTAATTTTACGGAATAAGATTTTATCCTAGTCAAGTTTTTAAAAGCAAGGATTTGGATTTGTGAACAGTAGTTATTGAGTAATAATAATCAGCGGAGGTACCGTACATTAGGTTGTCAAAAAAGCCCGGCCGGACAATGCATCTGGGTAAACCCGGACATGCATATAAAATCGGACCTTTGAAATTCTCAAACTCGACATTTCGCCCGGGTCGGGTTCAACAAAAAATTGAACCCGGACGGACCGGTTTTTAATATATTTAAAAAATTAAATATATTATTTATAATTATTTTATTATGAATTTATGATATGTTGGATGTTATTTAAATTTATTGGGGTGATTATTATGTTGTTGAATTTAATTTATTTATTTATATATAGATTGAATGAGTTTAAGTTAGAAATTGGATGAATTTAGGTATTAGAAAGTAGATTGAAATAATTTTTATTTATCATTTGTGCAAAATTTGCATTGTTAATGTATATATTTGTATTTGACTCTTTTCTTTTTAAAGTTGAGATTGAATGAGTTTATTTGATTATTTTCTTTTAAAAATTTGCATTGTTAGAAAATGAAAAAAATTGAAAAAAAATTTGAAGTTACTACATGCGGGTTTAAAAGCTCGGATCAAAACCGAATAGAATGCCATTGGACCGCACCCAAAAATCGAGTTTAACAGTCGGACTGCATTTCGATCCGGTCCGGTCATAGGCAACACTAAAACTCAGCCGGACCGAAATTTTTACCATACATTAGTGCTCAGAGGTGCAAGTCTATTGACTTTTCAAAAGCTATAGACTTTCAATTTGATTTACTATAAAAGTACTTGTTAAAATTTAAAATAATTAAATATTAGATATTTGTTTTACACCTCCAATTCATAAAAGAAATATAGTTATTTTGATATTCCTATGACCCTAACTCTCCTTATATAAAAAGAACAGCAACAATTCATTTTATTGAGTTTTATCCAATTGATTTTATTTCAATGGATCTTGTGCCTCTTGAAATTCAACCGATGTTTATACATCATAAATGTAGGTTTTGATAACAAATTTTCAGGAATAAGGTTGGTGAACTAGTAAGAAAAATAATTGATACTAAGAAAAATAAATTGTATTCATCATTTTATCTATTGATGATGTTACTATTAATTTTATTAGTTACCATAACTATAATAAAAATGACATTTTAGCAAAGAATTTTGTGAAAAATAATTAGTGAATCGAATGAGAGAAATTAATTGTATACATAGAAAGCGATAGATTTTACAATCTTGATAATGAGGTTATTCTTTAATATTTTCAACATATAAAAAGCACGTCAAAGACAATTATAAATATATTAAATTAACTATATTAATAGATTTTTATTTTATTTATTGACCAAATTTAAATTATATTGCATTTAAACAATCCGTACTAGATTGAATTCTGACATCGGCGCAGAGAATAATAAGACATTACGCATGCACTATATGTTATTATTTTATTATTCCATACCTCCAAGTTTTGTAACAATATATTGTGGACCTCGTTAATCTAAAAATGGACACAAAACCATATTTTATTATTATGCTATGTCGTTATAGTAACATAAAATTGATATTACTTATAAATTAAAAAAAAATTAAATATTAACTCCATAAGTAGTGATAACTGATAAAAGATCATTAAATAAAAGCTTAGTTTGGTATAAATTTAATTGAAGTTTGAATTGATATAAACAGTGTATAATTCTAAAGGGTGGGGACTATTTCAACTTGAAATAGTGGCTAAAATTCTCTTTCATACATTGCATCTAATATCAATCACAGATATCTATCTTGCATTTATCAATTGATGCTTTGCAGTTGAAATGAGAAATGATAATCAAATTAAAATTAGAATAAATTGTATTTTCATTTACGTGCTTACATTTATATTCAAAAAATTTGGTTTGGTTGGAGGTTTAGCCGATATATTGCGATACACGTTGATATTTGGTTGAATGAAATTCGTTTTCTTTTTTAGGAAAAAAAAAGAAAGAAAGTGTAAATGCCAAATAACAAATCAAGCAAGATTTTTTTTTTTTGCAGTTATTTATTATTTATTAAGGTTCATTTGTAGTTACATGTAGTCGTTATTATGTATTTATTTTAATTATTTTAATGTCTACGTTAGAGGAATTCTAAGGCTCAGACTTTATTAGTTCATGTTTTAGGCTGCTTGTCAGCTTGCTTTTATTGTACTACTTATTCTTGCATTTTTATTTTCTACGAAGTTTTTTTTTTTATAATTTTTTATGGTGGTAGTGTATATCACTTAATTATTGTTGATTTATTTTTCTTGAGTTTGCTCCTAAGAAGTAAGGTTTATTACATCTCCTCTCTTTAGGTCTCATCTATTTTCCTATTAATAAAAATTTTCCTTGTTTTGTCAAGATTAACCCAAAAAAAATTCTAAATAAACCAGCCATTACAATATTAAAAACTTCCTAAAATGATCAAACCTAATTTTATCCTAAATCACCTTTAATTTTAATTTGCAAAATATTTGTTTGCTAGATAATATCACTGGTTTGAGCCCTCACGAGGCCTCTGACCTCCTTTTACAAAAAAAAAGTTAAATAGGGGTAATATTGTTAGCGAGAGTAATTTTTTTAAGTTAATCTCGGTAGATTTTTAGGTTGTATTATGAGTATATATCTAAAGTCGCCATAGAATTTAATTATTACCTTCCATTGCTAAAGATAATTTTAACTTATGGGTTCCTCGAGAGATTCGATGCTATGTATATAAAATTAATTATATTTTTTCTTTTAGTAGTATTAAAGTATTTGGTGATCCGAACACTATATTTAATCCAAATTGATTGGTGGGAATGGCTGAGGATTAATTATAGCAAACAAGTAATTCAAGAGGTAGAAGTAGATGAGGCGGATTATAAACCAGAGTATTTAACGCATTCAAGCCTCAGAAAGCTTTGGTTAAGTTGAATACGATTTTATCTGATTTGATGTCTTTGTTGATTATTTTCTCTTTACTCATAACTATGATGCCATATATCACACTTTATAACGGATTCTTCAAGATTTGATTTGTTTTCTTATTGTCACGAATTTAATTTAAATTCCTTAAAATCACTAAATTATTTATTATAAATAGAGGCTCAGGTGTTTATATCCATCATGCACATTGCATACAAGGTCTCTTTTTTTAAGTCGTAAATCGCAATGATATAATTTCTAAAAAATTATATCATATATATATATATATATATAGAGAGAGAGAGAGAGAGAGAGAGCAGGAGGAATTTGTTGAACAGTAAAGAAAAGGTGCGGAATATATGAGGCATGATCCAAGGAGAAGATCAAAGATGATGCAGATATTGAAATTCTTTTTACAAAATCGAATTACCGATTTACCAGAAACTATTGAAATGTGGGGCATATAAAAGTTTAAACTTTATTACTGCAATTAAAATATGGTGTAATTAATAACAACTACGTATGGAGTCCGTGCCGGCAAGCCGTGGGCCCAAGTGGCAAGTTAAGTGACAAATTAATTAAGTGTTTTAGATCGAAGAGCCACGAACCAATCAAAACGTAAGGCATTTCAAATACTATAAGGGTATATGTAATATCCCGTTAAAATATAAGGTAATTACGTAATCTGACGAAACCTTGGTCTAAACCTCTGACGGAGGGAAGCTGATAAAGGTGTCATACCGAATTTTGGGCTTTCGGTACAAATGTACAACCAAGTGAACTGCTTCCCGCCACATGTTCATGATTTTATTATAACAGCCCACAGAAATGAAGTGTGTGTGTGTGTCTATATATATATATATATCTAGAGAGAGAGAGGAGAAAAAACCCATTTGAGTTATAGAACGAATGTGTTTGAGACAATATGATTAGGGCTTTAGTTGTTGCTATATTGTTACAAAATTGGCGTTGGGTTGACTATAGTTGTATAGAACTGTAAATGTCAGCAAGTGTACACTGAGGTGTGTTGACAAAACAACAGAGAATCAGGGGTCAGCTTTCTCTGGCATTTTGCCTTTTCTCTCACTAAATTGTTGCATTGCAACCACAAATGTATCTGCAGGAGAGTGAGATTTGTGATTCAACAAATGGGTTGTCAGTTTCCCTGAGCATTACATGCATAAATTGAGAGCTTAAGAGAAAGTGAGCAAAAACGTAAGTGTATAAAGGGCAATTTTATAATATCCAAAGTGTGCTTTTGTAATGTGATTTAATTAGACAGAAAATTTGAATTTTTTGTCGGTTTATTTATAACGTACAACTTTGTGATTCTTATAGTGAATGCTGTACATACCTGGTTTTGTCTTTTATTTTTTTGCATTTTTGGGTAGGATATTTAAAGTTTACTTTTTTGACATATATGTTTCAATTTCAGGTTGTTCTCTGTATAAGTTTAAGTTTTCTGATTGTGTGTTTGTTTGTGGTGTTTCAATTTTGTTTTGTTTGTGAATGCTTCATGCTACCCATTTGGCTTACAGGACGAAGCATGTATCCTCTTTAAGTTGCTCAGTGTTCTGTTTTTATTTGATACAGTATATTCAGGCTGTCGATACTCATAGTCATGTTTTTATTGACTTCTGTGAGTTTTTCTTTTGATCATTATTGTCAATATCATAAGATAATGGATTCGTAATATTGGCTCATAAACTAATTTTCTTACTTATCCTATTCAGATTCCCATTAGATCATTTTATTGCATTACTTCCTATATCAAAGTAACCATAGAGAGTGATAGTATGTCCATTTTAATTTCATGTTTTCATTGGATTTTTGTTTCCAGAAATGGCATGTAAGAAGCCAGGTAAAAAGGCAATCGGATAATGCCTCTGACGCTAGTAAAATGAGATGAAACGAGGGTATCAAACAGAACAGAAGCAGATATGAGAATAGCAGTGCCTCTGTTCCTTTTGAATGCTGTGTTAGAGCCATGCATGTTCAGATTTTAAAGAGAATTCTTCATTAATTCAGCAAAATTCTTGCTGAAACATGGAGGATGCTGTAAGATGAGAAGGCTACAGAGCATTTGACTGCCAAGGATGAGCATTCACCTGACCAAGGCCAATAGACTTCGCCTTTTCTATGATGCTTTGTGAAACTCTAAAGTCTGTTGAAATGCTGGGTTGGTGAACTTGTTTGTTTCAGGTCTTGTATTGCCTCTGAAATGTGGTAAAGGCAGAAGAAAAAAAGGCGTTAGATGTAAAAGACTTTTGGCCTCGAGTTGAACTTTGGGCACATCCGATACAGTAAGGTCACATTTTGATCCCAACACCACATAGATTATGATTGTGTTAAACCTGCAAATAATTGAAAATGCCAAGCAACCTTTCACTGAAAGTTTGTCTCACGAGGTCTATAGGAAATTGTCAAGAACTCAGAGGAACCCTGATCTGACTGGGTGAAATGAATCCTCTTGCAGGAGTTGTTCACCCATGAGTGATAGTGAATTTCTCACAGGACATCTATGAGGAATCTCTATAATCTCAGGGTGAGTCTATATATAATCAGCTCATTGGTTTAGGGATGGAACAACCAAGAAATGACTGATTTTGAGAACTTGCTCAGCTCTGCAGTAATTGCTGGATGAAACTGAGGCTGGGTTAGAGTTTATCACCCGGAACTACTTGTATCAAGTAAATTTACAAATACAGGTCCGTAATATTTATTTGTTATTGTTCGTTTCTAGAATCTTTTTTTCAACTTAATTACTGATAGCACCTGTGGTTTTCTAACATTTTCGGGTCAGTGGTATACGAAGAATATGGAAATAGTGCACATTTGAATTTTTGGAAATTTGTTTCAAGTTGTTAAACAGTTTTGGTATGTCATTTAGCATTTCATGTCAAAGAACCGGCAAATAGTCATCAAAGTTTATGAAGAAATAACAACACCATTAAGAAATATCTTATATAGCACTTGAATCCTCAGCAGCTTGCTTCATGGTGTTCTGACATGCGACCTAAAGATTGCTTTATTACGAACTTCCCCAGACTACTAAGCATTTGCACAGTAACAAGCGTCGCCCTGGTTGCTCATTTGATTGTTTAAATTTTTTATTTGTACAAGTTAGATTCTAAATGTTGCACTACTGTAGAGATTCTGAATGTTGTTACCTTTGATGTCAATTTTATTGACTTGAGGAGTCGCATTTTCGATTTTACGATCCAGCATCAAAAGAAAAAGATTGATTAATTATCGTCTCAAACTCGATCGTTTTTATTTATTTTATTAGAGTTCCTTTTGGTCACTTTATTTCATAAATACATGGAGTTTACAGATCTGCTTTTATTCCTGCTTAACTGGATATCATTTTAGATATGAAAAAAGAATGAGGAAAAGCAATCTTCTGCCATTGAAGTTAATATATATGATTTAGAAGTAGAAACAAAAAGAAGTAGACATGAGAGGTGAAGAATCATCCAACTTTAAGTGCCAAGAGAGCTACGGCGGATATCACATAAACTTTTCCTTCTCAAGTATCTTTAGAAAGCACAAGGGAAGTTAAGCGTAGAAACGAAGAGGCTGCAATAGGTGCTGTAGAGAAGAATCGGATTAACTCAGCAATACGTAAATTCGAACGAAGTACAATGATGCTTGTGGAACCCAGTCTGTTGGAAATGTTGGAAAGGAAACTTGTTCGTTTATGGTCTTATAATACGTTTCTTAAAATGTTGGGGAAGACAGAAGGGAAGAGGTGCGAGATGTAGATTTCTGACGAGTTGAATTTGGGCAACATCTGATAAGGAGGAATCACCGGGTATTTTGGATTTCAAATTGTCACTGCAGATTGCGATTGTGTTAAAACCTGCTAATAGTTATAATGCTATATAACCTTTCTATGAAAAAGGTCGGTACTTCTGTGATAACCCATAAAACTTTCAAGCTCATGGAGGGAAGCCTGACTGTGACCAATACAAATTGCTGTGTAGGAGTTGTTTTTGCTCCATGAGTGATAGCAAGAATTTTCCTCACAGGAGAACGAAGAGGGAATTTATAATCTCACAGGGTGAATTACATATAATCAACTCTATCGTGTTTTAGATGATATCCAAGAAAAATGACCAGATCTTTGAGAATCGTCGTGCTCTCGAAATTGCTGGCGAAATTCAAGGTTAAGGAGCGAATTACCTGGAACCAGTGCATCTTAAAGCAGTCTCATAAATACAGTGTATGAGAATTGGGTAAATAGTATACAATCAGTCTAGTTCATCTGTTTCTGGAGTGTGAAGAAGATAAGATAAGGAATTGGCAAAGGGCTGTTGCAGGAAGAGGAGAATTGGCAATCAACGTAAACATAATAAACTCAGAGGAGAACTGTTTGTCACAAGTTCCAGTAAAATTAACAGGATGAAATTGTTGATGATCATCCTCCGCCTGCATATTATGGTCGTTGAGGAGGAAATGATGAGTATTTAATCTTTTGATGCAATTAATCCTACTTAGCTTCCTCTAAGAATGCTCTGTAATTGGTCACTTTGAATCTGATTCCGGTTGATTTCGAGCTCCCAATGAAACCAAGGGCGATACGACATACCACTTTGGGTCCGTGATTGCGACAACTGCGGATTCAAGTGATTATGTGTTGATGCTAATTGATCAGCCTCATCCGTGGCAGAGAATGTTGTGTGGAATACGCATATTTGAGTGCACACAGGAATGACATCGAATTTGAGGTACCTGCTTCACATCAGCCCGGACAGATATTTCCATGCATCTATCCACATAATATCGCATATTTGGTGGTGGTACCTGCGCTTAAGCTTGCCTTTTGTACTTCTCATTCTGTCAGGCAGGTTCTTATCAAATTTGCAATTGTTTTCAGGTATAGGCTTAAAGGCCATCAAAGTAGGCGTAAATGGTTTGAAGTAGTTCTAAAATCATGTAGGCTTAAGCATGCCCTTATTACATCAAATAGTCAACTGAGCTTATATCTTACCTTGCTTGCAGATGTATAAAAAAGTGTCCAAGTCTAGTAAGACTAACTTGCTTATATTTCTTCCAATCCTACAGAAGGAAAGGTGGTGGTTCAGACATATCATATACTCAACACCATGGAGTCTTGGGTCAAAGGATCAGCAAGTATTTGGTGTCTGTCTTTTGAAAAATGGAGGAAAGACGCCACACCAGTCTGGTGAAGGCAGCTGGTAATAAAAATCAAATCATACATCAAAAACAAGGTAACAACAAATTGATTGATAAAGAGGAATTTGGAAGAGTTTTACCCAAATTATTCTGCCTGAAGACTAAAGGAGTGTACATATCCTGAAGGAAAGCGGATGAAGAACTCAAGGAAGAACATGGAGAAAATAGGTAAAGATCCGAAGACATTAAAAGTGGAACAGATGTTGATGAGAATATGAGAATTGCTTATCTGCTTAAAAGTGTTAAGCCGCCTTTGTTTTGAAGGTTACCAAATGGGATGGGGAGTTAATAAGAAAAGCATGTTCTAGTGAGTCCTTTACAAACGCCATTGTTTGTAAGAATGTGTTAATGTTGGTGGTTGCGGTGTGTTGTTGAAACTGCAGATTCAGATCATTTGCCTTCACATATTTTTGTAGAGGCCGAGTGTTTGAAAGCCGATTCAAGAAAGATTGTTCTGTAGACATGCCAGAGGCCCTGAAATGCAGATGCAATGAGGTTTTTGATAAACGATTGCCTGGAAATTGAACAAGATGTTGTGGTTGTGGTAGTTGAAATCTTATTGATTCCTAAAGGCTCAACATCGAAGACTACGCTTTTCTCGGCGACAGACTGTTCGTGAGGAGCAAAGGATCAAGAATTAATTAATTCCTCATGAACATTACTGCAAAAGCTTGCACTGGCTCGAGAGGTGCTTTTAAGCTTCCAGTGATACCATGGGACTTGAACAGAGTTTGCCATTCTTGTAAAATAAAGGAACTGAGAGGGAGAAGTGACGTTTTCAAGGTAAATTTGAACAGAAATGGTTTCACTCTCAAAGCGAACGGAGTACCTGTTCATGATTATGTCTACCTAGCTCATCATCATTTTGCTGATAAAGATAGGAACCGAGGATACATTTAGAAACGAAGGGATGAAAGCATATGTTGTTTGTCAGTTGTTGTGGTATTGAAGTGCCAGAGATTTCACAAAGCTGCCCTGGATCCACTATGTTAAAGTTCGGAGATTTTCAGACCGAGGACATGTCAGAGGAGAAAGCATACTACGCTGACATTAGAGAAGTGGGGTTGGTTTAGGAACCTGATCTTAACATTTCTTTTTACGAATGGAGTAAAAATCTTTAGAGTTTGTGTGCTTTTATTCCTTGGCTTTCTTTTCTTTCCCTTTTTTTTATTACTTTTGATTACGCCGTGTTCTTTTTGTCTGCATATATTCTGTGACAAAGTTTCTATTTGACTTTTGCGTTATTATGCGTTATCAAGGGACTATACACAGTTTCTTTTGCTATTGAATCTTTAGGTTTATTACAGTAAACTAGTATTGGCTGTAGTTCTGTTACTGGAGTAGAGAAGGCAATGACATTAGGAAAGAAGCATGATCTTTCCCCTTTTGATAGTCTTCCACAATCTTTGAGCATATTTCTTCTCTGTGAGCATTTATACGATCCCGATAGCGAACCATCAAGCAGGTAGTTTATATTACTCATTTTCCTTAATTCATTTCCTTAACTAGATCTGGCGTGAATTATGTTTATTAAACTGTGGTTTCTTCTATGCTGACTGCAATGACTGCATATCGGCTAAAGGTCGTTTCATCAAGACTAGTGCTAAAAGACGGTGGTTGATGATACGTTATAGAAAGATAAATGGGAAATGCAAAGAGGAAAAGCATGATGGTGCTGTTGACAAACAGACGGATGCTGTCCATAAGAATCGCCAATACCTTAGATATTTTCGCAGGTTGTGGTGTGGCTTATCTGATGGCTCTGCTACAGCGTTAGTAACTTTCAAAGTTCCGTGAGAGCAAGTAAACCCATTTAGGTCTATTTTGACTGGACAAATATCCAACTAAAGGTGTCGAGCAACCAATCATAATATGAGTATGAGCAACCAGCAGGAGGAAGTATCTAAGGTTAATCATCCAGAAGCTTTGGTGTTTATTAACTAATGTGATCCTGAGGTTGATGTTTTGCTTACTTAAGTATAATAACTATGGCTTTATGTTCGATTCGGTGATAATTGCTTAATCAACTCTTATATCTTCAGTGTAACCAATGAATCAAATGTAGGGATATCATGTCAGCATGGGGATGCTGGACGACTGTATTTCAACTCCCAGTTTGAGCTAGCAGCAGAACTTGATGAAGAGACAATTAAGAGTTTGGCTCTGCCAGGACAAGTGGATTTCATCAGTGGAGGCCTCCTTGTCAGGTACATCGATCATCCCTCCAGTCTACTTCTAGGATTTATTTTGTAAGCACTTAATAAATAAATGTGTACAAAAGACTTATTAAGTTTAGCTATTGGTTCTTTGTTACTTCCAGGGATTTTCTGGAATAGGTTTAAATCAAGGCTCTTTTGAGCAAAGTTCAATGTGGAAAATGATCTAGCATCGTTGTCTTTGCTGATTAGTCACCAGATTTTTCCTTCTGGAGAATGTAAGGAACTTCTTTACATCACGTATCAAAGGGCAAACATTTCACTAACTCTGGCTTCCTCCAGATGGGTTATCAGGTAGATACCATCTTTGATTTACTCACTCATAACTTTATGGAGGGATACCTATCGTACAAAAAAAAAATTCCCTGAATTTGTTTCTCCATTTACTAGTCAATTTAATTCCGAAAAATTGTAGCATCATGTAGCTTATAGTATAAATTATTCATCTAATTTTGTTGTAGGTGGATTGGTGTCCTGCAAGCAGGAGCATATGGCATGTCTCGAACTTCAGAACGTAGCATTCAGACAAGGTATCACCTGAGGAAACCCTCCCCAGAACCTGGTTTCAATGCATGTTCACTGGCCCTGGAGCTTTTACAATAAGTTAGCAAGAAATTTCATTATGTTGCTGTCTGGCACCTAAATGAGGCTCCTTTTTCAGGCACAATAAGTTAGAGATACACCAGACCTCCAGCTGTTGGCAATGGGGCTTCTGTAACAACCATGGAAGTGGGGTTTTCTTTCAATTCGTCTGTGATGCTCATTTTATCTTTATTGTTGTTCCTTCTACCAAAGGTCTTGTTTTTGTATTTCCCACTGTGCAGCATAAAAGTGAACCTGTGTCATGGTTTCAAAAGAAAAATCTTTATAGATATGTTATTCAATGACTGCATATCAAAAGGCAATGAGTGAGCTTGAACCTATTAGGTGTCAAAAGATCCCAAAACAGCCTGGTTCCCATTGGCTTTGTTCTTCCTAGTGAGAAGGTGTATAGTTTTTAGATCTAACTGAATGGTCATTTCATAATTGCTTTGGTTTTAAATATTTTCCTTTCAAATTTCTCCAGGTTCGGATTGTTCAATCGGATTAGGTTGTGATATAATACCCTGGTGCTTACCCAATACAGCTGAAAAGCATAATCAATGGAAAATTGTTCGAAGGTTGACTAAGGAAAATTTTCAACTCAAGTATCGATCCTCATCCCGATGGGTATGAATGAACCTGTTTTCACCCAGATCAGGATAGAATAACTACAGTTCTTCAGAAAGTGTGCTCTCTATCAGCTGAAGTAAGTCTTTTTATTATATATGTAAATAGCTGCAGTTAGTTGAATGATGAAACCAGAAATGACCAAAATAATTTTTCATGCAGCACCGGTGACACTTTTAACTTGACAAGCCAATTATTGAATCAAACAAGATAAATTTTGCCAACTGTTTCTGCTGTCATGTTACTCCTGCCCTCTTGATTCCCCGCAGGGTTTCTCCGATAGCTATAAATTTGTTGGTACATCCAAACATACATCGGCAGATTAAATGTTGTTCACCTCCTCTGGCGTTTGCATTGGGAGAAAAACTAAAGGGAAGCTAGAAATGAAAGCATCAACATCACAGAGATATTCATGTGTTCTGTGAAATAACTAAAGCGAAGTTAATATGAAACCAACTGTTTTATTTTTTATTTTTACGATCTCGGCCTATTTCTTAGTAACACCCAACACTAAACCCATCTGGAAGACATTAAATACATTTTCTGAAGTAACTAGATTGATGATATGTAACCTTCAATTCTATTCCCTAGCTCATAGTTGTAAGAAAATTTTCATAGCTTTAAAAAATATATTTTCTCTTAAAATATAGTTTATATTCCTTATTATAAGTTTTGATCTTTTCATATATTCACACTCATATTAATTTTGATTAGCCAACAATAAAATTCGCCGCAAATTTGGAAGAGTAAAGGTCTGTGTATCTTGCTTGAAGAGGGAAATCCATAGCACCTTTTTATATATATTTTTCCTGCTCCCCCAAAAAAACCTATTTTAAGTTTTCAAAATCTTTGTTTTAAAATTTCAGTTTTTTATTAAAAAATTAAACTCTTCAACAAACTTATTAGGGATATTGTTTCACAAAATTTTGTTTAAATCATATATATTTAATTAAAAAGAAAATTTATATACTTGAAATTGGAGAACTAAAAATGGAAGTAAATAGTTATTATGTAACATACAAAGTGTTTGAGATAAAAAAAATATAAAAGATTGGTGTGGCTAGTGGAGAGTAATGTACAGAAAGAAACTTATAGAGAGAGAGAGAGAGAAAAAGAATTTAAATTTGATTTATTTGTCTTTAACATAATTAAAGAATTGTTTTAAAAGGATTATACAGATTCTGCCAACAATTATAACTCTGGCTTGAATTTGGGGCATTACACTTCTCCATTCACTTAAGGGTCTAGAAACTTAACACTTAAGAAATATTATTAAGGGCCTTTACACCCTGGCGTGCTGGCTACTAAGACTAGGTTTGGGCAAATGGGCTTTTTACAATTTTTAAATGGTAAAAAAAAATTATGTAAATTATAAATTTAAAACTTAAATTTATTCACATTTTAATTAGTATAACAAGTTTGAATCAATTTTGTATTTGGAGTAATGTAATAACATTTTTATTTAAAGATCAATTACTCAACTCTGCGTATGTTTGATTTTCATTGTAATGCACGTATTTAACTCTAAAATTTATAATAAGTATAAATACCTTACAAAACATAAATGTTAAAAATCACACTTGGATGTTTTTTGATTTATTAAAAAAAAAGATGCCACTTATTTGGATATTATTTCCAAAAAGAGAAAATAAACATATCATTTAAACATATTTAAATTTAAAGATATTCATGTCAAATCAAATTCGACCTCACCCAAATTTCGCATTAAAAAGCAAACGCTATCTTACATCGCTTAATTCAAAATTGTGAATTAAGTTTTTTCAAATGGACTTTATACAGTTGTTTTATTAGTTCAATATAGTGTTCCAATATTGACATTAATAGTTAAAATCAAATAACATAACAAAATAACTATATATATTTAAATATTGATTACCGCATCAAACAAGGGATTGATAAAACTTTGTAAAAAATAACTAGTCATACAAATAATGATATTGCCATGCCTTTGTTTTCCAGATTTGTCAAATTATACAGCGTGATTCTTCGAGATTTGTGTTTGACTTTTATTAAATAATAAACCTTTATTTTAGTTTTGACAAAAAATTGTAAAATAATCCAAATATACAGTAACGATATCGGTACATACGTGTTTCCTCCGTTTTTCAGATTTTTTGTCAGATTACAGCTGATTCTTCGGATTTGTATTTGACTTTTATTAAATAATAAACTTTATTTAGTTTCTTTTTTGATAAAAATTTTGAAAATGATCCACCATACAAAGAATGGTATTGCCATGCATGTGCCTCAGTTTTCTAGATTTTGTCAGATTATACAAACGGCTCCTTCGGAGATTTATTTGACTTTTATTAAATAATAAACTTTTATTTAGTTTCTTTGGATAAAATTTATAAAAATAATCTAGTCTTTACAGCAATGATATGCTACATGTGCTCTCTATTTTCCAGAGATCTTAAGTTGATTATACAAGCGGATTCTTCGAGATTTGTATTTGACTTTTTTATTAAATAATAAACTTATTTAGTTTTTTAAACCACCACTAGTCTCTTTAAACCATCATTGTTTTCATGCAATACGACATGTACTTGTCCTTCATGTATGCTATCATAAGGTCTCATTTCCAAGTTGTAAACTTTAGAAATACTCTTCTCACAATGATATTTCTGTCAAAATCTTCAACGAAAGTTGTTAAAAGAGGAAGAAAATGTGGAGAAACATCAGAAGTAGGAACATCGGAAGGCGAAGACCATGAAGAAGATGATGATCATAAAGAAAGTTTAACCTTATCGAATCAGCGATTTACCAGAAATTATTCGAGGTGAGAAATATAAATTTCAATTTAACTTCATATTGCAACTTCTCCTGTAATTAACAACTATATATTCGTGAAGACCGTGTATATGAATCACTCTCCATATTCACTAGCATCAGATTTAACATTCTACGATTTAGCTAAAGGCACTGTTTTTCCACTCTTATCAGACATGCAGCCATGCAGGCGGAAATTGAGCAAGCCTCGTCAGTGCCGCCATTTGCTCTCAAGACGAGATTCAAACAGATAAATGGGGTAATTTAGCTTATGTCTTTGCTTAAGAATATAATTTCATTCTCAATTATTTAATCACCTTCAGGTAATTACTTAATTGGCTTCATGATCTGTTATTTACACTGCTTAGCACAGTAACACTGATCAAAAACATAATTGCATAAAATGTGCCCTGCAGGCGCTGTCAGCTAGTTCTGCTACGACCGATGGATTGCATGTCCATAAAGAAGTTGTGGTATGTTATTGCTGTCTATTATTATAAACCTCACCCACCGATATTCATTTAACTTAACATGGAGGGGTGCCTATCAAGATGCCCTGATTTTTAAAGTAAATATATTTGAAAAAATAGTAAGTTGTGGGGTGGTGCAAAAAGCCTGAATCAATTTCTTAGGTTCATAACACTTACAGGGCTTAAACTTGAGTGACTAGCCAAAGAAAGCTGATTGAAAACACTCGGTCAAGTCCTGGCCAAGATCTAATACAATTTCATCAAACAATTGTTGAGTAAAATTATCTTTAACTTCCAAATCATAATTGAAAGTCCTTACGAAACACTTCTTAATTGCCGAACCAGTCCTAAATTGAGCCTTAATATTTTGTCAGCATTCTGACATTATTTTGTCTCTTTAGCAATTTTTTTTAAAATTTTTCTCTGCAATATTTTTTTTAAAATAATTTTTTTCTCATAAGTCAGAAAACTGTTTAAGGTACAAAAAATTTACCAGCAGACTTATATTTTATAAAAGTGAGCAAATATCAAGGATAAAGATATTGAAACAATCATTGGAGGAGTAAATGTTTATTGTTGTGTCTGTATTTATTTTCTCATGTCAGTCCTATGTCTATCCTTTGGTGGATTAGATGCTTCTATATTTGTCTTGTCTGTCCAAATTTAAGATTTAACTTATTGTGCTTACACATCAAATTCAATCCCTTGTTTCCTTGCTTGTGCCAAGATATATATGGTCATGCTTGGTTCCTTGTTATATCTGTTTCATTACCACCAATCAAACAAAAGGACAAAACAGAAAAAGGGGAAGGAAAAAGAAAAAGCTCTCATAATAATGTTATCAAAGATTTTCATCAGTAACACGAACAATTTTTAATTTGGTATGAAAGGATAGATCAACGAAGTGATATCTTACAAATATCATCATATCTCATCTTACTGCATATATAAAATAGTCCTTGGATAAAAGCACTTTAAGTACATGATCCACGCCTTCTACGCAGCACCTTTTACGAATGGGTGCTCAGCGCTCTATCTTGCATTATGATCTTGAATCTCTTTATTATCATATATGTGATAAAAGACGATAAAACACAGCCTATTAACTTTCAGCTCTACGTTTCGAGAGGCCCCAAGTGGCTATAGAATCTAAGCCCGATCATTGTAACTCAGCCCCAGGGGAGAGCTTTTGTCTATGATTTTTAATAACAAATTTTATGCACATACATAACACGGTGCATTTTTAATCAGACATTAAGTCTTTTTCTTTCCATTAACATACTTTTAAATTTACTTTTATTTTCTTTAAAATACTATTATACTTTACTCAAAATCGATGGGGAAAACTAATATTCATAAAATTTTAATAATGTACCAATATGTAATCAAATTTATTCTAGAAATCATTAAATTAGAGCATTAAAATCTTATTTTGCAAATATGGTTTACTTACACTCCAAAATCATAATAAATATGAAAATGAGTTTATATTTCATTCGTAGAAGTGATAATGCTTAAACCGACCATCGTTCATATTCATGGCGGTGGTATTTTCACTGCAGCCTCTAATCGTCGGGGGAACAACATAAGTATTTTTCATAAATGCGAATACGACTAACTGTAACGCATTAATGTAGCTTTCAAACGAACATCTATCCACAACACACAAACTTTCAAGGTCCATAAAATTACTTCAAAATACTGCCATTCATAAAAAATAAATGTCAATAAGACATGAATAAAATGATCCTACACCATTTTTTGTAGTCCCTTCTTCAAAAAGAATTTCATCAATTAACATTTATTTTTTACGATCAAATATCCAATATATTATTTTTTAAGTTAATATATATAATTTCAGAGCTTTATAACATTCAATATTCATGTTTGCTTTCATCAATGTGTAAACAAATAAACAAATCAAAGACTTTATTGTATCCTAAATGCATATTTGCTTAATCCATATGCATAACTCAATCGGTAGGAGAAAAATAACGTAATAAAAAAAGTGATATTTATAACATATTTTGAAGTAAATATTAATTTACTGCAGTTTATACTTTTTTATTATATTAGATTTGTACCATTTTTACCGCCATTTTCTATGACCATAAATATATGTCCCCCACATAATTATCGCATCTTAGAAATTTGTAAATGCCAATAATATCATTATTCAATCATTTAGAAACATCTAAGTATTTATGTTTAATTTATCTCTCAATTAAAACTAGTGTGTGTGTGTGAACTCTAATTAAATGTTGATACGTGTATTGCAATCGAGCCATAAAGTGAGTTCCAATTTCTACTTCCATTTTCTAAATGTTAGATATATGTGCGTATCAATGGATTCTCTTTGCTGGGCACTGATTTTTTTTTTTTTAATTTTTTTTCGAATTGCTCAATGATGCTTGGTCCACCCATGCGCAGTTCGTCAAGCAGACAAGCACAAGCATTTGAAGCTTGCTTAATTATTGATGGTGGTGGGGGCCGATTTTGTTTTCACTTTAGTGTAATAAAGTGAAGCACTGAAGCTTGCTAAATTATTGGTGGTGGGACAGTTTTTGTTTTCACATTAGAGTTTTTATTTGATTGATAACATATTAATTGTGTTATTATTTTATTAAATATATATATTTAATAAATAAGTCGAATTTATTATATTCGGCTAAAATTTTATTATAATTTATTTTAACACGATATTAATATAACATGATAATTGAAATTATCATTGTGTGATTAAAAAAAAATTGTAGGACTTTGAAGACAGAGAGAGAAACGTTTTGATAGTTTTTGACTTTGAAGACTTGTAAAGCGAAGGTTCGTAGTAGATACATTCCATTTTCCTCTTTATTCAGCATTTACCCGGACACTGGATTAATGTCGCTTGACCCTACAAATATCAACTTGCTATTTTATATTTATTGAATCTGGCAACGAGTGGTGGTGACTGGTGATTGGTGAATTGCTAAATTATTAATGGGTGGTGGGCTCTGTTCTGGAATAAACAACAAGTGGAAGACTTGTTACCTGCATTTTGCTTGACCCTTCACACTTTCTGTTCAATTTTCTCATTTTGCTTTTCAAAACTCAAAATTCTGCTTCTTTCTTTGCGAAAAAAAGAAAAGAGAGAAGAAAGAAAAAAAAAGGGTCAATCATCGGAGAGGCAATCCTTACGGCGTCTGTTGATTTGCTGGTCAATAAATTAGCTTCAGAGGGGATTCTGTTTTTTGCACGCCAAGAGCAAATCAAGGCCGATCTGATGAAGTGGGCGAATATGTTGGAGATGATCAAGGCGGTGCTTGATGATGCTGAGGAGAAGAAGACGACTAATCAGTTTGTGAAGAAGTGGCTTGGCAAGCTTCAGGACTTGGCTTATGATGTTGAAGACTTGTTGGATGAGTTTCAAACCGAGGCTTTCCGGAGGAAGTTGCTGCTTGGAAATGGAGATCCAGCTGCGGCTCAGGATCAACCCAAGCAGTAAGCTAACAAGTAAGTAAGCTCATTCCTACATTGCACCACTTTTACTCCACAATCGATTCAGCGATTATGCTTGATGTCCAAAATCAAAGAGATCAACAACAGATTTCAAGATATCAGAACACGAAAGACTGTAGATTTGAAAGAAAGTTCACCTGGAGGTCCAAAAAGCAAGTCAAAGGCTAGAGACAACCTCTTTAGTGATTAAGCCAAAGTATATGGCAAAAACAGAAAAGAAGGATGTTGTTGAACTGTGTTGAGGATGATTTAAGCAACGATGATTCTCCGTTATTCCTATTATAGGTATGGGCTGGGCAAAACTACTCTTTCTCTACAATGATAAGCGAGTGCAGGATCATTTTGATCCCAAGGCATGGACTTGTGTCTCTGAGGATTTCGATGTTAAGGGCTAACAAAACAATTCTAAGATCCGTTACCAAGGTATTGATGACAGTGATTTAAATTTGCTTCAAGAGGAGCCAGCAAAGGTTATCTGGAAAGAAATTTCATTGCTTGTTTTACGCTCGGAATGAGAATTACAATGATTGTTTCACCCGTTTAGTTTTGGAGCGAAGGAAGTAAGATTATTGTCACAACTCGTAATCAAGAGGTTAGACATCATGGAACTGCCTCCGCTTATCAATTAAAAAGTTGTCAATCGATGATTGGGATTTGCTCAACATTCTTTGGGGTCAGATAAGTTATTGGAGGAAATTGGCAAGAAGATAGTGGCCAAATGCGATGGCTTGCCCTTGGCAGCGCAAACACTTGGAGGACTTTTGCGAGGAAAAGATGACAGATGTGATTGGGAGAGAGTGCTCAGTACCAAGATATGGGAATTGCAAGAAGAGAGATGTGACATTATGCGGCCAGAGTGAGCTACTATTATCTTTCGGACCTTTCAAACAATGCTTTCGCTTCATTGTTTCCAAAGGATTATAATTCAAGAGGGAGATAATTTTATTGGAGCGTGGGTTTCTTGGATCACGGAGAGAGTGGGAATCCTAGTGAAGATCTCACGAAAAGTTCTTCAAGAGCCACGTGGAAGATCTTTTTTCCGAATCGAACAGCAACAGATATCACGATTTGTTATGCACGATCTTATCAACGACCTTGCACGCAGGGAGACATACTTCACGAGGTATACCCTGAGGTTAACAAGCAATGTTTTTCTAAATCTTCGTCATCTATCATATATCTGTGGAGATTTTGATGGTGTTCAAAGGTTTGAGAAATTGTATGATATCCAACATTTGAGAACTTTTTTACCAGTGATGTTACATAGTCGGCATGGAGTCTTGGCTCGTAGCATTCTTCCTATGTTGTTCAAACTCCAAAGCTTAAGGGTCTTCTCTCTGCGTGGATATTGCATCGCTGCTTTTGGATTTGATTTAAGGCACCTTAACTTGTAATCGAGATTAAAACTCAATCAAAGCTTTACAACTTGCACACCCTTCTGCTGAGGGAATATTGAAAAGTGATTGAACCTCATCAAATTGCATCATCTCAATAATTCAAATACAGATTCCTTGGAGGAAATGCCACTAGGAATTGGTAAGCTGACTCGTCTTCAGACGTTGGGTAATTTTGCTGTGGGAAAAGACAATGGTTCTGGGTTACGAGAGCTAAAGTCATTGATACATCTTCAGGGGACACTTAAAATTTCAAAGTTAGAGAATGTAAAAGACGCGGTGATGCAAAGGAGGCTCGCTGGATGGAAAGAAGAATCTTAGAGAATTATTGCTTAATTGGACTTCAAGACCGATGGTTCATCTTGAGGAGGCGGCAAATGGGTGTGTTGACATGCTCAAACCCCATAAAAATCTGGAACAATTTGGTATCTGTATATGGAGGTACAAAATTTCCAACATGGTTAGGAGATTCCCATTCTTAAATTTAGTAACACTTAAATTTGAAGATCATGGCATGCACCCCATTAGGCAACCGCCTCTCTAAAGCATCTTACAGCTCATGGAATGAGTAGTAAAGAGATCGGGTTCAGAGTTCTATGGGATGACTCTCCAATTCCATTTCCATGCTTGGAGACTCTTCAAGACCTGCAAGAGTGGGAAGAGTGATTCTCCATGGATCCAGGAGTTGAACGGTTTCCTAAATTAAGAGAGCTTCACATTTTAAGATGTTCTAAACTGCAAGGAACATTTCCAGAGCACCTTCCTTCATTGGAGATCCTTGTAATTGGAGAATGTCAAGAATAGTCAAATTCAATGATCTTCCAATCTTTGCAAATGGAAATTGGTGGATGTAAAAAGGTTGTGTGGAGAAGTGCAACTGATCATCTCGGCTCACAGAATTCAGTGGTTTGTAGAGATACATCAAATCAAGTGTTTCTCGCAGGGCCATTGAAGCCGCGAATACCAAAACTGGAAGAATTGGGGATAAAAGATATTAAAAATGAAACATATATATGGAAGAGTCATAACGAATTACTGCAAGACATTTGCTCTCTCAAAAGACTGACGATTAGACGGTGTCCTAAAATTCAATCCTTGGTGGCGGAGGAAGAGAAAGACCAACAACAGCAGCTCTGCGAGTTGTCATGCAGACTCGAATATCTAAGATTGAGCGAATGCGAAGGCCTTGTGAAGCTGCCACAATCATTGCTCAGCCTCTGTTCCTTGAGAGAGATAGAAATCTACAACTGCAGTTCCCTTATTTCCTTTCCTGAGGTTGCTCTGCCTTCCAAGTTGAGGAAAATTGAGATTAGGTATTGTGATGCGCTGAAATCGTTACCAGAGGCATGGATGTGCGACACCAATTCGTCTCTCGAGATCTTGAATATTGAGCATTGTCGTTCGTTGACATATATTGCTGCGGTCCAGCTACCATCGAGCCTTAAGAAGTTGCAGATCAGCCGTTGCGATAATATAAGGACTTTGACAGTGGAAGAGGGCATCCAGTGTAGCAGCGGCAGAAGGTACACCTCATCTCTTCTCGAGGAGTTGGAAATTAGGGATTGTCCATCACTGACATGTATATTTTCAAAAAACGAGTTACCTGCCACGCTTGAGTCCCTTGAAGTTGGCAATCTACCTCCGTCTCTTAAGTCCCTTCGTGTTTGTGGATGTTCAAAGCTGGAGTCAATAGCAGAAAGGTTGGACAACAACACATCTCTTGAAACAATCAGTATTTCTAATTGTGAAAATCTGAAAATTTTACCGAGTGGTTTACATAATCTCCGCCAGCTTCTAGAGATTAGCATAGAGGAATGTGGAAATCTGGTGTCCTTTCCCGAAGGGGGATTGCCTTGTGCGAAACTCACGGGGCTGGTGATATTTAATTAGGAGAGACTAGAGGCCTTACCCAAGGGATTGCACAATCTGACCTCTCTTCAAGAATTAACAATAGGAAGAGGAGTTGAGCTTCCAAGCCTTGAAGAAGAAGATGGCCTTCCCACCAACCTTCATTCACTTCATATTCGGGGTAATATGGAGATTTGGAAGTCAATGATTGAGCGGGGACGGGGATTTCACAGATTCTCCTCTCTGCGAGAACTCATAATCGACGGATGCGATGACGACATGGTGTCACTTCCACTAGAGGACAAAAGATTAGGGACCGCGCTTCCTCTTCCTGCCTCTCTAACATCTCTGGTGATTTCCAAATTTCCAAATCTTGAACGCCTATCTTCTTCAATTGTTGATCTTCGAAACCTCACTGAATTGGTTCTCCGGGGATGTCCCAAGCTCAAATACTTTCCGGAGAAGGGCCTGCCTTCCTCACTTTTGCAATTATACATCTGGAGTTGTCCGTTGATAACAGAGAAGTGCAGAAAGGATGGAGGACAATATTGGGACTTGTTAACCCATATACCTCTTGTTGCTACATATGGTTAATTGGTTTTTGATGACGACTCAGCAGAGGACGACTGAAATATTTTATTGTTAGGATTATTATTATTTTTTTAAATCGGGTGTGTTTCAGTGTATGTAATTTTAAAATTCAAATCTCAATTGAAAACTATTTTAAATTAATATGATTTGGTGTCGGTGGGCTTTTTGTATTGTATATAATGGGTTTTTGAATTTTTTTATTAAATGGTGGAATGCTTTAAATTTAAGAAATGGTAGAATCACGTAACGGGTTTGCATTATTCAGCAGAGGAGGACTGTATTAATGTATGAATTAATTAGCCGAGGAGGACTTTCGCATTATTTAAGAAATGGTAGAATAGATTGGAAATTGGTTTTTGGTGATATTTTTGATTTGTGAAAGGATGGACGACTGGGATATTTTATTATTATTAGTATTTTTCTTTTTTCAAATTAGGCGTTGAAATGGATGGTAAATTGGTTTTTGGTGACTGAATAGTGGACGACTGAAATATTTTCAAATGGGGCATGTTTGTGTATGTTCAAATGGATGGTAAAAGGAGTTTTTGATAATTGAACTCACTTTTGCGATTATGGATCTGGTGTTGTCCGTTGATAGCAAAGAGGTGCAGAAAGGCTGGAGGACAATATTGGGACTTGTTAAATGAAATATTTTTCACTTTTGCGATTATACCTCTTCATCAGATTTTGGCAAATAATGTTTTGAAATTTTACCTGTTGGATATACAAATGCTGAAGTGTTCTTTTTTTTAAAAAAAATAGCATGATTGGAAATAATTAATATAAATGAAAATCAAATTATTATGATTGAATTTGCTAGATTAGTATTATTTCGTCTATGTGTAATGTAACTTGTGAATTGTTGTTTGGTGATTATTTTAAATATTGTGCATATGAAAGTTAATTATTTACACCAAAGGGATTACTAGCTGCCTCATCAGCAACAATATTAACGCACGAGGACTGGACTGTATTACAAAATTGTTTAATTTAACTTAATAGTTTCTGTGCCATTGCTATTAATATTTATAAATACAATTTATCAGTTATTGAATATTTAGATTCATCAAAAACTGTTATAATTGGAATGAATCTTCATATTAACACATCAAATATGAAAGAAGAGGGAATATCTTTATGAATCGGAGTATAACTTTTTTTTTTCCTTCTTAAAATTCATAATAAGTTCTGGAGAAAAAGATTTGTTTTTAATTTTTATTAATAAAAACCAAACTCATTAATTCTTTTACTACTGTAGGACCAAGATTTATAAAACGCACTTCATTGTTGTTACCATTATTTCGTCTATGTATAATTTAAATTGTAAATTGTTAATATGCTTGACTATTTTAAATGTTTAATATTTGAAAATTATTTACATTTTGTGTATGCGAGCGTGTGTCTATATACACACACATATTGACATATACATACGATGAAATTGACAGGGTCAGCTTATAATAACAATGATGCACTTTATTACAGCCAAAGTAAAGTAAATTTGATTAATTAATAGTAAACCGACCATGATTTACTAAAAGCACTTTATTACATTATATGAGAAAACAAAAAATGAAAAGAGAAAATAGTACCCCGCTACAAAGCCAATTAAATATGAAAAACAAAAAGCAATCTAAGTAAAGCATTGGCCAGACAAATATGAAAAAGGAAAAGCAAACTAAGCAAACACATTATATTTCTCTCATTACGTTTCAGCTTTAGTGGCCTTAATATCTGCACCAAAAGAATTACCAGCTGCCTCATCAGCAACAACGTTATTATGTTATGCAGTTTTCAATTGCTAATTAAACACATAAGGACTGGACTGCATTAAAAAATTATTTTAAATTAATGCACTATAGGCGAGTTCTTGAATTAATTGTTTCCGTGCCATTACTATTAATTTTAATAAATACAATTGATCAGTTATTGAATATTCAGATTCATCAAAACTGTTATAATTCCAAAAGACCTTCGTATTAACACATTAATATGACACGAGGAATATCCTTATGAATTGGAGTGTGATTCTTATTTTTTTTTTAATGCATAACATATGCCAAAGAAAAAGACTTTTTTTTATATATATATATTTTTATTAACAATAAACCAAGCGTATTAATTTCTTTTAGTGCTGTAGGACTAGGATTTATAAAAAGCACTTTATTGTTGTTAATACATACAAGCCATCCTCACAAAAACCCATCAAAGTACAATAAACAGAACATCCAAAGAGAAACATCTCACAACAAAACCAGGAAAATATCATAAACGAATAGCACATCAAGCAAAGCAAGCACTTCTTCCTTTAATCAATTACATTTGAGCTTTCATGGCATTAATATCTTCACCGGAAGAATTACTAGCCTCTTCATCAATGTTGATAACCTTAGGCTGCAAGCTTTGGCACTGTGACCCTCACCCATTTTCCAAATGAGCATTAACATGTTCCAACTCAGCACTCATTGTATTACTTCGACTTTTGTCCATCTCCCCCTTCAATGTCAACACAAAAGTCTGACTGCCCAGTAATTTTCATTAAATATATCATCTACTGCAATTACTAGTTTTTACTGTCACTTAAGGAAAAAAGGCAACAGGTAAACAATGTGCTGAGTTCATATCTGATATTCCATCATCCAAAAACTTCTGTGGTGTATCTAGACTAGTATGTGTACAAACAAGGCAATAAGCACTATTACTTGTTCCAAGAATAGCAAAGAAAATCTGCCAAAAAATGACATCTTCAACTATGTCAAAAATAACACAAAAATAAATCAGAAAAGATCATACCTTGATTGCTAAACTTGTTAACCATTGCTTCGGTAAGTGTCTGGTTAGATGATCAAGGCGAGGTGAAAACAATCGAAGAGCATTCACAATTGCCACACAACTCTTGAAGGAAAGACAACATTCTTGAGAAACAAGTGGAGAAGAAAAGATAGGAATGTGGATTGTTTTACTCGTATACAAAAGAAGAGAAAGAGGCAACTAAGCATCTTTAAGTTTGGCTAGCTTATTCATGCAGCATTCACAAACTGTCTTTTATAATTGGACTGGAGAGTGGAAATTCTACAAATAAAAATTGCAGGTCTTGATCCATTCCAGATCTCAAAAAGTTCTTCATATTACACGTACATCAATAAGTAGGTCAGGTGCAAATATCTCGGGTCCAGTATATATACGAGTACATCCAAACACGTATGTTTACATAAAAGTTGAATAACTAGACGAATAACAAGCACGTGCAGCGTAACTCACAGCAACAACACATTCCATGGTCTAGTTGAATGAACAGATAGATAACATGAGAATCAAGATTTCATCAAATCAAATAAATTGACAAATCCAAAAATACATTTAACTACTAGAGGGGACAGGATACAAAAGGAATAAAGGACACCATTAGATAAAATTTCATATTACAGTATTTGTCCAACAGACATAAGAAAGACCACAAAAACAATACAACCTATCACAAATAGCATGAAGTTGAAGTAGTCTGAAGAAATTCTAATGAGGATAACAGAAGACAAGCAATTGGTCCATAGAGCTCTACATATTGAGAACAAAAAATAACAAGATTGTTTCATACGTTATTTGTTACAAACAAGTAAATGACCAATAAATTCACTCCTAAAATAATATGAATGCTCCAAGTTCACATGCAAAGAAATTGAAATAATGCATCAGGGGAAACAGATCCTAGGACTTCACGTGCAAAGAAATTGAAATAATGCATCAGGGAAAACAGAATCTAGGACAGACAATACAAAAATTACTTGTCTAGAGAAGTAAAAAAACAGATGAGTGGTGAAGGTTTTCTCACATCAGCATTTAGTGGAATATGGTGGTACATTTTCATGAAGTCAGCAATCAGATTCCTGAATCTTTTGCTTCCAGCTGGTGGCTCATATGGGAAAAAGGAATGCTCCTTTAGAACACTGGCAAGATAAGCTAGGAATGGAATTTTCTCATCAGCAACCAAATCATATTCGAAAGATAAATCCAAAGAACTGCTGATCTCATGGAAGCCATTTTTCAGGAACTCAAAAATTTCCTTAACCTGTCCATAAATAAAAGTTGATATCATTTTAGCTCACTTCCCTCGTCAAAGCAATTAACAAGAACAAGCTACAAACATTAAGGAGTTACAAGCTTTTCATATGGCTCAACTATAGCCTCTAAGACTATATATACAGATCATGAAGAAGCTAGAAACATCTCCCACTCACCAGCTGCCTTCTGGGTTTGTTGTAAGAAACCCAGAATTTTCCCGCCTTACAACGGTCAGTCAATAAGTGACCAAAACAACTGCTAAATCCGTATAAAGTATGTCAAATCATGTGAAGAACATGTGATTCACTTACTGCAAGTAAAAGACAATACACAGATGTCATATTCTCCTGTTTCATCCAGAAACCAACAGGGCATGCACAATCAAGGATACAAACCGACATGTCAGAAACTTCTAAAACTCATTTTTAAGCTCACAATTCAACACATCTCTTTTAGGATCCTTTTCGATAATTTTCAGTTTTCTGACAAATGCAACATAATATGGTCATGTCCTACAGTAACACAAAGCAAAAATGCAGCTTTTATATTTTTCATACTCAGCCAAAGTTGTTGAACATATAAATACTCATGTATTCCGTGTTCTTTATTAAATTAGCATGATTGGACATAATTAAAATGAAAATCGGATAATTATGATGATTGTATTAGTTAGCCAGATTGGTGTTATTTTGACCAATTATCAAGGAGAACATTCAATTATATATAATATGTCCTTTGCATTTTCTCTTTTAATTAAAATCATAAAAAGACTTGCAATATAGACCATGTATCTATTATGTTGTTTATGGGAGTGAATTGTTGTTGTTTTCGTGATTGTCAAATATTTTCTCTCTCACAAATGAAAGTGCACATGCATTACCTAGATGATAATTAAAAGACCAAGATTATATTCCCATCATAATTAACAACTAACAATCCAATTTGATCCAGTGTCAATTAATTTTCAGTTTCTTATATTAATTTCTTTTTCAATATATATAATGGCAATCTCATGAGCTGAATATGTTAATTTCACTGTATTAGGCACCTTTGTGATATTTTATTAGGCACATTCTCGTATAGATGGATCATATTCTTGCGCAAATTTCAAATAAACACACCAAAGAGGGACAGACTGCATCAGAAAAAGCAATACTCAGCTGTCTTCACTTTCAATGAACTACTATGATGAAAATCTCCAGATATGAAATTAACAACTTCTTCTGTGATTCTTATTGTCATCATCAAGGACTTTATTTACCACAAAGGAGATGGAAACAGATGATATAAGATGCAATTGAACTTTGATATAAACGAAAATGCTGCTCTTCAGCACATTTCTTTGGTTGAAAATGATTCAAATATTAAATTTATGTATCTAGCAAGAAGATTTCTTTTTTTCCCCACCTCTTTTTGTGCATGATGAACTGTTAACACCTCTTGGTAGTAAATCAAAACAAGGTGAATCAAGCTTACCAGTGAACTCAAATTCTGTAGGCATAAAGAGAACAAACCAGCTAATCAGAAACTCCTCTTTCGTAAATCTTCCCAACTCCCAAAAGAGCCTCAGGTCTACAAATTAAAGCCAAATATCAGCAAGAAGCCGATTATGTAATTATCAAAGTATACATTAAGTTTTAAGTCACAGTTATGAAAAACCAGAAAAAAGTATGAAATCTTAACAATTAGCTGAGGCCAACAGAAACAACATCAAACATTGTGATTAATTATCTTCCTCAGCTAACTCAGCAATCAAATGTCTATGTCTGTAAACATATAAGCTGTTTCTTCTCCCATCAATTAAACCCCAAAGAATAGAACTCCCACTATAAGGATTCCCTTCTCCAAATTGGTTCTCTTTTTCTTTCTTTAATACCTTTAAGCAGGTTTTCTTCCTTTTCACATTAGCAAATCTTAACATCAATTATTAAAATACTCCAAAGTACAGAGCAAGATTAGTGTTTCTTACAGAACTCGAATTAACTAAGAGAAGTTCATCCATTGAACTTTGTCCATGCACTGATGACAAATTTTCAGGAAACAAAACCATTAAAATCTTCGACTTATTATCGAATGATGTACGAACTTATTGAAATAAATTAACAGCGGTAATTATTTGTCTTACCTAAAATGCAAATTCTATCTACCATAATAGCATATTTTTACTAACACACATTCCACTCCCAAGTTAGCTTCAGATATTAATTCACTTCCTATTTTGATAGCACTAAAACTATGTATTATTCGAGTTAGGGTGAATAATTACACCAAAAGTAAACACTTAATCCTGATCTGCTTGATTGTCAAGAAACAACAGGAAAAGGAGGGAAAGAAGCAAAAGAGAACAAAGTGAAAACAAAAGCTCACTGGGCTCACAGAAAAAGACAAAAACATAAATTAATTAAAACTATGACTCTGACTTCGTTTTTGCTTTCATGGGAACTGAATCCTGAAAATGATCCACACTCCACCCAAGTTTTCTCAAGACACTCATTGGTTCCTCAGAACACCCAACTAAGGTGGACCCAACCAAAGTCTATTGCATTGTTGAATGAAAGTATGAAATCTTAACAATTAGCTGAGGCCAACAGAAACAACATCATACATTGTGATTAAATATCTTCCTCAACTAACTCAACGATCGAATGTCTAATTCTGTAAACATATAAGGTGTTTCTTCTCCCATCAATTAAACCCCAAAGAATAGAACTCCCACTATAAGTATCCCCTTCTTCAAATTGGTTCTCTTTTTCTTTCTTTAATACCTTTTAAGCAGGTTTTGTTCCTTTTTACATTAGCAAATAATGAACATAAACATCTATATCTCTAAGCGAAAAAATTATTTGTTCAAAAAATCGAAAACCACTGCAAAAAGGAAATGACAGATACCCAGTTGAAATAGAGGCTTCATCTCTCGCCCATTCTTGCCACCTAGCAGGAGTCAACGGAAAAAATCTCTTTCATCGCTTCCCTAGCTTGTCTCAGCTTCTCTATCTCACCCATTTTTCTCAAAACCTTTATATACTGAAGAAAAAAAAGCCATTTTTATCGCAACCCAATTAAGAAACAACAAGCAAATGAGTATCCACAAAATCACTGAATAAGTATGCGAATTGAAGTTACTTGAACATGGGTGTCGTAATTGGAAGGTTCATTGGACAGCTGATACTCTAGTTTTGAAGCTCAATGTTCTGTTTTGCTTCGTCTTCTGAGTTAGAATCCGAGTCGGAGTCAGAGGCATCGCTCGGGTCCAAAGAGTTGTCTTTTGTTTTTGTTTTAGGGTTGTGCTTAACGTTGGGCATGGCCGTATCTTCATCATCATATTCTTCTTCTTCTAGGATTGTTGCTAGGGTTTCTTCTTCACTCTGTTTCTCCCGTTCAGTGACTACTGGTTTCTTAATTTTATGCAATTTTTTTTTCTTAACGAGAAAATGATAAATACCTGGAGTGGAAAATTTTTGTTGATGTCCCTCGATTTTGATTAAAATACAAATAAATTCATTTATTTTTGGTCAAATTAATGAATGCCACGCATGTATCTGAAATAAGCACTTGCCTGAGTTCTTTTCATTGCAGTAATCACCCTAATTTTCTCCTTAATTTCTCTTTTCTCCTAGTTTATTATACTCCTATTGAATAATGGAGTAAAGAAGAAGAAAAATTAACTATATGATTTTTTTCTTCTTTTTTTTTTTGATAATTTAGGTAAAATTTATGAGTATTTATATGAGAGAAGTGATAAAGGTAATTTGTGCATCATATGAAAGAATGCTATTGATGTTACCAATAGCTTTCCTTTTATTATCTTTATTTTTCTTAGTACACCCATAAAAATATTCGTCGCACCAATATTAACCGCCTTTGCTTTCCCTATTTGTTGATAATATCATTTTCCTAATCTTATTTTTCATAGTTATCCAACATAAAAAAATTATATTCGTTAAAATTTGAAAAAAAAATTGGACAATTGAGATTGCTTCTACATATTCGTAGAGCAATTATTTGTGTATATATGCAGGCCATGTTTGTGCAAAAAATTAAAATTTAATGAGAATATTCTACACTTGTATTTGGTTTTTTTATTTGTTTTTCAGCAGTTGGTTATTCTCATAGAACCTCCTCGAAATCTAAGTCAAAGAAATAGGCTTTTAAATGAATTTTGATTAAGAGTGTTCTATACATTAAGGTTTAAGAATTTTACATGAATGTGTGCGCTCTACATGAATGTCAAAAGTATTATTGTCCTATTTACTTATATTGAATCATCCTTATTATTTTTTTTTTTGAAAGGAATTTCATTAAGCAAAAATCGAATTACAAATTATTTAGCAACCATGGAGGTGGAACAAAACTCCACACTCGAGAATCTGTCATAGAATATCCTACCCTCGCAACAGAGTGAGCAGCAACATTCGCAGATCTACGAACAAAAGAGAATTTCACTTCTCCTATAGCTCGAGATAACTCTCTGCAATCCTCAATGATGAGGTCAAAGCCATTGGGTCCATAAAAACCCTCTGTTAGAGTTTGAAAAACTTGAAGGCAGTCCATCTCAACAATAACACATGGAAGCTGGTACTCCTTTAGCCAGCTAAGAGCCTCCCGGATACCAAGAGCTTCAGCCTCCCTCAGACCAAATGTTCCAAACCTGCCAACACATCTTGCAGCCAAAAATCCACCATCTGATTTGCGAATGACACAGCCAAACCCAATCCTTCCCTGAGATGCAAAGACAGCAGTGTCTACATTGCCAATTTGTGAGATGAGATACAAGCCTTTGATGAAATTTAACTAGCTTTTATTGCCCTCTTCAACAACGTCAATAATCGAAACTGAGCAAAATGAAATCCTAAGAATTAAAATCTTAAAAAGTAAAAAAAAAAATTATATATATATATATATATATATATATATATATATATAGGAGGCTTTGGACGGTTATTTTTTAATTGAAGAAAAATAACAAAGAGTGGGATTTTTTGGGGTTTTGGATAAAAAATGTGTTATACCAGGCTTGTTGGTAATCCCAGTAGGAATAAGTCCGACAATGTGGTAAACGTGTTTGAAAGTTTAGAGGGAAGGTTTTAAAATTGTGGAGTAGGTCACCCCACTGGTTTGGGCTCAAGACTTTTAAGATAGTAGTGGAATAGAAATGAAGTTTTTTGAGAAAGAAATGTTTGAACTTAACTGACTCAGTAACTTCTAAAATGCTTATATATATATATATATATTCCATAAATTGATTGCACTTCATTCTTAATTGAAGACTATGACAAGTTAAATAAATTAATCACCATCATTAGTAAATATTAATACCTTAAGTTAATGAATTCATAACTTAATAACGCTACATTTTCATCTGTATCACTTTTATTCTGATTCCATATTCTTGCAATGCCATTCCCTAAGTTTTCTTTTTGAATGCATCCTAAAAAGACTTGCAATATAGACCATGTATTTATTACGAGATTTATTGGAGTGAGTTGTTGTGTTTGTCATTACCAAATAATATATTTGAGAGCTGTTTATTTTTGTATATATAAAACTGAAATTATTATAATTGTGTAGAAGAGTTTGAGGGTCACTGGGAGGATTTGCTCATTAATGGTTAGTGGAGTAGTAAACCGACCAGGCGAATTTATCAAAAGCACTTTATTACATCATCTCCAAATGTAAACCATTAGATACAAGTTTTGTATATTAAAGTCATTCTTTCCATTGAACTTCTCGAGATCAATTTTTGATGTAGCCATACTTGGATCTTGATATGAAGAACTAGTTCTGATACCAATTGTACTGTCAAGATAGCCGCTAATCAATGTCAAAAGCAGCCATCCATCTAGATGGTCAACATTCAAAGAAGAGAAATTTTGCAGCAAGTTGGAAAGGAAAAAGAGCACACAGGCTTGGCATTTAAAAGAAGAAGTTGGCAACTACTTTGAAATATATACATATATATATTAATTTAATAGCCATTTTTTGGCTATAAAAGGAAGAGCTTCCTCATTTATTTTCATTCAATTCCATCGAGAGAAATCTTTCTTTCTTTTGAGTGTTGAGAGTTTTCAAGAGTTTAATAAACTCTTGAGTGTCTAGTGAGTGAGAGATTGGGTGTATTAGGGTTTTGGGTAGTGAGCTAAAATCTTACAATACTTGTAATCCTTATTTCACTAGTAAAATATTTTTTTCTGTTTTCGCCCGTGGATGTAGGCTAAAAGCTGAACCACGTAATTTCTGGTGTCCTCTATTGTGCTTGTTCTTTATTTTCTTACAATTTCACTTTAGCTGCGTGTCTGCTTAACCCACTAATTTCTTAACAGTGGTATCAGAGCTATTGGTTGTATTTATTTTTGGAGTCGGGAACTATTCACGTATACGGCGTATGGCACTATTCACGTATACGGCGTACGGTACTATTCACGTATACGGTACTATTCACGTATACGGTACTATTCACGTATACGGTACTATTCACGTATACGGCATTATTCACGTGAAACGGTAGAAGCGATCCAAGAATTTTACGGTGCAACGCCGGGACTAGTGGTGTGAGTAAAGCAACGGTGTGATCGTGTACATGTCTAGGAAAGTTACATCGATAAGAGCTTAAGAAGTGGGTTTTAAGTGGGACCATCCGGTCTTTCTGGAACTTTCTTGGTGTGCATTCTCACACATACTCACAACTATTCAAGGTGGTATACTAGCTTGTGTGCAGTATTTATCAACAAAATGGCGGCAAAGTATGAAATGGAGAAATTTAACGGAAATAATTTTTCGTTGTGGAAAATGAAGATGAAAGCTGTATTGAGGAAAAATAATTGCTTAGCAGCAATTGGAGAAAGGCCCATGGAGATGGCGATGACAAGTGGAGCGAGGTGACAACGCCATTTCTTATCTACACTTGTATTATCCAGGTGTAGAGAAAACACAAGGAAATTTGGGATACTCTCACAAAATTGCAAGCCAAGTCACTACACAAAATCTTCTTGAAGAAAACTCTATACTCTTCGAATGGCGGAATCTACAATGGTGACCATCAATACTGAAAACTCTATTTTCACAACTCACTGACATTGGGTCATAATATGAGGAAAATGAACGTGCAGAGCTTCTACTTGAAAGTCTACCAGATTCGTATGATCAACTCATCATCAACCTGACGAACAACAATCCAGTGGAGAGTCTAGTTTTCGATGATGTTGCAGCCTCCGTATTAAATGAGGAGAGCAGGCGGAAAAGTAAGGAAAACAGACAAGCAAGTTCGCGATCGGTGAGAGGAAGATCAACGTGGCCGGAGTCAAAATCGGGGAGATCAAAATCCAAAAGTAAGAAGAATGTTAAATGCTACAACTGTGGCAAGAAAGGGCACGTCAAGAAAGAGTGTTGGAGTAACCAGAAGAGAAGAGAGGGCAAAGAGCCCGAGTCATCAAATGCTCAGGGGTGTGTAGCAAGTACCTCAGATGATGGCGAAATTCTCTACAGCGAGGCAATAACTATTTCGGAAAATGACGACTATCGATGTTATAGACTCGAGCTACACATGACCTCTAGGAGAGAATGGTTCCACATATGAACCTATCTCGAAGGATCTATATATGGGAGATGATCATGCCTTGGAGATCGGTATTGGTACTATCAAAATAAAATGTTTGATGGTACAATTCGCTTGGAGAGACATGTCAATGGCTTGAAGAAAAATCTATTGTCTTTGGGACAAATGGATAGTCATGGGTACAAAACTCATGTGGAGAATGGAATTATGAAGATCATAAAAGGAGCGCTTGTATTGATGAAGGCAGAAAAGATCGGTGCTAATCTATTCATGCTTAAGGGAGAAACACTAGGTGATCGTGCGTCAAATGGAGAAGAATCAACGATGATGTGGCATCTCAAACTTGGCCACATGTCAGAACAAGGTTTGAAGATTCTCTCTGAGCGAAAATTACTTCCGGGGCTCAAATCGGTAAGTTTACCATTTTGCGAGCATTGTGTTACAAGTAAGCAGCATAGATTAAAATTCAGTAGATCTATTGCTAGAAGTAAATGCATTCTAGACTTGATTCATTCTGATGTTTGGGAATCACCGGATATATCCATGGGAGGTGCAAAGTACATGGTGACTTTCATTGATGATTATTCCAGAAGATGTTGGGTGTATCCAATTAAGAAAAAGTCAGATGTATTTCCAGTGTTTAAAGAATACAAAGCGCGGGTGGAACTTGAATCTGGTAAAAAGATCAAGTGCTTGAGGACAGATAATGGTGGAGAGTATCTGAGCGGTGAGTTTTTGCTTTACATAGCGAAGGTATTCGAGACAGGTTCGGTGGCATACACTCCTCAACAAAATGGAGTGGCGGAGCGGATGAACACTGCCCAAGACCCTGTTCAAGATCAAACTAGCTACATATGAACAATTGAATGACCTCGATGAACTCAATAGATGACTTGAGAACTTAAAGCAAGATTTCAGCCATTAGGAAAAAAGAAATAAGCAAGATTAACAAACAATCACACACAGAAACCAGCACTGTTTCCGTGGTTCAGCTGTGCAATGAGGCACAACTTACATCCAAGGGAGAATCGACCAAAATGAGTTTTATTTATGATTCAAAGTAATTTTACAGAGCTCACACGGAGAAACTAACAAGGAATAAGATGATACTTTCTCTCTCTCTTCATTCTCTCTAGAAACGATGATAAAAAATGTTGCTGCCATAACAAGAAATGGCATTGCAAGAATGTAGAATGCCACATGTTACCGAAATCAAGATTATTATCATCCGAAATTCCGAATTTAATTTGCATACAAGACAGTATAAATCAACAGTTCAAAGAAAAAAAAAAGAGAAGAATTTAAACCATTAAAAGGATAGCCATTAGGTAGAATTTCACA
Organism: Citrus cavaleriei; assembly: GCA_030448925.1. Lineage (NCBI taxonomy): Eukaryota > Viridiplantae > Streptophyta > Magnoliopsida > Sapindales > Rutaceae > Citrus > Citrus cavaleriei. The sequence goes on from JAUJEN010000626.1 coordinate 93,029, forward strand.
CTAAGAGCAATCAGTCAACCAAGCTTCTATTTGACTGAATTGCCGGAAGCATTCGGCCACTTTTCATGAACTGCAGATCAGATAGAATTTTTGTTGCATCCATTCTGGAAGATGTACTTAATATCTGATTTCGATTTGCACTAAAAGAAAATATGCAACTGAATCTGACTGAATGAAAATAAAAAAGTACCCAAAAGAAAGAACTGCAGCTCTAACGAATGCAGATCAAATCATCACCCATTGTGTTTTGAGACAAAGAGAATCTATGGTGATTGATTTATATCCAACGGTGCCAGCAGTGACGTCCCACGGGCGACGATGGCGGTGGATCGAGCTCCCACAGCCGTGAGCCTCTAAGTGGCCGGTCGATGGCAATTCGGCCGTTTCAGGTGACGGGAATGGCCAATTTTCGTGCTACAAACGGCGGCGTTCTGGTCGGTTTTTGGCGACGCTGACGGCTGGGATATAATGGCCAGTCTTTAAGCTTCCAATTGATACCTTGCTCGGCCGGTGAGCTGGCCGGAATCGTGAACTGGCCAGTCTTTAAGCTTCCAACAGTATAACAATATACTGTTGCAATGGTGGATTAACAAAATTTCCAGCAATTCTCTTTTCATAAATAACAACTATGTGATCTCGATGACATTAACCATGTAAATGTTAACGGCACATGATTGCAGTTTTTGCCATCCCGCCACGGCGGTACAATTTGCAAAACGTAAATCCATAAATTAATAATTAATTAATTTGCATTTAATATTTGAATGAACGTATTCGAAAGTCAATAGATTCGCATGCCAAAAAACAATTTCACCACGATCACCTCCTGTTACCTTTGTTCAGATTTTGTCGTCGATGGCTGTCGATATTTTCATAACTACTCAAGCGTTCCAGAGAGGAAAGAGAAAAAAATCACAAAACCAATTTGATGCAATGGGCTCAGATAGTAGCCGAACATCACTTCATTATTCATTTATAAATCCCAACCGTTAGATTAGCGTATTAGCGTAATTAAAACCTAACAGCTGAGCAGCATAACGGTAAAAAAGAGGGGAATGGGGCTGGATACAGGAGTGAAGAAGAAGAAAAATTAACTACTGTATATGATTTTTTTTTTTAATATTTTGTGACAAATTGAATATTCTTTTTGTTAAGTTAGATTGTGCATCAACATAAAATAAGGTTGAAATTTATGGGTATCAATATGAAAAAAGTGATAAAGCTAGTTTGTGCATACACAATTAAACAATTCAACTTAGACTGAAATTCAGAAATATTTATAACAACCCAATTGCGCACTATTGATTTTGAGTTGGAACTGCTTTTACTTGTTAAAAAAATTTTTTAACTTCGACGGCTACCAAAGGTTAATACAAGAGAAGGTGTTTTATTTTGGGTGACCCTTACTCATGCATTTGCTAAGCCATTAACCATAATGATGAAGAATATTAATGAAGTAAGCTTGATTGACACAAAAGTTCTATTTCTTTGAATTAACAGATATGCAACGTAATTCAGAAGTGCCCAATGTGGTGCACGACACAAAATTAAAAAAAAAAAGGAAGTAGTGGACTTAATTAATTAATTTTCAGCAACAAAAAATTAATATTAACATATGATATGCCTGCATGCAGAATTTTATAATCTAATTTTCTCTCTTTGGGACACTCTCAATTCTTGTTCTCTCTTATTAAATTAATCATACTCGCATTTTAAACTGGTAGCAAATTTATGTATATCGCTAATCTAATCTGGTTAATTTTTCTTTTCTAAGATTTCAAGTAAAAAAGATTCGTAAAATTAATTCTTGAAGAAAGATTTGAAGAAACATTTTGCAGAATGCTCTGCAAAAAATGGAAACTTTTCTATTTGAGTTAAAAGTCTGTGTTGAAGCGCACTACGATAGAATAAGTCACATGTTAAAATAGTTTTGTATTAATATTGAGCCAATTACTCATTATAAAACACTACAATGATTGTTTAGAGAAGACAAAATTTCATCATCATTATATATAGGGAAAAGGATAATATTTGTCTGAATGACTTTTGAAAAAGAATTTTGAAATTTAAAATTATAATTTTAAAGTGCAATTACCATTATACCCTTATAGCATATTAAAAAATAATTGTTCATTGTCCAATTTATTTCTATATTATTAATAAAATTATGAATATAACTTCATTACCCAATTTTTCCATTTTATTTAGTACAATTAAGATTTTGTAATTATTGTTGTAACCAATTTTTTTTTTATTTTGTTGATTATATAAGTTTAAATGAAGAATTGTTATTTTTATTATATTAGTAATCAATTTAATTTATTTTTATTCTTGAGCAATGAATTAAATTTATTTAGTTGAAGAGAAAATTTGACAAAAATTAAATGAAAAAATTGGATAATGAAGTTATATTCGTAATTTTATTAATAATATACGAATAAATTGGACAATGAACAATTATTTTTTAATATGCTATAAGGGTATAATGGTAATTACACTTTAAAATTATAATTTATGTTAACAAATTTTTTTTTTTTTTGTAAAATTCTTATTCAAATATTGCGTTCTTTTTTAGATTAGAGTGGGAATCCTATGATTGGGAGTGTGTTGTGGGATTGGGAGTAGATTGTTTACTTACACTGGAATGGAAGCATGAAATGGATATTAGAATCTAATTTATGTGTTTATTTTGTCTTGGATTGGGAGTAAATAGTTTCAAATTACAATTTTATCCTTATTTAAAGAATTATAGTTTTTAATTACAAAGTTAATAAAAAATATATTTAATGAATAAACATTTATTTTATTATATTTGTAAATTCATAATAACTATTAATATTCTTAATTATGAACATCACAATTTTTTATTAATTTTAATTTTAATTATATAAATTAAAAATTGTTGATAAGGGCAATATAAATGAAATATTTTTACTATTAACATAGTATGAAATTAATATTTTCTTAGAATAAACTATTTATTAGTATTAATTATTAATATTAAATAAATATAATACTATTATTTTTAAATAAATATAATAATATTATATTTTCAAATAAAGATTGTATATAGTAATATTATTAATTCTCTATTAATATAATAATAATATTTTTAAGTAAATTAAACTTAGAATCAAACCCAATTATTATTAATTAAATATAATATTATTATTTAAATATTTGTTAAATATAATTATAGTAAATTTAATAAAAAGAAGGTAAATATAAAATGAAACATTATTTTATTTTATTTTATTTTATTTTATTTTATTTTATATCATTATATTAAAATTATTATTTATTAATATAATATTATTTAGTGCAAAATTAATATTTTCTTAGAATAAACTATTTATTATTATTAATTATTAATATTAAATAAATATAGTACTATTATTTTAAAATAAATATAATAATATTATATTATTAAATAAAGATAGCATATAGTAATTTTTATTAATTCTCTATTAATATAATAATATTATTTTTAAGTAATTTTAACTTATAATTAATGCAAATTATTATTTAGTTAAATATAATAATATTATTTTATTTTATTTAATATAAAATATTAAATTAAATTTTAAGAAAAGGGTAGAAAAGGGAGAGGTGGGAATGGATTCCGATTGGTGTTGGTTGAACTTTGATTGGCATAGTTGTTACTATTGCGCCAGTTGTTATTGGTGCGAGTTGAAACATGAGCAGTGATGGGGAAGGCAGTTTGTGGTCTGGTGATGTTGAGCGTGGCTTCAAAGTTGAGGAGTTTCTCATGGAGTTCTTCAAAGGAGATTGGTGTATCTCTTGCTTGAATAGCTCTGACTAACTCTTTGTAGTCATCACTAAGTGTCTCTAAGATCTTATCGGTGAGGTCATCATTATCAAATGGTGACCCAAGTAGAGCTAACTCATCAGCTCGTGCCTTCACATTTTGTAGAAATTCAATGATTGATTCAGGCCCTTTAGTCATTTGTTTGATTTGATTTTTGACTTACTTGATTCGACCACGTGAAGGTTTGGCATATGTGTTGGCAAGTGTGGTCCAACCTTCTTGTGATGTTTTGGTATTAGCAATAAATGTGATTATAGAGGGAGAGATTGATCCGATGATTGCATTTAAAATCAATTGGTCTTGTCGGATCCAGAGAGTATATGCAGGATTTGGGGATGTGGTATTGTTGGCTGTTACAGTTGCAGAAGGACATGGTTTAGAGCCATCTATATATCCGAGGAGATCATAGCCAACGAAAAGTGTTTGGAACTGTAACTTCCAAGATAGGTAATTGGTGGTAGTTAATTTGAGAGGAGTTTGAGCTGCGACATTGATGGTATTGGTGATAAGAGTGTTGTTGGAATCATTGGTGTTTCGGATAGTAGTGTTGGAATGATTACTTGCCATTGCAAGAATTCAGTAGAAAGAGGGAGAAGAGAAAAGAAAAACGGAGAGCTTTAATGCTCTGATACCATAACAGAGTAAAGGATTTCGAGTTTGAATGAGTAAACTAGATAGTTCCCATATTCTAGGAGGAGAATCTGTTGACAGATTATATACCCATCGTAATTAACAACTAACAATCCAACATGTTCCAGTACCAAATAATTTTTAATTTCTTGTATTATTTTATTTTTCAATACATATAATGGCAACTTCATGAGCCAAATGTTAATTTCACTACGTTAGCCACCTTTGTGATATTTTATTAAACCGTAGAAGTGGGGGTTCGATTAAAGGAGATTTTGAATGATTTGTTTAATTATAAATTCTTCGGATTATGTATGTTTAAGTCGAAAACAGGGGAGCTCCCTGAATTGGCTTTACTTCCCATTTTGTACAATTGTAAAAAACAGGGGCTGCTCTGCCTTCGCAACTACTGTTAATTTCAATTTCGGAATGTGATGCACTGAAATCTAGTTGATCCCCTTAAGAACTTTGGTCAGACGGATTTGTTTTAAATTATTCAGATTATTTTAGTCAAACTCAAAACAAGGGGCTTCTATGCGTTTGTGTCATCACTATTAATATTTCTATTTCTTATCATAATTTATTAGTTATTGGATATTTGGACTCAGCAACTTTAAAAAACTGTTGTAATGATGTAGGAAGCGATTTGGGCACAATATGAAAAAATTTTGAAATTAGCCTTGAAAGAGTTTGGGCACAGTCAAAGAAGTAATTGAAACGGAGGTTGTGTTCAAGCAAGTCCAGCCACTACTCTCAGAAATTCTGGTTATTGTGTCTAAAGTGCTTCCTACATCATATAAATTACACCGGATCTTCACAACTATTAACACATTAATATGACAAGTTAGAAAGTAATAGAGAAATGGATTTTTTAATTTGGAATGAGCAAAACTGATTGAAGAATATTATCAAAATCTCTCGTATTATTTGTTTTTCTGCTGTTGTTAGTTCCCCTAGGACCTCCTTGGCAGAGAAGTGAAAAGTGCATTAACTCTTTATTTGGAATAGATATATGTTCAGCAAAAATTGAAATCAAAGTCAAAGAAATTAGAATCATTCTCTAAATTAAAATTCAGAATGAGTTTAATTTATCAAAAATGTATTCTTAATAGCATAAAATATATTCTTAATCTCGGAAAGCTACTAAATGCATCAACTAAATGACGTTGGTTTGGAACCAGAAATCCAAATGTGAGGGCTCCAGTAAGTAAGCATCTTCGGAGACAGCCCTCCGAGCAGAGACAGAGAGAGACGATACAGCTTCGATAAACAGCCTTCCAGATTCCAGCCACCCCAACCCTCATAGTTGAATTGCAATCCCGATAATGAAGTATCAATCACAACTCTTGCCCCATATTTTGCACAAACACATCTCTTTGTTGCTGTAAAGCAAGCCAGTTGGATTGACGGTTGGACCAGAAATGTTTACCCACGGCTTCTTTACAGTCTCGAATATTGTCACAAGTGTCTTCTCTGTCACCTTAAAGCCCACTTCATATTCAGTAGGGATATTCACAATGTTCGCTTTCAAAAATTTTGCAGCAGAAACATAGTTCCCATTCGAGCCAGCTGGGAAGCATAATAGTCCACCTTCTAGGATACAGCAGAGGACTAGCCTATTAAACAGAGATTGAGAGCAACCTGCATATGTGAATTCTGTATCTGTATCGACTGAGAAACCAAAATTGCTCTTGATATATATGTCTTACGCTAGGGGTGACGTCAATTTCTGACTCAGACATGTTTTGTCCTGCAAAACTTTCAAAGATAGCAGCTTTGACCAGAGATGGTGCAGGCAAGAAGCTTTGGTCTACATCCATATGAATCAGGTCAGAGTTTGGTGTCTCAGTAATTGACGGTTCAGCACCGTTGAGGACAGAGATGGCTGATCTAGAAAACCCGATCATCTCAGTTGATTTGGCCTTTTCACAATCCCTCTGAAGAACATTTATAGTATTAATAGCAGACTGTGCTTCTTTTTTGTTTAAAAAAAAAAATGTAGAGCTTTGGACGATCTAATTAACTTGTCAAACCGAAGACTCTGCCCAAGATCTTGAATGACAAGCACAGAACCGAATCTGAATCAACTCAATATTCGACAAACCAGACTTAAAATTCCAAGAAATAGAATTAAGAAGAAAGAAAGAGATGAATCAGAGACAAAATCACAGAGAAAACAGAGATAACGTGGTTCAGTCTCCCGTGAGTGAAAACATCAGAGCTTGCTTTTATTGATTCGTGAAGAATAAAATACAAAGTATCCAGAGATGAGTTTACTGAGCACAAGAATACTCTCGAAATCACGCTACAAGAAGTTTATATAACAGAGGAGTAACAAACTTTGAACCCAGAACGCACAGCTGCTTCCCAAGTGTCCAGCCGTTAAACTGATTCAGAAGAGTTTAAGTGAACACGTGTCTGGCACGAGCAACTCTGTTAATTCTGTTATGAGCAAAACGCAAGGCTGAGCCTTGTTTTACTTACGGAGATCACGAGCTTACTCACGTGGCTGCTTCATAACGAATCTTAACCCTTGCTCTAAACGCCGTCGTTTCGTTCTGGTTTGTGTTTGGATTCACTTGCTCTACAAAAAGAAATCGCAACATTCGTTATATATATACATACATATATAATGTGGTAAATATTTGCTATGTTTTTCTCTGATTATTTGCTCTACCAACTAGTAGGGATTTTATTATTTAGCTATTTTCCCAGATTTTTTAAAATCTCAAACTTGTCGAATATTTTAGTGATTACTTTGTAAAAGTTAGAAGTATATGTTTCCTTCGCTTGTATTGCTTTCAATTGTCAAGGCTCCACCAAAAAGGGTAAAGAAAAGAAGAAAGAAGACAAAAGAGGAAGAAGAAAAAAAAATGATGAAAAATGGGTGCCGTCATTGACATTTTGATTTGGTAATTGCCGATCATGGACAAAATGAAATAGAGGTGGTTGAGTTAGGTGGCTATCAAACCTAACTTGTGGAATTTGTTAGCCAACAATTGGCTATATAAATGGAGCCATGCAAATGAGTTTTGCATCTCATTTTGAGTGCATCCAATAGCTTATAAAAGAGAGAAAAATAAGTTTCTCTTTATAAGTATTTGTTTTCAATATTTATATATGAGAGTGTGGGTGTAATAAATTGGGTTTTGGGTAGTGAGGAATTTATCTCAAATTACTTGAAATTCTCCCTATATAGTGAAAAATTATCCTTTTGTCTTTGCCCGTGGATGTAAAAAAAGTAAACCAAATTTTCTTTTGTCTTCTTCTTTATTCTCTTCCAATTTCACTTTAGCTGTGTGTCTGCTTTACCCATCAATTTCCTAACATCAATTACTTGAGCCTTCACAAGCTAAACCAAACTAAACTCTTTCCTTCAGCAAATTTCTTTTAAAAAATTCTTATTTTTCTGTAAGACTCGCTTACTATATAAATTAATAATTACGTAATTCAAAACTAAATTTATATTATGTATCTGTTCCTTTTATAAAATATACTTTTATTGATTTTGCCTTATTTCATTTCTAATTTTTTTTCTTTTCGACTTGCTCTGGAGTCTTTGGTCGAAATTAATTGAACTTCTAATCAATATGTAGTTACAAAATGGTTAGGGAAGTGATAAAATAAACTTGAAGCATTGCATATGTATATGTTAATCTTATTTGCCAATTTATTTTCTTGCAACTAATATTAAACTTTTATAGCATCATTTTATTGCCAAATATTTTTCTGTAAATACATATTTCATTATTGCATGATTAATATTTGTTGTCTATCATTACTCATCACATGCCATATTGATAACATTTCTTTATTCCTCTTTCTTTATATGTTAAACTAACTCAAAATCAATTATATCTTTTATATGAAATTACATAAAATTATGAAGTCAATGTTTTTAATATCATATCATCGCAATTGATTGATGATGAAATTTTAATGTAATGTTGCATGGAGATGCTACCATGCCATTAGGATTAATGTAGTCTTGTAGATATATTTAATCTGTTGTTGTGGCCATTGAACAAAGAATTGATTAGTTATTTCCTTTGTTTAATTGATCTGCTAACTTGCAATGCCTTCATTGATTATTTGTCTGTTTTCCCAATATTCTACAAATCTAAAACTTGCCAAACATTTTGATGCTTAATTTATAAAATTGTAAGTTTATATTTCTTTGATTGATCCTTGCCACATGTTACATTGCATGTGTGGAAATTTCTTATTTTCGCTTTTGATCTTTGTCCTATATCTTCTTTGAAAACGCATTAAATCACCCTTATGTTAATTCACAGCCCAATTGCCCACAATTTAGAGAAACACAAGCCAAGAGTGCTAATTAAAACTTAGCCAACTCTAGTACAAATGAGTTGTAAATATTCTAAAATACAATTAAAGACATGTAAATAGCTAGGAAATGGTAGAATTCTCTAGAATCTCTAGAGCTTGGCAAGCCTCCCCTATAAATATGGGATGGCATTAGGCATTTGCATCCACAAAACACAACAACAAGCATTGTAAGCAACTCAAGCATTGTAATCTCTCTTTGTGCAATACAATCTCTCTTATTCGGCTTAATTGGTCTCTTCTCTAATTCGAGAAGCTCTAGGCTTACTTAGCAACATTCGGCAAAGTTGTCTAAGTACCGCACGGGTTAGCTGCGCACAATACTCATCCCGCGACAAGTGGTATCAGAGCTAAGGTTTGCACACACGCAAGTTAGCTCACGAGCAATGGCCAACCCTTCGAACGTAGCACAAGAGGGTGTTGTTGGTGTGGATGTTCCACGGGAACCAAGTGCCGGCCATGAGGGAGAACGAGCCCAAGGCAAGACTCGCGGCAAGTCCAAGGCCCCATCCGTGGATGCGTTGGAGCCTCGTGTGACTACTCTCAAAATCGCATTGTCCGCCGCTCAAGATAGCCTTGAGGGATTGGAGGAAAGAGTGGACGGTCTCGAGGGAGAATACGCCGAGTTCACGGTGGCAACAAAAGCTCTCATCCAAGAGCAAGCGAACACTCTCCGAGGTGAGTTTCATTCTTTCCATGATGAGTTGCTAAAACTTCGTAGTTTTGTTCAGGACGAACTACGCGCTGTCCGTGCGGAAGTGGATGAAGTCCGCTCGGATTGAGCATGGCACAAGCGCACACTCTCCGCAAGTCCAGCTTCCGCAAACTCGAGTGATGCGCGGCGCGCCACATTGATGTGCCAAAGCCCGACACCTACGATGGCACACGCAACGCCACAATCGTGGACAACTTCCTATTTGGGCTCGATCAATACTTCAATGCCATGGGTGTTCGAGATGAGGCATCGAAAGTGGGCACTGCACCCACCTATCTTAAAGGCACTGCACAATTATGGTGGCGTTGCAAGCATGACGAGATGGGCAAGGGCATTTGCACCATCAACACTTGGGCCGACTTCAAGCAAGAACTCCGAAAGCAGTTCGCCCCAAGCAATGTGTAGAAGGAAGCGCGAGCGCGCTTACGTCGCCTCAAGCAATCGGGTAGCATTCGGGACTACATCAACGAGTTCACTACCCTTATGTTGGAGATAAGCGACATGTCCAACAAGGATTCACTCTTCTACTTCCAAGATGGCCTTAAGGATTGGGCCAAGACCGAGCTTGATAGGCGTGGTGTTCAAACACTTGACGACGCCATCGCCGTTGCGGAGTCGCTCACCGAATACTCTGCCCAGCTCAAGGACAAGAGGTCTAGCTACGACCAAGGTGGGGGAGAGAGCCATGAGGACAACGACCGCAATTGCAAGGAGTGGAGCAAGAAAAAGCCTCCAAGTGGCAAGGGCGGGCAAAGTAAGTCCGAGAAGCCACCCAAGCCTCGAAGTCCATGCTTCATTTGCAATGGCCCTCATTGGGTGCGCGACTGCTCGGAGAAAAAGTCACTTAATGTCCTCATGGCATAACTCAAGGGCCAACACACACCGGCTGCGGAGGAACCCCAACACAACTTGGGCTCACTCCAACGCCTTAGCACACTCATGAACCAACCGCCAGCACCTATAAGGAAAGGGCTCATGTTCGTAAGTGTGCTCATCAATGGCCGAACCATTCGTGCGCTCCTTGACACCGGAGCAACGCACAACTTCATCTCCGAAGAAGAGGCTAAGTGTCTAGGCCTCAAGGTAACGCAACACGGAGGCACCATCAAGGCTGTAAACTCACCTATCAAACAATTTGCGGGAACCACACGAGGCATACATGTTACAATTGGGACATGGAATAGGAAGCTCGACTTCTCAATTGTGCCGATGGATGACTTCGCAATGATCTTTGGCATGGAATTCTTCGACAAGTGTTAGAGTGCAATTTATGCACTAGTTTTGCATTGTTTACTTCCCTTAATATCGATGTTTTGCACTTAATAATAATGTTTTACTTGTGTTTTACTTTTGTAGGTGCAATTCTATTGATTGATGATAAAATTGAGCTAAAAGATGATGTTTAAGGAGGATTGTTCTCTTGGAGAAATTATGAGCGTCAGAAGAACTTTGTTGATAAGGCGTGGGCGCGTGCTGTTAACTGTGGACCTGCAGTTTTTAGTTTAACGTGTTTTGTATTTTTGGTTATTTTTGTAATTACGAATTTAATATTTCAGATATTAGTATTTTATTTTAAATAGAATTCTAAAAGAGAAGAGAGAGAGAGTATTTAAGGGAGGAATCTATTGTGAAAAGGAATTTTGGATTGGAGAAAAGAAACCCTAGATCTAATTTTCTCTTCTCTATGAAACTAAACCCATTTTACGGTTTGAAGGTTAATGAAGCTTTGATTCATCACTTCTTGTGAGATCTTTCTTGTGCTTTAATTATTTTATTACTTTTTGGGTATTTGTTTATTCTCTTAATTATTTTCATGATTATGTTTGTTAATTAGGTAATTGGCCACTATTTAATTATCAACTTAATCTATTGTCAATTAAAGGATTCATCGTATGAAGAATTTAATGTTTGTGACAAATAACATAGCAGAGAGTTGTGTTGTGAGAATAAACAATCTAATTTAAATGAATCATCATATGTGTTGATTAGGATTTGGGTCTCTCTGGTTTTTCAGGCTGTCAATTGATTAAATTCTATGATCGTATCTAGGGTTGTCTATTGATTAGGGAAATAACCAACGGTCGTACCTTGGTTATCGACTAGTTAAGGAGATTGGCTATTAGAGGTCTCAGTATAACCTCTATTCATGAGTAATAATAATCTATATTTGAATCAATGATCAGTAGTCGAATCAAGCTGAGTTAATTCCTTCAACCAGAGCTTTCTCCAATTTGAATTACAACTTTAATTTGCATTCTTGTTATTTTTAATTTGATTTTTATTATTGTCAACAATTCCCCCATTTTACGTTTTACGTTTCAAAAGGATTTAAATAATTACCGATCTCTGTGGACACGACCCTGCTCAATCACTATACACAATTTATTTAGAGTAGGAATTTATTTTTGTTGGCTTCGACACCCATCAACAAGGTATATGCCTTCCCACTCCTCGCAACGAACTCCCTTAGCATCTTCGATGGGAGTAAGGCTGCGTGGTACCAGTCGAGCGCGCACAACCTACAGAAAAGGCGCTCTCGGTCATGCAATGCAGACGAGGATTCAAGAAGAATCCGGACCACTTGGTCTCCATCCGGCAACACCACAAGGGAAAGGATTTCGAAAGCCCTCCAAGCCAAGTCCCACAACAAGTACGAGTCGTCCATGACAAAGGTAAGGATGCTATGCCTCCGAAGCTCCCACCGAGATGAGTGGCTAAGCAACGTACAAAGCCATCCGAGCATAAGGGTTTGCAGAAACACAAGAGGGGACGCCGCAACACCAGCCGAAAGAAGGAAACGACCACATGCGGAGCAAGTGGCGGAACCTCCCCAAGAGAGAAGCACAAGAAGACTAACGGCAAATCGCAAAACAAGTCTCTCAAGGAGCAAGGATGAGATCGTGACGAGGATGCTGCGAGCTTAGGTGGGGGAGGATGTTACAGTCCGCCCAATTCGCTAGCCCAATTGCCCACAATTTCGGGCTAGAGAGCCAACACAAGGCCAAGAGTGCTAGCTTGGCCCAATTCCGGAAACTTCTAGCCAACTCTAGTACAAATGAGCTTGTAAATATTCTAGAATTCTCCATAGAATTCCAGCACATGTAAATAGCTAGGAAATGGTAGAATTCTCTAGAATCTCTAGAGCTTGGCAAGCCTCCCCTATAAATATGGGATGGCATTAGGCATTTGCATCCAAAAAACACAACAACAAGCATTGTAAGAAACTCAAGCATTGTAATCTCTCTTTGTGCAATACAATCTCTCTTATTCGGCTTAATTGGTCTCTTCTCTAATTCGAGAAGCTCTAGGCTTACTCAGCAACATTCGGCAAAGTTGTCTAAGTGCCGCACGAGTTAGCTGCGCACAATACTCATCCCGTGACACTTAGCCAATAATCAAATGAACAGGCTCTCATTTCACTTGTATTAGTTTCTTTACAATTTCTCAAAAATTAATCTTTTGCTTTAGCAACGTGGAGTTGGTCGGACGTGAATCCTGCCAATTCCTTAAGATTTGTCATTTGTGTTCTCTTTTTCATATTTCATATTTCAAGCTTGCTCTCTTCTTGAGCAATTAAGCAATTGTAAATTGTCAATCTCTCATACCTATGTTTTTTAAAAATTAGTTAAGCAATTGTACTGTGCTTTTATTGAAATGACCCTTTCCTGACGGAGGGTTGCCTTCTGCGGAACTGACTAAGCTCCGAATAACGTGGTGTGATAAACTAGAGGCCTCACGCAAGGACAAGCACAATCTTCAAGATTTGAACAGAGCAGGCCTGGCAAGCGTATAGGGTATTGCTTCCCAGTTGAGGCAGATGATGGTATGTTTCCCATCAACATTCGGTCACTTTATATTCATGATATGAAGATTTGGAAGCCATCGATGGGGTGGGGGGAAGGGGGATTGAGCATATTCTCATCTCTACAACGATTGTCAATCGGAGGACTTCATGACTTGGTGTCATTTCGCCACAGGAGTTAGGAACCCGTTTGTGGATTTATGATTTCCAAAACCTAGAATGCCTGTCTTCAGTTGGTCAAAATCTCACGTCGTTGGTGTATCTTTGGCTTTATATTCGTCCGAAGCTAAAATACTTTTTGGACAAGAGCGTGCCTGCCTCACTCTTGCAACTGTATATCAAGAATTGTCCGCTGATAGAACAAAGATACAGAAAGGATTAAATCGATCGTCTTATATGGCAAGATCTCAGTTGAAATTTCACTCTCTTCTATCTTTAGTTTTCTTTTAACTGAGACACTTTGAAAAAATTAATACAACAATTTCTGCTTTTGAGAACTACAAGGTTAACACTTAACGATTGTTGGATTCCAGTGAAAAGAATTTATTTGTTGAGGTTGAATGATAGAATATATGCAATTTTCCTGCAGGTGTTGACGGTCTAAAATTTTGAGTGATACTTGAAAATTGCAACATATACAAGAAAAGCTAAAGCCAATAACTTGATGGGTTAATAAAATTTTAGTGAAGTGATAAAATACACTCAAAGTAAGATTTTTCTATTATCTTTTAAAAGATAACAATTGAAACTAAAAAACTGACTGACCGGCTTAGAAATGAAGCCAATAGCTTGATGGGTTTAATAAAGTAATTATTTTTGCTAGTAGAAAAAAGTAAATTAAATCGTTTTATTCATGAAAAAAAATCATATTACATTTTATTTCTCCAAACTTTAAAATTGGAATTTCACTCTGATTCCTAATGTAACCAAGAATCTTGCATTAGAAAAGAATGAAAACATGATGAACACGTACCAAATAATAGATACAACAAAACCCAAAAGATTAGTAAATGTCATAAATTTACAATAGACACAAACACAATGAGTTTTTTCAGAGAATTGCATGCTCAATGATAAAAAAAGTAAACTCAAACTTGCCTATTATATTTTATGCTTTATATTATAAAATCAGGAGTGTGGCGATGTCTTATTAAATTAAGAAAGGAAAATTTTGGTTATGTAAGACAATTATTTAATTAGGGTTAATTATTTCAAGCCTTCAAGGCTTTTTTTTTTGTCAACTAAATTTTTATTAAGGTAGTATTCGATATGTTAATAGAGTATTTCTATTCCTATTTAGGAAGGTTTCTACTTAATGTAAATTAAGATAACTTCATTCATTGTCATTCATGTAAAAGCTGTGCAATTGGGTTTCAATATCAGGGGTATGAAGAGGCTGGTTGTTGAAAAAAAATTGCATAGGATTTTGAGAGCTTTCCGGAGAGATCTTAGAAAGAGAGAAAGAGTTCCTTGTAATGTCCTCTGTATTAGCTCTGTAAAATTCATTTTGAATCATCAATAAAGCTTTTTTCTGCGGCTTCTCCCGTGCATGTAGATTGTGCATTTATGCATAATCGAACCACGTTAAATCCTGTTCTTTGTGTGAGTGTGTTTTGCTTCTAGTTCAATTTAGTCCTCTGCTTTCAATCTCCATTAACCTAGAGCTAAGGTGTGAATCAGCATTGAAGCCTCATATTGGTGTTGATTTAATTGCAACTTGAACAGATCTTGACAAAGGTTCTTGGACAGTGATTTATTCCTAATCCGAGAACAAAGCAATCAAGTCACTACAATATCATTATTCAATCATTTAGAAACATCTGAGTATTTTAATTTTGTTTTGTTTTTTCATTTATTCAATGATGCTTGGTCCACCCATGTCCAGTTCGTCAAAATTATTGATGGTGATGGGGCTGTTTTTGTTTTCAGTTTTCACATTAGATTTATTTCTATTGTGTCTATTTGTTTGATAACATATTAATTGTGTTTGGGTGGGTGTAGTATGCGAGTAATGGCTTGCTTTCTCAGCTGCTGAAAAACTATTGATCTTTTTATTACATATGTATTTGTTGCAACTGCATATGTATGCAATCTGTAGCTTGCAGGGTTATGTATTAATATTCATAATTAATATGTTCTTTTCAAACTTAGCCAAAGTTGTTGAAACATATAAAGACTCAAGCATTTAGTGTTCTTTATTAAATTAGCATATGATTGGACATATCAAATAAATAATGAAAATCAGATTATTATGATGATTGGATTAGTTAGCTAGATTAGTATTATTTTGCCTAATTATCAACGATAACATTCAATTATGTATAATATGTCCTTCGTACTTTCTCTTTCGATTAAAATCATAAAAAGACTTTCAATGTAGACCATGTATTTGTTATGTTGTTTATTGGAGTGAATTGTTGTTGTTCATGTGATTGTCAAAGATTGTCTTTGCGGGTTATTTATTTTTTATTTATGAAATCAATGGGGGTTCACTCCTAATGGATGGATGTTGCTGGGTACTAGGGATGGCAAGTAAATATCTTCTTCCGGATCCAGAAAAAATCTAAATCCGGATATTAAAAAATGCAGATCCAGATGTGGAAGGTGAGGATCTGCACGGATCCGGATGCTTATGTTTAAATGTCACGATAAAAAAAGTAACTGAATTGAGGATGTTCCCAAGCAAGTCCAACCGCGCTACTGTTAGAAATTTGGGT
Source organism: Citrus cavaleriei (assembly GCA_030448925.1). Lineage (NCBI taxonomy): Eukaryota > Viridiplantae > Streptophyta > Magnoliopsida > Sapindales > Rutaceae > Citrus > Citrus cavaleriei. The sequence goes on from JAUJEN010000626.1 coordinate 109,069, forward strand.
TATTGTGTTTTAAGGGCTTTCTACATCATACAAATTACACTGGTTCTTTACAATTATTAACAAATTAATATTACTAGTTAGAAAGTAATAAATAGATGGAATTTTTATTTTGAAATAAACACATTGATTGAAGAATATTAAAGGATGGGACTATTTGTAATCTAAAATTTTCTCAAAATGCCCTTTTATTATGTGCATTAGTTAATAGATTTTAGGAAATCACTTTTCACTTTGAACACTTTCATAAAAACCAAAATACTCCTCGATAACATTGCTTCTATTATCTTTATTTTTTCCGTACACCCATAAAAATATTTAGCACACCAAGATATAATTACCTTTTGCTCTCCCTATTTGTTAATAATATCATTTTGCTAATTTTATTTTTCATAGTTGTCCAACATATAAAATTGATATTCATTAAAATTAAAAAAAAAAGTTGGATGGTTGAAATTGCTTCTATATATTTACAGAACAGTTATATGTGTATATATATATATACGCAGCTCATGATTGTGCAGAAAATTGAAATCTTTATATGGAATAGATATATCTTCAACAAAAATTGAAATTTAAGTCAAAGAAATTTGAATCATGGAGTTTCTTTGTGCAAATTTGTTAAATATACTTTTAAACAATGCACGAGTTTTAATGCTGAGGAAGAACGTTCTAAATTTAAGGTTTAATAAGTTTACATGGGCGTGTAAGCGCTAGGTTGGTGTCAAAAGTATTATTATTCTATTTATTTATATTTAATTGGTCTTAATGAGGGTTTTGTTGTAGTAAAAAATAAGAATGTTCAAAATAAATTTTAAGTGTAAAAAATCTCACACTTATTAAAAATGATATAAATTTAATTTATTATTTTATAAATCATCATGTGCGTTGGTTCATCTTTTTGACTTTCTACATTATTTCTATTCACTCCCTTTGATATGGACAATAAACCAATTATTATTAGGTATATCATAAAATTGAATGCTTAGTTTTAAATATTTTTGTTCAGTATGTACCTATATATATGAATCATCTCTTAATTTAGATTTGAATTAAATTACCACATCACAGCATACCACTTCTATGTTCTTATTTACAAGTTCTTCTTGAATTGATAATTGTTAGGAAATTGGTGGGTGAAATAGGACCGCAGCTAAAGTGAAATTGAAAGAAAATAAAGAACAAGCACAAAGAGGACACCAGAAATTATGTGGTTAAGCTTTTAGCCTACATCCAAGGGCGAAAACAGAAGGAAAATATTTCACTAGTGAAATAAGGATTACAAGTATTGTAATATTTTGGCTCACTACCCAAAATCCCAATACACCCAATCTCTCACTCACTAATTACACAAGAGTATTAAAACTCTTAATCTCTCACACAACTCTTTCTCTTTTTCGAAACAAAGAAGAGAAACTATAGAAAAAATGGAATGAATAAAATGAGGAGGGAGCCTCTCTATTTATAGCCAAAATTGGCTACTAAAATAATAATTTAATTTTTTTTCTTTTTCTTTCATTTCGTGTACCAACCACCATTTCCATTTTTTCTTTCTTCATTGTCATAACTTTTTTTCTTTTTTTCTTTCTTTGGGCGGCACCTCCTTAGACTTCAATTTGGGTGGCCAATTTGAAAATTGAAAATTGATATTATTTTTGTTAAGTTAGATTGTGCATATTAATATGAAAGAAGTGAAAAAGTTAGTTTGTACATGTACAATTAATTAGACTGAAATTTACAAATATTTATTACAACCAAATTGCACCCTGCTGATTTTGAGTTGGAACTGTTTTAACTTGTTTTAAAAACTCTTCAAACTTCAACGACTTATCAAAAAAAAAAAAAAAACAGTCTAATAAAGTTTAATGCAAAAGAAAGTGCTTTATTTTGGCTGACCCCTCCTCCTACATTTGCTAAGCCATTAACCATAATGATGAAGAATATTACTCAAGTTTGATTGATACAAAAGATCTATTTCTTTGAATTACCATATATGCAACTTAATTCAGAAGTGACTAATGTGATACACACCATAAAATAAAAAAAAACCGAAATAGTGGAATTAATTAATTAATTTTCAGTAACAAATTAAAAAATTAAGATTAATACATGATATGCCTGCGTGCAAGTTTGTGTAATCTAATTTTTGGTCTTTTGGGACATGTTCAATTCTTGTTCTTTCTTATTAAATCATATTCACATTTTTAATTGGTACTGAATATATGTATATCTCTAATCTAATTTGGATAGTTTATCTTTTCAAAGATTTCAAGTAAAAAATATTCATAAAATTAATTTTCGATATATGGTGGGTGTTGTTACTCTCAATTCTTGATGGCCGCCTATAGAGAAACCAACCGATATTTGCCCAATTTGTGAGATAAGATGCAAGTATTTGATGACATTCAGCAGCCTTTTACTGCCCTCTTCAACAATGTCAATAATCGAAATAGAGTGAAACCAAATCCTAGGAATAAAAATCTAAAAAAAAAAGAGTAAACTGCATTCTTAAACTGATGCTAGTGATCCTTTTACAAATGATTACATGATTAGTTCGCTAATTAATTAACAAAGTGAAAACAAAAACAAATAGACAACCACAGGAATAATTTTGCAAACAACCAAACCCCACCATCCCTTTTAGAAAAGGAAAAAATACTATCAGAGAATTACCATTTTTCTATTTTTTTCACTGTTACTTGATTCCACAAAATGTTTCAAAAGGAAAGGAAATCATTTTGTATTGCTTTTTTTGCAAATACGTGTAATTTGAAAACTATCTGAAAATTAGTCCCGTTACCTGTACAAATACAAAAAAAAAATAAAAGTGTAGTTTCCATTTTGTTTTGTGAGATTCTTTCATGATCCTTTGGTTAATTCACCGATGTCCGATGTCCAGTTCCTAAAACAGGAGGACGGAAGCTTGCTAAACTATCGGTGGTGGGTACTGTTTTTTATTTCATTTAATGTAATAATCGCATTATGTTAATTATGTAATCAGCTTGTTAAATATATACCTTTAACAAATGAGTCACACTTGTGTTATCTAATTCTGTAAACGGATAAGCTATTTCTTCTTCCCATCAATTAAACCCCAAAGAATAGAACTCCCACTATAAATATCTCCTTCTTCAAATTGGTTCCTTTTTTCTTTCCTTAATACCTTTTGAGCAGGTTTTCTTCCTTTTTACGGTAGCAAACAACTAACATAAACATCTATATCTCTAAGCAAAAAAATATTTGTTCACAAAATCAAAAGCCACTGCAGAAAGGAAATGACACATACCCAGTTGAAATAGAGGCTTCATCTCTCGCCTATTCTTGCCACATGGCAGGAGTCAATGGATAAATCTCATTCATGGCTTCCCTAGATTGTCTTAACTTCTCTATCTCACCCATTTTTCTTAAAACCTTTATGTACTGAAAAAACAATTTATATTATAAACCATTTTTTTCGCAATCCAAGAAAGAACAAGCAAATGGTATCCACAAAATCACTCAATAAATATGCGTATTGAAGTTACTTGGACATGGATATTTTAATTGGAAGGTTCATTGGATAGCTGATACTCTTAAGGTTTGAAGCTCCATGTTCTGTTTTGCTTCGACTTCTGAGTCAAAATCCGAGTCGGCGTCAGAGGCATCGCTCGAGTCCGAAGAGCTGCCCTTTGTTTTTATTTTACAGTTGTTCTTAACGTTGGGCATGGCCGTGCCTTCGTCATCATCTTCCTCTTCTTCTGGGATTGTTGCTAGCGTTTCTTCTTCGGGTTCCATCTTTTGAAGTTTGAACTCTTCTTACTCTGTTTCTCTTTCAGTGACTACTGGTTTCTTAATTTTATGCAATTGAGGGAAAATTTTGTTGATATCCCTCGATTTTGATTAAAATACAAATAAATTCATATATTTTTGGTCAAATTAATGAATGCCACACATATATTTAAATAAGCACTTGCATGAGTTTTTATCATTGCAACAATCAATCTAATTTTCTCCTTAATTTCTCCTTTCTCCTAGTTTATTATATTCCCATTGAATAATGGAGTAAAGAAGAAGAAAAGTTAACTATATGATTTTTCTCTTTTTTTTTTGGTGACAATTTCAGTGAAATTTATTAGTATCTAAATGAAAGAAGTGATAAAGGTAATTTGTGCATCACATACTTAAATTAGACTGAAATTCAGAAATACTTATAATAATCCAGAGTAATGTCAAAACCCAAGGTCGGGCTCGAATATGGCAATGCCTGGATCTAATTTGGACATATGTTTTGAACACAATGGCCGGGGTTTTTGTTCGGGCTTAAAAAGCTTGGATGCTGTATTTTATAATGTCATGTATGCATTTTTTTAATTTATTTCATAATTTTATAATTGGGCATGAAAATATAAATATTTAAAATTTTAAATATATGTAATAGATGAGCTAAATAGATATAATTATTTACTATAATATACATATTTTATAATTTTTTTAATAAAATTCAGGTTCTTGCCCAGACCACAGACTTATCAAGTGATGCCCGAGATCAGATCGACTCATCCCTGGACTAGGTCGGATCTAGTCCGAATCTAGTTCAGATGGATGTTTTTTACATCCCTAAGTTACACCCTACTGATTTTGAGTTGGAACTGTTTTAACTTGTTTTTTAAACTTCAGCAATTAGTAAAGGTTAATATAAGAGAAAGTAATTTATTTTGGCTAACTCCTTCTCCTACATTTGCTAAGTCATTAACCAAAATGATGAAGAATATTAATAAAGTAAGTTTGATGGATACAAAAGTACTATTTCTTTGAATCAACAAATATGCAACATAAAAAAGGAAGTGGCCAATGTGGTACACACCACAGAATTAAAAAAGGAAGTAGTGGGAATTAATTAATTTTCAGCAACAAAAAGTTAAGATTAACATATGATATGCCTGCATGCAAGTTTGTATAATCTAATTTTCTCATTTTTGAGACATGATCAATTCTTGTTCTCTCTTATTAAATCATACTCACATTTTAAATTGGTACCTAATTTATGTACATTTCTAAACTAATCTGGTTAATTTTTCTTTTCAAAGATTTCAAGTAAAAAATGATTCTTAAAATTAATTTTCGATGGTCTGTGTTGTTATTGTCAATTCGTGATGGCCGCCTATTAAGAAACCAAACAAATATAGCCAATTTGTGAGATGAGATACAAGCATTTGATGACATTCAGCAAGCTTTTTACTACCTCTTCAGCCATGTCAAAAAGCGAAAGCTGCGAAATAGAGTGAAATCAAATCCTATGAATTAAAATCTACAAAAAAGAAAAGGTATCTTTGTTTTTTTCCCTATAAATTGATTGAACCTCATTCTTGATTGAAAAATAATGACAAGTTAAGTAAATTAATCAGCACCACAATTAGTGAATATTAATACCTCGAGTAAATTAATTAAATAATAGCTTAATAACGATACATTTTCATCGAAATCAATAAGTCTTACAAATTCATCTTACAAAAATTGTGAATACTGAGCGCAATACCTCTCAATAATCTGATGCTAATAACTTTGCAAACAACCCAATCCCACCATCTCTTTTGAAAAAGAAAAAAATCAAATATATATATACACACACACACGCAATCAGAGGATTATCACTTTTCTCTTTGTATCACTGCTATCTGATTCCATATAATGTATCCGTAAACATGAGCATGCGAAACTTGCTAAATTATTGGTGGTGGTACTGTCTTTTATTTCATTTATGTAATAATCACGTTTTGTTAGTTATGTTATTAACCTATTAAATACATACCTTTATCAAATGAGTCGAATTTGTTTTATCTAAAATTTCGTTTTACAGCAAGAATCTAACATTTTGATACGACTTCGCATTGAGATTAACGAAAAAAAAAATGTAGCGCCCTTATAGGAATAAAAAGTGAGATTAGAATGGTTTATTTTAACTTGCTTTTATAAGTAGAGATTAGAAGACTTCTTACAACAAAGATGAATGCTTTCTATTTTCCTCCATATTCAATTTTTTTTTTTCATTATTCAAGATTTGAAGAAAAAGCAAGAATGTTGATTTTCTTAGAGTAGAAGAATTGATAGATTCTCTTCAGCCTAATTATATTCCTGACACATAAGATGAAGAAAGGGTTAGATGGTTCCTTGCAAGTTAAGTTTTATGCTCCTGTTAAGTACTGTGTAGTGTCCAATTGATCTTGTCAAGCAAAGGCAAGATTCCTGGTTTGAGTTTGATTTTAATTTTAATTTAACATGTAAAGCAAAGGCATAATTCTTGGCTTGGCTTTTCCTCATTTTATTGCTTTTTTTTTTTTTAATTTCTGTGCTCCTCTGATTTTATATTTGTGGTGGGCTCCGTTTTTCTTTTCACTTTTACTGTGGGTTTTTCTTGATTTCTAGGCTTGCTAGACATAGTCACAAACTCATTCTGCTTATTCACTTTTCTCATTTTGCTTTCCACAAACTGATAATTCGGTTTCCTTTTTTGTACCAAAAACCAAAGAAAAAAAGAAAAAAGAAAAAATGTCGATCATCGGAGAGGCAATCCTGACGGCGTTCGTTGAGTTGCTGGTCAATAAGTTAGCTTCGAAGGGGCTTCGTTTGTTTGCACGGTGTAAAGTAATTAAGAGCATCAGCTCAGCCATGCCATCATCTCCCACCCCGAGGTGAATCACCTCAGCTAAATGGTACGAGCGGAGCACTGATAAAGAGTCTTCTACAAACATGGGCCAACCAGAGACGAGTACCGGCCATAGGAATATACCGACCAGAGACAAATACCGAGCAGATGCTCATCGCCCAAAGAGCGGGCACACGATCTCATGAAATTACGACAGTTGCGCTATGCCCTAAACCGTTGAGAGAGACACGGTATCCCACGTTTTCCCACAATGCAGTGGTTGGAGTCCCATGAGGGGCTGCCATTACTCGAGAAATGGGGAGCATGAAGAGTAAAACAGAAATGTGGGACAACGGCTATAAAAGAGGGAGAAACCAATGGAGAAGGGGATGGAAAAATGGAGAGGGAAGGGAAAACTCAGCCAAATTGAAATCATACTAGTTTCTACATAAACTCTGAGCAAATTGTAAGCAATTAAGGAATCTAAATCGAACCGTTTTCCCGTAAACACCTTGTGCTGACTTAGGCATCGGAGGGTTTACGCCAGTAAAACCACCGGCGTCTCTGGTCCATTTTGGTGAACGCAGGTTTCATAAGAGAAGGAAGGGTGATTCCAACCCGGTGACCTAAGCGATCGTCGAAACAAGGAGAAAGTGACATCTTTTCTATTGATCACACAAACGTTGGTGGAAAGATCTAGTCGGGTAAAGGGCGAGCAGATTTCAGCATCAACACACCCCAAGGTCAAATCCAAGCAGATCTAGTGAAGTGGATGAAGATGTTGGTGATGATCAAGGCGGTGCTTGACGATGCTGAGGAGAAGAAGACGACTGATCAGTCTGTGAAGTCGTGGCTTGGCGAGCTTCACAACTTGGCTTATGATGTTGAGGACTTGTTAGATGAGTTTCAAACTGAGGCTTTTCCGAGGAAGTTGCTGCCTGGAAATGGAGAACCTGCTGCTGCTCATGATCAACCCAGTAGCAGTCGTAGAAGAACAAGTAAGTTTCGAAAGCTCATTCTTGCTTGCTGCACCACTTTTACTCCACAGTCAATTCAGTTCAATTACGCCATGATGTCAAAAATCAAACAGATCAATGATAGATTTCAAGATATTGTAACACAGAAGGACTTGCTGGGTTTGAACGTAAGTTCAGGTGGGAGGACCATAAAAGACAGGCAAAGGCGAGAGACAACCTCTTTGGTAAACGAAGCCAAAGCATATGGCAGAGAAACCGAAAAGAAGGATGTTGTTGAACTGCTGTTGAGGGATGATTTAAGCGACGATGGCGGATTCTCTGTTTTTCCGATCGTAGGTTTGGGCGGGCTGGGCAAAACCACTCTTGCTCAGCTTGTCTACAATGATAAGCAAGTGCGAGATCACTTTGATCTAAAGACATGGACTTGTGTCTCCGATGATTTCGATGTTAACAGGCTAACAAAAACAATCTTCACATCCATTGTTGCTGACCAGAACGTGGATAATCTCAGCTTGAATAAGCTTCAAGAGGAACTGAGTAAGCAACTATCTGGAAAGAAATTTTTGCTTGTTTTAGATGACGTGTGGAACCGGAATTATGATAGTTGGGATCAACTCAGACGTCGATTTGAATTTGGCGCAACGGGAAGTAAAATTATTTGCCTGAAGATACAAAGGAGGCATATATCCATGAAGTGAAAGTGGATGAAGAACTCGATGAAGAACATGGAGAAAATAGTGAGGAATATCCCAAAGACATTAAAGTGGAACAGATGCAAGTTGACAAGAATATGGAGAAATTTTGTTTATCTGCAAAAAGTGTTAAGCCACCTTGCTCTTCGAAGGCTACCAAATGGGATGGGGAGTTAATAAGAAAAACATGTTTCGGTGAGTCTCTTTACAAACGTGCCATTGTTTGTGGCAATGTGGTTAATGTTGGTGGTTGCGTGCTGGTTGAAACTGCAGATTCAGATCATTTGCCTTCAATATATTTTGTAGAGTTTATGTTTGAAAAGTCAGATTCAAGAAAGATGGTTCATGGCAGACACATGCTAAGAGGCTCTGAAACATTTCTTGGTAATACTGCAGATGCTAATGAGTTTTTTTGACAAATGATTGCCTGGAAATTGAACTGGAAATGTTAAAGAAGTTGTGGCAGTTGAAATCTTATTGATTCCTTGGGGGCATCAACATCGGAAGACTAATGCTTGCAAGGACAAGATTGTTCGTGAAAGAGCAGAGGATCAAAGAATTGATCAATTCCCCTTGGAATATTATTGTAAAAGCTTGTACTGGCCTGAGAGAGGTGCTTTCTTTAAGCTTCCAAAAGATACCATGGGACTTGGAACAGGAGTTTGCCATTCTTGTAAAATAAAGGAAACTGAGAGGGAGAAGGATGTTTTCAAGGTAAATTTGAACAGAAATGGTTTCACTCTCAAAGGAACGGAGTTCCATGTTCACGATTATGTCTACGTAGCTCATCATCATTTTGCTGATAAAGGTAGGAACCGAGATACATTTAGAAACGAAGGGATGAAGTTGTTTGTCAGTTGCTAGGTATTGAAGTACCAGAGACTTCCACAAAAGCTTGCCCTGAATCCACTAAGGTTAAAGTTCGGAGATTTTTCAGACCCGAGGACATATCAGAGGAGAAAGCATACTACTCTGACATTAGAGAAGTAAGTATGTTCTAGGAACCGATTTTAACATTTCTTTTTTATTGAATGGAGTAAAATCTAAACATTTTACGTATTCTTTTGTCTTATATTTTCTGTGATACAAAGTTTCTATTTGACTTTTTGGTGTTATTATGTTATTGTGGATCTTATACACAGTGTCTTTGCTATTGAATCTTTAGGTTTATTACAGTAAACTAGTATTGACAGTTCCTGTTACTGGAGTAGAACGCAAATGTGACATTAGAAAGAAGCATGATCTTGCCCCTTCGGATAGCCCCACAATTTTTGAGCATATTTTCTTCTGCGAACATTTATACGATCCTGATAAAGGAACCATCAAGCAGGTAGTTTATATTTACTCATTTTCCCTTTAATTCATTTCCTTAACTAGATTCATGTGAATTATGTTTATTAAACCGTGGTTTCTTCTTATGCTGACTGTAATGTTTGTATAATGGCCAGTTGCCGCCTCACATCGAGACTAGTGTGCTAAAAGAGAGTGTGGCTGATGATACTGCTTGTAGAAAGATAAATGGGAAATATAAAGAGGAAAAGCATGATGGTGCTGTTGACAAACAGACGGATGCTGTCCATAAGAATCGCTTAGCCACCTTAGATATTTTCGCAGGTTGTGGTGGCTTATCTGATGGCCTACAGCAAGCAGGTAACTTTCAAAGTTCCGTGAGCAAGTAAACCGATCTAGGTCTATTGTGACTGACAAATATGCAGCTAAAGGTGTGTCGATAACCAACTGGGCAATAGAGTATGAGCAACCAGCAGGAGAAGCATTCAAGGTTAATCATCCAGAAGCTTTGGTGTTTATTAACAACTGCAATGTGATCCTGAGGTTGATGTTTGCTTTCATTTGAGTATAATAACTCATGGCTTTATGTTCGATTCAGTGATAATTGCTTTGTAATCAACTCTTATATCTTCAGTAAATCAATGAATCAAATGCAGGGCTATCATGTCAGCATGTGGGGATGCTGATGACTGTATTTCAAGTCCTGAAGCTGCTGAGCTAGCAGCAGAACTTGATGAAGAGACAATTAAGAATTTGCCTCGGCCAGGAGAAGTGGATTTCATCAGTGGAGGGCCTCCTTGTCCGGTACATCGATCAATCCTCCAGTCTACTTCTAGGATTTATTTTGTAAGCAATTCTAACAATAAATGTGTACAATGGACTTATTAAGTTTAGCTATTGGTTTTTTGTTATTTCCAGGGATTTTCTGCAATGAATAGGTTTAATCAAGGCTCTTGGAGCAAAGTTCAATGTGAAATGATCTTGGCATCGTTGTCTTTTGCTGATTATTTCCGCCCCAGATTTTTCCTTCTGGAGAATGTAAGGAACTTTACATCATTTAACAAAGGGCAAACACTTCGCTTAACTCTGGCTTCTCTCCAAATGGGTTATCAGGTAGATACCATTTTTGATTTACTCACTCATAACTTTATGGAGGGGTACCTATCAAAATTCCCTGAATTTGTTTCTCCATTTCATTAGTCAATTTAGTCTGAAAATTGTGAAAGTATCATGTAGCTTATATAAATTATTCATCTAATTTTGTTGTTGTAGGTGAGATTTGGTGTCCTGCAAGCAGGAGCATATGGCATGTCTCAGTCTCGTAAACGTGCATTCACATGGGCAGCATCACCTGAGGAAACCCTCCCAGAATGGCCTGAGCCAATGCATGTGTTCACTGGCCCTGAGCTTAAGGTCAAGTTAGCTAGAAATTCCCATTATGCTGCTGTTCGAAGCACTGCAAATGGTGCTCCTTTTCGTACAATAACAGTTAGAGATACAATTGGAGACCTCCCAGCTGTTGGCAATGGGGCTTCTGTAACAACCATGGAAGTGGGATTTTCTTCACCTGTCTGTGATGCTCATTTTATCTTTATTGTTGTTCCTTCTACCAAAGGTCTTGTTTCTTGTATTTTCCTACCGTGCAGTATAAAAGTGAACCTGTGTCATGGTTTCAAAAGAAAATCAGAGCAGATATGCTGGTCTTAAATGATCATATATCAAAGGCAATGAGTGAGCTGAACCTTATTAGGTGTCAAAAGATCCCAAAACAGCCTGGTTCCGATTGGCGTGTTCTTCCTAGTGAGAAGGTGTGTAGTTTTTCTTTTAGATCTAACTGAAATTATCATTTCATAATTGCTGTGGTTTTAAACATTTTCCTTTTCAAATTCCCCCTCCAGGTTCGATTGTCTAACGGACAGGTTGTAGATTTAATACCCTGGTGCTTACCCAATACAGCTGAAAAGCATAATCAATGGAAGGGTCTGTTCGGAAGGTTGGACTGGGAAGGAAATTTTCCAACTTCCGTTACTGATCCTCATCCGATGGGTATGGTCGGAACCTGTTTTCACCCAGATCAGGATAGAATAATCACAGTTCGTGAGTGTGCTCGATCACAAGTCTTTTTGGCTATATATGTAAATATCTGCAGTTAGTTGGAATGATGAAAAACCAGAATGACCAAAAATAATTTTTCATGCAGCACCGCTGACACTTTTAACTTGACAAGCTAATTATTGAATCAAACAAGATAAATTTTGCCAACTGTTTCTGCTGTCATGTTACCCTGCTCTCTTGATTCCCGCAGGGTTTCTCCGATAGCTATAAATTTGTTGGTGACATCCAACACAAGCATCGGCAGATTGGAAATGCTGTTCCACCTCCTCTGGCGTTTGCACTGGGGAGAAAACTAAAGGAAGCTGTAGAAATGAAAGCATCAACATCACAGAGATATTCATGTGTTCTGTGAAATGACTGTTCTTTGTTAATATGAAAACCTACCGTTTTTATTTTAACAGATATTCATGTGTTCTGAAGTAACTAGATTGATGATATGTAACCTCTTAAATTTATCTCCCTAGCTCATATTTGTAAGAAAATTTTCATAGTTTTAAAAATATATTTTCTCTTTAAAATATAGTTCCTATAATTCTTTATTATAAGTTTTATCCTTTTCATATTCACACTCATATCAACGTGATTAGCCAACAATAAAATTCACCGCAAAATTTATTTGGAAGAGTAAACGTCTGTGTATCTTTGCTTGAAGAGTGGAACTAATAGCACCTTATATTTTTTTTCTCAAGCGCCCCCCCCCCCTTCAAAACCTATTTTAAGTTTTCAAAATCTCTGTTTTAAAATTCCAGTTTCTTTTTTATTAAAAAAAATATTTAACTTCTTCCACAAACCTCATATTAGGGATATTGTTTTTACAAAATTTTGAAAGTTTAAATCATATATATTTAATTAAAAAGAAAATTCTATATACTTGAATTGAGTAGAACTAAAAATGGACTTAAATAGTTATTATGTAATATACAAAGTGTTTGAGAGAAAATATAAAAATATAAAAGACTTTGGTGTAGTTGTGTGGGAGTAATGAAGTAGAAAAAGAAACTTATAGAGAGAGAGAGAGAAATATAAGAATTTAATTAGATTTATTTTATCTTTTAATATAATTAGAGAACTGTTTTAAAAGGATTATACAGATCTACCAACAGTTATAACTCTGGCTTGAATTTGGGACATTACACTTCTCCATTCACTTATGGGTCTATAAAAACTTAACACTTCTTAAGAACATATGGGCCTTTACACTTATGTTCAGCTAATTAAGACTAGGTTTGGGCGAATGGGCTTTTACAATTTTAAATGGTAAAAAAGATGATGTAAATTATAAAATTAAATTTAAATTTATTCACATTTTAATTAGTGTAATAAGTTTGAATCAATTTTGTATTTGGAGTAATGTAATAATATTTTTATTTAAAGATCAATTACTCAACTCTACATATGTTTGATTTTAATTGTAATGCGCACGTATTTAACTCTTAAAATTTATAATAAGTATAAATAATTCTTACAAAAACATAAATGTTAAATAATCATACTTTGGATATTTTTTATTTATAAAAAAAAAGATGCCACTTATATTTGGATATCGAAAAAGAGAAAATAAACATGTCATTTAAACATATGCAATTTAAAGATATTCATATTTCAGCCAAATTCAGACCCCACTCAGATTTCAGATTAAAAAGCAAACGCTATATTACATCATGAATTCAAAATTCGTAATTAAGTTTATTCAAATGTCTTTATACAATTGTTTTATTAGTTCAATATAAAGATATATTCCAATATTGACATTAATAGTTAAAATCAAATAACATAACAAAATAACTATATATTTAAATACTGATTTACTGGCATCAAACAAGGGATTGGATAAAACTTTGAAAAAATAATCCAGTCACACAAAATAATGATATTGCCATACATGTGCTTTTGTTTTTTAGATTTTGTCAGATTATACAGTGGATTCTTCGAGATTTGTATTTGACTTTTTATTAAATAATAAACTTTATTTAATTTCTTTGGATAAAAAAAGTTATAAAAATAATCCACTCGTACAAAGTAATGATATTGCCATACATGTGCCTCCATTTTTCAGATTCTGTCAGATTATACAACGGATTTTTCGGGATTTGTATTTGACTTTTTATTAAATAATAAACTTTATTTAGTTTCTTTGGATAAAAATTTATAAAAATAATCCAGTCGTACAAAGTAATGATATTGCCATGCATGTGCCTCAGTTTTCTAGATTTTGTCAGATTATACAACGTATTCTTCGGGATTTGTATTTGACTTTTTATTAAATAATAAACTTTATTTAGTTTCTTTGGATAAAAATTTATAAAAATAATCCAGTCATACAAAGTAATGATATTGCCATGCATGTGCTTCGGTTTTCTAGATCCTGTCAGATTATACATCGGATTCTTCGGGATTTGTATTTGACTTTTTATTAAATAATAAACTTTATTTAGTTTCTTTGGATAAAAATTTATAAAAATAATCCAGTCTTACAAAGTAATGATATTGCCATGCATGTGCCTCCGTTTTCCAGATCCTGTCAGATTATACAGAGGATTGTTCGGGATTTGTATTTGACTTTTTATTAAATAATAAACTTTATTTAGTTTCTTTAAAACCACCACTAGTCTCTTTAAAACCATCACATTGTTTCTGATAAATACTGACATGTACTCTATCCTTCATGTACATATCACATAAGGTCTCATTTCCAAGTTGTAAACTTTAGAAATACTCTTCTCACAATGATATTTCTGTCAAAATCTTCAACGAAAGTTGTTAAAAGAGGAAGAAAATGTGGAGAAACATCAGAAATAGGAACATGGGAAGGCGAAGACCAAGAAGAAGATGATGATCATACAGAAAGTTTAACCTTATCGAATCAGCGATTTACCAGAAATTATTCGAGGTGAGAAATATAAATTTCAAATTAACTTCATATTGCAACTTCTCCTGTAATTAACAACTATATATTCATTAAGACCGTGTGTATGAATCACTCTCCATATTCAGTAGCATCAGATTTAACATTCTACGATTTCGCTAAAGGCACTATGTTTCCACTCTTATCAGACATGCAGCCATGCAGGCTGAAATTGAGCAAGCCTCGTCAGTGCCGCCATTTGCTCTCAAGACGAGATTTCAAACAGATAAATGGGGTAATTTAGCTTATGTCTTTGCTTAATAATATAATAGCTTATGTCTTTGCTTAATAATATAATTTCATTCTCAATTATTTAATCACCTTCAGGTAATTACTTAATTAAGCCATGATCTGTTATTTACACTGCTTTAGCTTCGTGAACACTGATCAAAATATAATTGCATGTGCCCTGCAGGCGCTGTCAGCTAGTTCTGCTACGACCGATGGATTGCATGTCCATAAAGAAGTTGTGGTATGTTATTGCTGTCTATTATTATAAACCTCACCCACCGATATTCATTTAACTTAACATAGAGGGGTGCCTATCAAGATGCCCTGATTTTTAAAGTAAATATATTTGAAAAAATAGTAAGTTTTGGGGTGGTGCAAAAAGCCTAAATCAATTTCTTAGGTTCATACCACTTACAGGGCTTAAACTTGAGTGACTAGCCAAAGAAAGCTGATTGAAAACACTCGGTCAAGTCCTGGCCAAGATCTAATACAATTTCATCAATCAATTGTTGAGTAAAATTATCTTTAATTTCCAAATCATAATTGAGAGTCCTTACGAAACACTTTTTAATTGCCGAACCAGTCCTAAATTGAGCCTTAATATGGGAATTAGTTGTGCAATTGTGTCATAGTTAAAATAAACCCTATTGTCGGTATATGTACAATCACCTCCGATTAGATTATTCATCTATTTATTGTTGTTATTATAGGTGAGGTCTGATGCATTGGAAGCAGCAGCACACGATGTGTTTCCATGTCGTAAACAAGCATTCATATGGACAGCTTCACCTAAGGAAACAATGCCGGAATGGCCAGAACCAATGCACGTCTTTGCCGGTCCTGAGCTTAATGCCAAGTTACCAAATGGCGCTCATTTCCGTGCAACAACAGTTAGAGATACAATCGGTGAAAGTTCGTGAATGTGCGATTGATCTCAAGTAAGTCTTATCGCTATTTTGATATCTGCTATTGAGATTTGGATTTAGTGCTGATATAAGATTTGTGCGTATCTTCTTACAAGATTGTGATCAGCACTGGATCAAGGTTCGTGCAACTGTTTAAATGAAAAATTTGGCCAGAACCAATGCACATTGGAAATGTTGTTCCACCTACCCTGGCATTTGTATTGAGAAGAAACTAAAGGACGCGTAGAAATGAAAGCATCAACATATAATGTGGAGATAAGATGAATACATAAATCCATTTTTGGTTTACAGGTCTTTAACTAATTACCCAGTTTATCCATGTATTGTAAACAATGATTTAAAACATTGTTATTCTCTTCTTTTAAAGAGAAAAAAGAAATAAAAAAGCTAATTTTTATTGACATAAAAGAAAGTGACAAAATTTTTTTTTGACCATGACAGAGATTTAAAGGTACTGTTATTTAATAAAATCATGTCGTGTGTTTCGTAATTTTACTCTCATAATAATATCACTATCACCATTGATTTATTTCAAATTGGATGTATATGGGAGAAAATTTTATTGGATAGAAACATACAGATGCGCGTTACGTTCATCTCACTTAAGATTATACGTGGGAGATATATATTTTTATTGAAGGAAAAAAGAGATTTCATATATTATTGAACCTTTAAATATGGGTACTTCACTCTAAACATAAAGTTGTATGTTAGATCATATCATTATTCATGCTTAACGATTAAACCGCCAATTAAATTTGTAAGGGTAATAATTGCTGTACATACAGTAAAAACTTGTAAAATTCAAAGAACAGGGAATGAAACATCAGTTTTAAATTAAATCGGGATAACTTATAGATAAAGCAAATCAGATCATCACCTCATTGCATTATTAGGTTAAAATATCAAGGCCACGACAATGCAGTTGGACAAGCCAAACATTGCTTACTCGCCAACCATTTTGAGACATGATTGATGAAAAAAGAGATTTTATATATTATTAAAAGTTCTTTATCAATTCGGCCTAATAATCACTCAATTGACAATTAAACAAACTTAAGTTAATAATAATCACTCAATTGTCAACACATTAAAACGAGTTAATTTTAACATTATTTTTGTCAGCATTCTGACATTATTTTGTCTCTTTAGCAGTTTTTTCTTTTAATTTTTCTCTGCAATATTTTTTTTAAAATAGTTTTTTTTATTCATAAGTCAGAAAACTGTTTAAGGTACAAAAAATTTACCAGCAGATTTATATTTTATAAAAGTGAGCAAATATCAAGGATAAAGATATTGGAACAATCATTGGAGGAGTAAATGTTTATGTTTGTGTCTGTATTTATTTTCATGTCAAGTCCCATGTCTATCCTTTGGTGGATTAGATGCTTCTATATTTGCTTCTGTCCAAATTTAAGATTTAACTTATTGTGCTGTGACACATCAAATTCAATCCCTTGTTTTCTTGTTTGTTGATGAAGATATATATAGGTCGTGCTTCGTCCCTTGTTATCATGAAAAAAAAAAGCTCTCTACTAATGTTATCATGATTTTCATCGGTAACATGGGCAAGTTTTAATTTGGTATGAAATACTACAATCTATTACCTTGTGAGAGAAAGATGTTGCAGAAACGATACAATTGTGATTAGAAAATTTGATTGATTGACAAAAATTAAGTCTACAAATATTTATGCATTGATTAATTGATAATTAATCTTTGTATTAATTGATTAACACACATGAAAACAATCAATTAATCGTTTTGATTTATTATTTTGTTTCTGTCATTATTTGATTTTTTCAATTCTATGAATCCACTTAATTAGTCATGCATGATCATCACGTAATTAAATAAATAAAAGCATCAAATAATTCAATCAATCAATTAAAAAATTAGTCATTACAACATAAGCAGAAAGCTGCTTCAAAGAGCACACATTATTATTATTATTATTATTCACTCCAACAATATCATCAAAAAGAATATCATTGGTTTGCATATCTAAATGAGGAAATTAAAAAAAAAGATAAAAAAGACAAAGATCGATGATGAAAGAAATCTGAAATCATGATCAATTAAATTAAATAATTGTACTCTCCTTGTTTTACTAAGAGCCTTGATGGCTATGGCCACTGTATTTTTAGAAGCAATTTTCAAGTTCAAATTGACATGTTTCAGGTTCGGGTTCTTGGTGTTGTATGCGTCAGCGCGAGAAACGCTCAGGTTGGCTTCGTCAGCTGCCGTTTTTGCGACGTCAAAATCGCCAACCTTAGCTGGTCCAATTGCTTTGTCGCAAGCTTCTACGACTTTATTGTATTCTTCAATGGAAGCCATGAGCACGCTCTGTTCATAGTTGTCTTTACTAATTTCATTTTGGTTTAATTTCAACATCGGGTTTTAAAGAGAGTTTCGCGCTGACTGAGGCCACACAGTTGGCTCCGAATGGAGCATCGCTACAGGTTTGGTCAACCAGAAGATGATAATTGTAAACGTTCTATACTATTGACAATAATAATGCCACAGCAAGGTTGCCAAGATGAACTTCATTTTGATGTATAAGAGGAAAGAAAATGTAAGCATTGTGTTGAGCCAATAATGATACCAGGTCGGCCATATTACTGTTTTCACCTCGGCATGAATCACCCCCGGCATGAATCACCTCAGCCAAGTGGTACGCAGCAGAAGCGGGGGCATGAATTGATCGAGATGAATCGACCAAAGGTGTATCCTGATGCCTCCTGGAAAAGCGGGAACACGATCCCACAGAATTATGGCGTTTGCACTTTTCCCAGAACCGTTACGAGAGATGCGATACCCCACGTTTACCCATGATGTAGCATTTAAAAGCATTTAAAGGCCACTACCCGAAAAAGGAGGGATGAAAATTGAAGGTGAACGTGGGATAACGGCTATAAAAAGAGGAAAAAAGAGGAAGAGAGGGGAAGGCTGCCAAATTGCACTTAGACTCTTTTTCTTACAAAACGAGTTAGAAACCCTTCTTGAATCTGAATTACACAGTTTTCCCGTAAACACCTTGTGCTAACTTAGGCATCGGAGGGTTTTACGCCGGCAAAACCACCGGCGTCTCTGACTTGTTTTTGTGAACGCAGGTCTAGTAAGAGAAAGCAAGGAGATTCCACCCCAGTGATCTGAGCAACAGCTGACAATACAAACGTTGGTGAAGGAATCTGGTCGGTCACAACGCGAGCGGATTTAAGCATCAACATTTTGGCGCCGTCTGTGGGGAGCTGAATAAAAAGCTACCGCCAAACGAGTAATTACCGGAGAAACAGGAAACGATTGGGTATGGAGAATGAAACGATGGAGACAAGCACGCTCCGGGACATTGCAAATGAAGCCCGTGAGAAGGTGACGCAAGATAGACTGGAGCGGATGGAGAAACAAATGGAGACTCTCACGGCCATATTGTTTGAACTGAGGGACGAGCGGAGAAGGGATTGTGAAACCCCTGTGGGAATTGAAGAAGCTGGACCTAGCCACCAGAGGCGTAGAGTCGAGGAAATCCCTCCGCCCGCAGGTCAATCTAATGGGGTGCCCCATAGAAGTACTGGTCGGGTTGCAGGGGAACACGTGCATGGCCGAGGGGCCAGTGTTGATGAAGGAGAACTTAGACAGCGGCTGTAGAACGCCGAGTAGGAGCGAGACCAGATAGCCGCACGTGATCCTGACCGTGCTATAGCATTGGAGGGGGAGGTGCACAGATTGGCGCAGGTGATAGAAGAGATGCAGGGCAAGAGAAAGCCCCCGAGCTGGAGGATAATGTTAGATGACGAATCTCCGTTATCAACTGCGATCATGAGTACCATTATCCCAAGCGATTTCCGCTTCCCCGACCTCAAATACTCCGGGCGAAGTGATCCGTTAATGCATATTGAGCGTTTCAACGACATGACGGGTGTGCAGGGGTTGACACCAGCTCAGAGGTGCCGGGTGTTCCCATTGACGCTAGAGGGACGAGCTCGAGAATGGTATCGCAAGCTGACCCGAGGAAGTATAAAGGGGTATGAGCAGATGTGCCAAGAGTTGGCCGAGCAGTTCCGAGGGGCAGTTGCCCCAGAGGACGACATGATGGAGCTGATGGGGATGAAACAGGAGGAGCAGGAATCCCTTCGAGAATTCGTCAAACGGTATCACCGAGCCGTGCTGGATCTGGGAGCTTTTAATCACCCGCAGGCGTTGAGGGGATTGAGAGAAGGTGTAAGAATCGGCCGATTATGGTATAACTTGAGAAGCCCCCTCATACAGAATTACTCGTCGGGGTACGAGCAGGCGAGGCGAGATATAGAAATCGAAGAGGAGAAATCAGCAAGAATAAAAAGTGAACAGCTGGAAGAGCTGAGGCGAAAGGAACGGAGAGCCCCGAAAGGGAGTGGATTGGGAAAGCGAACAGGAGATTCTTCCGTGATGGGCGGAATATCCGCTCGGTCCCGACCTTACCCCATAGCCCCAAGAGCACAACAGTTCCAACGTAGCCGGGCTCAACCTCCGGGCCCCCCGATCCCAGATCGGCAGCGAGAATTCAGGCAGATGGCTGCCCACCCTTATCACAGCGCTTAGACAGACGACTCATCGGCCGAGCGTTCATGATAATCAGTTGGTTGACCAGAGCGTGGCATATAGACAGTACACTCCATTAAAAATTTCCATGGAGGAACTATATGAAAGGATCGAGGGACGGGGTCTGCTGTATACTCCGGCCCCTATAACAAAACCCGCTCACCGACGTGATAAGAGCAAATTCTGCAAATTTCACAACACTCACGGTCACACTATCAGCCAATGCCGTGACCTAAAAATTCAGGTGGAGGATCTGGTGAGGAACCAGTATTTGGATGACTATGTAGATGGAATGTCCCCCGTCATTGAAACACAATATGCACGGGATGAGGGAGTTGAAAGGGGTTTGGAACGAGAACAGCCGACCATCCGAGTGATAGCAGGAGGGCCAACATTGGCCGGGGATTCAAACAGAGCACGAAAGCACTATGGGAGATATGCCATGGCTGGCAAAGATGTGCTTTTCAATTTGCCAGCAGCCAAGAGGGCAAAGGTGCGGCAAGTTCCCATTATGTGGACAGAGGACGACGAAGAAGGCGTTCTTTATCCTCATGAGGATGCACTGGTAATTAAAGCATTTGTGGCTAGTACAGAGTTACGGTGGACACAAATGGATATTCTTCAAGTCGATGATATGGGGATTTCGGACTTGAAGCTAGAACGGACGAATACCTCCTTGAAGGGATTTGGAGGAGGACGGCTTACATCCATGGGGATCATCGAACTCCCAATTACCGTGGGATTGAAACCGTTTGAAAAAACGATGATGCTGGATTTTATCGTGGTAGAAGAAAGAAGTCCTTATCAGATGATATTGGGGAGACCGTTCATGAGGATAAGCCAATGTGTAATGTCCACATATTATCTGGCGCTGAAGTACAGAATAAATGGAGTTGTTGGTGTAGTTAAAGGCGACCAGAGAATGGCCAGGAGCTGCTATGCTACAGCGGCCAAGGAAACGCTGCAGGTTACCTCTCTAGATAACCGGGGGGATTCAAAAAATGGTCGCCAGGAACCTGTTGAGAAGCTGGAGGGGGTTGTTGTAAGCAGGAGTGACCCGACCAGAGTGGTTAAAGTCGGATCAGAATTGGACGAAGCAATAAAAGGCGAGCTGGTGAAGTGTCTACAGTCCCATGCAGACATATTTGCCTGGTCTCATGAGGATATGCCAGGTATTGATCAAAAGAAAGAAAGGCAAGGGTGAGGCGAAAAAGAGGCTTCAACCAGAAAGACGAGGCCATAAATGCCGAAAAAAAAGCAGGATTTATAAGGGAAGCCAAGTACCCGGAGTGGATTTCCAATGTAGTCCTGGTAAAGAAGGCCAATGGGAAGTGGAGAATGTGTGTAGATTTTACGGACCTCAATAAGGCATGCCCGAAGGACAGCTTTCCCCTACCAAAAATAGATCAGGTAGACTCAACCGCGGGTCATACGCTTTCATGGATGCATTCTTGATACAACCATACCCATGGAAACAGGATGAGGAGAGCACCACCTTCATAACTAACATGGGTTTGTTTTGTTACAGGGTGATGCCCTTTAGCTTGAAAAATGCAGGAGCAACCTATTAAAGGTCTTTAAACCTTTGATCGGTCACACTATGGAAGTATACGTGGATGACATGATCACCAAGTCAAGAGAACCAAGAGATCATGTGAAGCACTTGGAAGAGACCTTTGAACTGTTGAGGAGGTATGAGATGAAGTTGAACCCGGAGAAATGTGCATTTGGGGTCGGCTCGGGCAAATTCTTGGGATACCTGGTGAGCCATCGAGGGATTGAGGCCAACCCGAAAAAGATACGGGCGGTGATAGAAATGAGGTCCCCACGAACAGTTAAGGAGGTGCAGAGCCTAACGGGAAATTGATTGAACCGATTTCATGAACAATAAATGTCACCCTTTTATCCAAGTAATAAAGAAAGGGAAGATGGAGTGTACACAGGAATGCGAGGAGGCATTTGACAACAAGGAGTACCGGTCCGCTACTTATCAACTCAGAGGGGTGACCAACACTTTTGTTGCAATCTCCAAGCTCGGTCTTAGTCAGGGAAGAGGAAGGGAAGCAACACCCGGTATACTACACAAGCAAGGCCCTGGTAGACGCAGAAACCAGATATCCACTAATGGAGAAATGGGCACTGGCTCTGATAACGGCAGCACGCAAACTCCGACCATATTTCCAAGCCCACCAGATCGTGGTGATGACCACCTTTTCCGTGCTTCAAAAACCATGCGGTCGGTTAGTAAAATGAGAAAGTGAGTTTGACCTATCTTATAAGCCTCAAGGAGCAATCAAAGCGCAAGCCCTGGCCGATTTTATGGTTGACCGTGCTCTACCTGGAGAAGAGATTCCAGAGGCACAACCACAGGAGAAACGGAGGGTGTGGTGGTGATGGTCATAATACAATGATCCGGAGGAGTTGTAATCCGGAGCCTGGGTCGAGGTATCTATCTGAAAATTCGAGTTCCAACTTACGAATAACCGTGAATCTGGCCTTCACACGACCACGAAAGGGTAGAAATCGAGATTCCTAGTACGTAACCAAATTTCGGCCCAAGCATGGAGACGATGGGTCTTTATCTTAAGAAAGCAAGGCAGATGGTTGGGCTTTTCCAAGAGGTGGAGGTAAAGCAGATATCCCGGAATGAGAATTACCGAGCTGACATGCTGGCTAGAATGGCTGCAACGGCAGATCCGAAATTACCTAAGTCGGTTCCACTAGAGGTAAAGACCTCGCCGAGTATAGGAGAGGAGGTAGGGGTGATGAGAATAAGCAGTGGAGAGTCATGGATGGACCTGATTCGTGCGTATGTCCGGGATGGAATCTTACCGGAGGACAAAAGGCAAGCAAGGATATTAAAATGCCAAGCAGCGAGGTACACGCTACTAGATGATGTGCTATATCGCCGAGGGTTCACCCTACCCATGTTGAGATGCGTAGATGATGAAGGAGATTCATGAAGGAATATGTGGCAATCATTCGGGAGCAAGAACTTTAGCTTTTAAGGCACTCCGCCAAGGATACTTCTGGCCAACTATGCACCAGGATGCGAAAAGAATGGCAAGGAGCTGTAAAACCTGCCAAAGCTTCTCTGAGGTTCCTGCACAACCCCCAGAAAAGCTGACCACTATGACATCCCCGTGGCCTTTCGCTCAATGGGGAATCGATTTGGTCCGTTAATCAATCAGATTACTTCACCAAGTGGGTAGAAGTGGGAGTCCTCAGCCAAATCACGGAGAAGAAGACAACATATTTTATTTGGAGGAATATCATATGCAGATATGGGATCCCCTATGCCATTATTACAGACAATGGGAGACAATTTGACAACGGCAACTTCAGAGAATTTTGCCAAAATTTGGGGGTGGACCTGAAGTTCTGCACCCCCGCACATCCCCAGGCAAATGGACAAGTGGAAGCGGCCAATAAAATAATAAAGAAACTCTTGAAAACCAGATTGGGAGAGAAGAAGGGAGCCTGGGTTGATGAACTACCAGGAGTATTATGGGCCTACCGGACAACTCACAAAACCGCCACAGGGGAAACCCCGTTCGCTTTAGCTTTTGGTCATGAGGCGGTAGTCCCAGCAGAAATCGGAGTGGGGACACATCGAACGGCATATTTTGCTGAGGAGCAAAACGACGAAAGCGATCTCGCTAAGCCCGACTGCTTGAGGAGAAAAGAGAAGGGGCCTCGCAGAAAGTGGCCCAGTGTCAGCAACGGGTCAGGCGCTATTACAACAAGAACGTACGCGTGAGGCAGTTCCGAGCAGGAGATTGGGTACTTAGAAAGGTGAACCAAAACACCAGGGATCCCAACCATGGTACTCTTGGCCCGAAATGGGAAGGTCCGTACAGGGTACTACGAGCCACTGGACCAGGAGCTTATAAGTTAGCATACCAAGATGGACGGGAAGTGAAGAGGTCATGGAATGCCGAGCATTTGAAGAAGTATTTCCAGTAAGCAAAGTGCTCTATTAAATCTGCATTTTGATAAACTGTTTGATAAACTGTTTGTGTTAACTGCGTGATAGCTTAATGCATATGTATGTATTCAATATTTTTGTAATGCATTCAAGTTTCAATAAAGGTGAGTTCAGCATGAAATCCCCCGGCTAATAGGTCCGTTTCAATTTCTATTAAGGCAAATAAGTGCCTGTTTCTGCTCGGTCAATGAAAGACCAGCAGCTAAAATTACGAACTTTCTACTAAGGCAGTGTAAGTGCCTGTTTCTGCTCGGTCAATGAAAGACCAAAATTACTTAAATTTCTACTAAAGAAATAAAATTACGAAATTTCTACTAAGGCAGTTTGTTTCGCTTTCGAAAAGACCATTAAATTTACGAAATTTCTACTAAGGCAAGTAAGTTTTCGCTCGAAAAGACCAATTAAAATTACGAAATTTCTACTAAGGCAAGTAAGTCCCTGTTTCGGCTCGGTCAATGAAAGACCAGTAGCTAAAATTACGAAATTTTTACTAAGGCAAGGAAGGTTCGCTCGCTTCACCGAAAGACCTAAAATTACGAAATTTCTACTAAAGTAAGTTCGTTTCTCCGAAAGACCAGCAGCTAAAATTACGAAATTTCTACTAAGGCAAGTAAGTGCCTGTTTCGGCTCGGTCAATGAAAGACCAGCAGCTAAAATTACAAAATTTCTACTAAGGCAAGGAAGTGCCTGCTTCTGCTCGGTCATCGAAAAACCAACAGCAATTTTACTAAGGCAAACGAATGCCTATTCCAGCTCAACCAGCAGACAAAATCAGATAAATGGACGAGGTAACTCGCAGAAGCAACACATGCGCGAAAAACAGGCAAGATAGCCAATAGAGAACATTTAAAAATTTATAAACAACCAAATGTTTACAAAGCAAATGAAAATCTAGGGTCTTTACAAAATTAGACCTAAGGATCAGGAGGGTTAACGGCCTCAGCAGGTGAAGGATCAGCTATCTCTAGAAGTGGAAGATCTTTTATACCGGGAGAAGGAAGTACGGATACTTGACCCACTTCGAAAGTGCGTCCCTCAGCTTCCATCCCATCCAAAGGAGCCACCGCCTGATCCTGCTCACCTTGCTCCTTGTCTGCCTGGCTGGTTTCCGCCATATACCGTTGTACTCCAGTCTCCAGCTTACTCATGTCCAGCTCGGGGTATTCTTCTTTAAGCACGGACATGATACACTTATAGGAGAAAGCAACCCCAGAGTCATACTCGGCATCCACCACATCACGGATCCGCTTTTCTCCTCACCAAATTGCTCAGGATTTGATTTCTCCTCGGCGTCCTCAGAGTATCTCTTTCACTTTGAGTTACGGTCGATTTTAACTCATCCCCAAGCTTGAGGCAAGTGGATTCAAGAATTGCGCTTTTCCTCCACCCACCATCCGCTTATTCAACAAGGCCTTGACCGATCAGATTCACCTTTTTCACCGATTATCGATAAAGCTTCCTCTCATGGCGTATGCGTTCTTGTAACACGAAACCATGGTGGCCAGCCTGAAGGAAACCCTTTGAACAGAGGCAGCTAACTCGGAGAGCTCCATACTCTCAATGTCCTTCACCATCTTGGGCCCAACCGATCCTCAGATTTTCCGACACGGCTCGAGATAGTCACCCCGATCCCGATGGAAGAGAGAAGATCGGTCTCCGATCAGTTTCGTGGCTCTTTGTTTGAAGTTCTTCCCACTACTCTTACGAGGGCGAGGGGTAAAGCAGAATCGGAGCCTTAGAAAGACCGCACCGACTTTCTTCTCGAGGAGGAGGTGGCTCGAAATGCCGACCACGCCGCTTCATCACCGAGGATCTTGTTATCCATCCCAGCGGCGATATCTACTAAGCCCGAACCGACCAGGTTTGTTGGTGACAGGAGGTCTTGACAAGTAGACGCGTTCACCAGAGCGGTTTCCACCTGGAGCAAAGGTCGGTCCTCGAGGGTCTTAATCAAACCCCACGACTCTGAAAAAACAGACAAGGTTAAAGAACCCAATAAGTAGCAATTCGAGAAAAAATGTAGGCAAAAATGAACGACCTGGGGTGACAAATTGCGTTGGAAGGTGAATGTCACCACCCAACGACCGAATTGCTGGACACCAATCTCCCCCAGCAAAGAAGAATTTGTTCTTCCAATTTTTGCACGAGGAGGGGAAACCGGTGATGGGCTTCCTCTTCGCAGAGCTGGACATGAAGTAGTACCAGCCCGCCTCCCTTGGGCTGCTCCGCAGCTGATACAAATGTTTCACCTCAACAAGGGAGGGCTCTTCCAACCCACATCTCTCCCACAATACAAACATAGCTGAAAGAACCCTCCACCCGTTTGGTAATGACCGGTGTGCATACCCCCAAAATCTCGCAAAATAAAGAGGGCAAAGCTCTCCAGTGTGTGGTCACGCACTTGGAGGCCGACATCACCTTTTTCCTAACCACAAGCGAGAACCCCTTGGAATATCATAGGTTCCTAAGCTCAATGATCATCTCGGGTGGTGGCACAGGCTATATGATCAATGGGGTAAGAATCTGCCTCTATCCTATGCCCAAGATTTCGTTTCTCAAGAGGTCGGCTCGGCTCGGAGCTGCTTCCCTCACTATCACCCGTTCCTATAGGAACCCCGGCTCCACCAGACCTATGGTTTTCACCAGAGCCCGACGCAGGTCCCCCCTATTTCCTACAAACTCTAATTCAGGGGAGGGTGAAACGGCCAAAGGACGAGGGTACTCAAGGACATCTCTATTATGGGATAAGCCTACACTTCGAGAGGGATCCAAAAAATCTATGGGTATGGGCAAGTTAAGGTCTGAATCCCCAGATTCCTCATCACTTTCATCAACAATTAACTTTCTTCTCCGGTTTGACATACCGAATCCCAAGAGAAAACAAAGAAAACTCGAATATACGGGTACAAAAGGGAGCAACACGGAACCCAATCAACAACAACCAGAGAAGAAATTAAAAGCAATACCTGAAAATGAGAGAATAAACCAAAGTAGAAACCCTGATGCGCGAGTAAAGTTCAGAAAGGGAATAGGTAAGTGGCAGCGAAATGAATCGCAAGATGATGGTGATTTTAGTCTAGGGATTTGGAACGAAAATGGGGGAAACGGAAGCATTTAAGTGATGGGATATGCCAGCTCACCCACTATATATCGAGGAAGGATAACTCATCGTTTCAAATTTCAAAAGATGAAGAGTTGGGAAGCGCCATGTCACTAACCACTACAAGGGGCCAGACTGGAGCAAGCCCAGATATGCAATAGACAGGCTCATTAAGGCCCATGCCCGTATGAGAAGCCCCGGTTTGCTGATTATCGGGTCATTTTATCTCATTTCACTGCAAGACCGTAAACCAGGAGCTAATAATGATATTATCGTTTCGAATCACCCCTTTAATCACCTCAAATGACGGCAGAAAGATGAACCGATCGAGACGAATCGACCAGTGTATCCCGAAATGAAAAAAGCGGAACACGATCCCACAATTACGGCGCTTTTTTTCCCAATCGAGATGCGACATTTACCCATGATGTAGCATTTAAAAGCATTTAAAGGCCACTACCCGAAAAAGGAGGGATGAAAATTGAAGGTGAAAGTGGGATAACGGCTATAAAAGGAGGAAAAAGAGGGAAGAGAAAGAGGAGGCTGCCAAATTGCAATCAGACTCTTTTTCTTACAAAACGAGTTAGAAACCCTTCTTGAATCTTGAATTACACTATTTTCCTATAAACACCTTGTGCTAACTTAGGCATCGGAGGGTTTTACGCCGGTAAAACCACCGGCGTCTCTTACTTGTTTTTGTGAACGCAGGTCTAGTAAGAGAAATCACTGGAGATTCCACCCCAGTGATCTGAGCAACAGCTGACAATACAAACGTTGGTGAAGGAATCTGGTCGGTCACAACGCGAGCGGATTTAAGCATCAACACATTGATTGATATATTGATAGATAGATGCTTGTAACGAATGAGAGCTAACAAGGGGTGAGTGAGCTTTATAAAGGACTTGATTTGAAACAACTCGCCTCGAACTCCATGCGGGTCTATTTGATATCGTCTAACTTGACTGATAATAATTTAATTCTACCGAAAATTCGGTAATTATTTCCCTTATAAATATAACAATCCCAAAATTACAAATTTATACAAGCACTCCTAACATAGTTTAATATATAACCAATTCCATCAATCAACCTTCTCAACCAAAATACCAAATAACACCCAAACATCTCCAATATCAAAATATTATAATATATCTGATTTCAATATATATTAAACATCCATAATCATCAAATCATAATACAATTATACATTCCAAAATGAGATGATCAAAATGCATAATACCATCTATTTCTCCTGGCGCCATCACATGAACAAAAATTCAAAATAACTACAGTCGGTCGGTTGATTGGTGTACCTGCATCCTTCTACGGGGGGAAAAATATAATAAAATAATGTTAATATAAAAATTAGTAAGCTCAGTGAGTGGATAACATCTTTTGAAAGTAACTTACTTTAAAGATGATCATATTTTTTTGACATACCAACTTTACTAATCTATAAGTAAGCACATAGTTAAATTATTCAAACTTTAAATCAAACAATTGTCAGTGAAGAATACATTATACTGTACGTAATACACATGAAAATCATATCAAAAGATAACATAGAATACTTTATTCTTAAACTGTCACTAAACAAGTAAATGATCTTATCGTACCTGGACCGCATATGGGCAGTGCAATGACATACTATGCGGGCATTGTCATGCCTGGAGCTACAAAGGATAGATCAATGAAGTATCTCATGTATATCATCATATCTCATCATACTGCATGCATAAAATAGTCCTTAAAGGACAAAAGCACCCAAGCACACGATCCAAAGCTTCTATGTGCACTTAGACAGACCTAAAAGCCTCTATCTTATCTGTATCTTAAATCTTTTTTGTTATCATACAGCATGCATAAGCCTCCAAAGGGCAAAAGCGCTAAAAAACACAACCTATTAACCTTTCTATGTGTTCAGAGGGGTCCCAAAGGGCTCTCATCTTATCTGTATCATTGTAACTAAATGGAGAGGGTCTTGTCTCATGATTTTTAATAACAAATTTTTATACACATAAATAACACATTTTTAATCGTACATTAAGTCTTCTTTTCTTTCCATTAACATTAAATTTACTTTTCTTTTCTTCAAAGTACTATTATGCATTACTCAAAATCGATAGGGAAAACCAATAATCATAAAATTTTTAATAATGTACCAATACATAAATCAAATTTATTCTAGAAATCATTAAATTAGAGCATTAAAATCTTATTTTTCAAATATGGTTTACTACACTCTAAAATCATAATAAAATATGAAAATGGGTTTGCATATTTCACTCATAGTGACAATACTTAAACTCGACTATTGTTCATATCAACGGCTTGGTTCTCATTCGCAGTTTCTCCTAATCAAGGAAACAACATAATTACTTTTCATAAATGTGAAATACGACTAACCACACGCAATGTAGTTCAAAACGAACATCTATCCACAACATATAACGCTTGTGTCCATAAAATTACCAAAATACCCCTACATTCATTAAAAATAAATGTCAATTAGACATGAATAAAGTGATCCTACACCATTTTTTTTGTAGTCCTCTTTCTTTAAAAGAATTTCATCGATTAACATTTATTTTTTATGCATCAAATATCTAACATATTATTTTCTTGTAAGAATAATATATTAATTCTTGTTAGGCTTATAACATTCGAGAATATTCATGTGTTGCTTTCATTGATGTACAACGTAAACAAACAAATCAACGCTTTATTGTATCTTAGATGCATATTTGCTTAATCCATATGCATAACTCAATCAATGGGAGCAAATAACGTATTAAGGAAAGCGATATTTATAACGTCCTTTGAAGTAAACATTAATTTACTACAGTTTATACATTTTTATTATATTAGATTTGTACCATTTTTACCGCCATTTTCTATAACCATAAATATATGTCCCCCACATAATTATCGCGTCTTAGAAATTTATAAATACCAATAATATCATTATTCAATTATTTAGAAACATCTAAGTATTTATGTTTAATTTATCTCTCAATTAAAACTAGACACACACACACGTGTGTGTGTGTGTGTGTGTGAACTCTAATTAAATGTTAATACGTGTGTTGCATACGAGCCATAAAGTGAGTTCCAATTTCTACTTCTATTTTCTAAAGAGTAATGATACAGCTATAAATTCTTGTACAAATTTATTTTGTACAAACTGATGTGGCATGATAAGATTGGTTGAATGAAATATCACTTGGCCCACATGATTTGTTTTTATCAATTTATATTTTCATTCAACCAATCTTATCATACCACATCAGTTTGTACAAAATAAGTTTATACAAGAGTTTGTGGCTGTATTATTATTTTTTTCTAAATACTACATAGATGTACATATCAGTAGATGTACCAAGTAGGAAGCAACTCATAAAGATGGATTTTCTTTGCTGGACACTGATTTTTTTTTTTTAATTTTTTTGGAATTGCTCAATGATGCCTGGTCCACCCATGCCCAGTTCGTCAAGCAGACAAGCACAAGCATTTGAAGCTTGCTAAATTATTGATGGTGGTAGCGGCTGTTTTTGTTTTCACTTGTGTAATAAAGTGAAGCTTGCTAAATTATCGGTATGATTTTGTTTTCACTTGTAGTGTAATAAAGTGAAGCTTGCTAAATTATTGGTGGTGGGACAGTTTTTGTTTTCACATTAGAGTTTCTATTTGATTGATAACATATTAATTGTGTTATTATTTTATTAAATATATATATTTAATAAATAAGTCGAATTTACTATATTCGGCTAAAATTTTATTATAAATTATTTTTACACGACATTAATATAACATGATTGTTAAAATTATCATTGTGATTATAAAATATTGTAGTATACTTTTAAGTCTTCATTTTAGCATGAAAATTAATTCAATAAATAAGGTAATTATTATGACTTTGAAGACTTGTAAAGCGAAGGTCCGTAGTAGATACATTCCATTTTCCTCTTTATTTGGCATTTACCGGACATTGGATTAATGTTGCTTGGCCCTACAAATATCAACGTGCGATTTTAAACAACAAGTGGAAGACTTGTTACCTGCATTTTGCTTGACCCTTCACAGTTTCTGTTCAATTTTCTCATTTTGCTTTTCAAAACTCAAAATTCTGCTTCTTTCTTTGCCCCAAAAAAAAAAAAAAAAAAGAGAGAAGAAAGAAAAAAAAAATGTCAATCATTGGAGAGGCAATCCTTACGGCGTCCGTGGATTTGCTGGTCAATAAGTTAGCTTCAGAGGGGATTCTGTTTTTTGCACGCCAAGAGCACATCAAGGCCGATTTGATGATGTGGGCGAATATGTTGGAGATGATCAAGGCGGTGCTTGATGATGCTGAGGAGAAGAAGACGACTAATCAGGAAGTTGGCAAGCTTCGTAACTTGGCTTATGAAGACTTGTTGGATGAGTTTCAAACCGAGGCTTTCCGAGGAAGTTGTCGCTTGAAATGGAGATCCACCGTCAAATCAACCCAAGAGCAACAGACAAGAACAAGTAAGTTTCAAGCTCATTCCTACTTGCACCACTTTTACTCCACAATCGATTCGCCTGATGATGTCCAAAATCAAAGAGATCAACGAATCGATTTCAAGATATTGTAACACGTAAAGACTCATGGTTTGAACGTAAGTTCACCGGAGGTCCAAAAAGACAGTGCAAAGACTACCCACAACCTCTTTGAACGAAGGTCTCCGGTGGAAATGTAAAAGAAGGAAATCATGAATTGTCAAGGATGATTCAAGAAATGACGGTGGATTCTCTTATTCCTATTATAGGTATGGGCGGGTCAAAACCACTCTTGCTCAAATTTTGTCTATAATGATAAGCGTGGAGGATCATTTTGATCTCAAGGCATGGACTTGCGTCTCTGATGATTTTGATGTTTTCAGGCTTACAAAATCAATCCTAATTTCCATTGCTGCTGACCAGAATGTGGATAATCACGACTTGAATTTGCTTCAAGAGAAATTGAAGAAACACCTGTTTGGAAAGAAGTTTTTGCTAGTTTTGGACGACGTGTGGAATGAGGAGTACAATGATTGGTCGACTCACCTTCCATTCAAGTCGCATTGGAAGTAAGATTGTTGTCACTACTCGCAATCAAGAGGTTGCAAAAATCATGAGCCCGGATCAAGCTTATGAATTGAAAAACTTGTCAACTGAGGATTGTCTGTCTGTGTTTGCTCAGCACTCTTTGGGAACGAGAGATTTCAGTTCTCATAAGTCATTGGAGGACATTGGCAAGATAAGTGATCAAATGCAATGGCTTGCCCTTGGCAAAGAAAAACACCTGGAGGACTTTTACGTGGAAAACATGATGACGCGAGGGAAGATGTGCTCAAGAGCAAGATACGGGAATTACCACAAGAGAGATGTCGATTATACCAAATTTATTATTATCTTCCTCCAACTTTGAAACAATGCTTTGCATACGCTTCATCGTTACCAAAGGATTACTTAATTCAAGAGGAGGAGATAATTTTATTATGGTGCTTTTTTCGATCACGAGAGAATCTAGTGAAGATCTAGGTCGAAAGTTCTTTCAAGAGCTACGCAAGATCTTTTTTCCAAAGAATCAAGAGATCACAATTTGATGCATGACCTCAACGACCTTGCTCAATGGGTCACGGGAAATGTACTTGAATGAGTATATCTCGAGGTTAACAAGCAAAGAAAGTTTTTCAAGAAATCTTCGCCATCTATCATATATTTGCGAGAATACGATAAAAGGTTTGAGAAATTGTATGATATCCAACATTTGCGAACTTTTTTACCACTAATGTTGTCAAATAGGTCGCGTGGATTCTTGGCTTATAGCATTCTTCCTAAGTTGTTCAAACTCCAAAGCTTAATGGTCTTCTTTATGCGGATACGATCCCGAGCTACCGGATTCAATTGGTGATTTGAGGTATTTAAGGTACCTCAACCTATCTGGAACTGTGATTAGAACTCGCTCAATCACCAAGAAGCTTTACAATTTGCACACCCTTCTTGGAGGGTCACAACGATCAAGAAGTTGTGATACGGAAATCTCATCAAATTGCATCATCTCAATAATTCAAATACAGATTCGCTGAGGAAATGCCAGAATTGGCAAGTTGACTTGTCTTCGCTGTAATTTCGGGAAAAGACAGGTTCGGTTATCGAGCTAAAGTTGTTGATCTTCGGGCACTTGAAATTTCAAAATTAGAGAATGTAAAAGACATCATGATGCAAAGGAGGCTCGTTGGATGGAAAGAAGAATCTAAAGAATTATCGCTTAATCGACTTCACCGATGGTTCATCTTCAAGCGGAGGCGTAAATCAAATGGGCGTTTGATATGCTCAAACCCCATGAAAATCTGGAACAATTTTGTCTGTGGAGGTACAAAATTTCCAACATGGTTAGAGATTCTTATTCT
Organism: Citrus cavaleriei; assembly: GCA_030448925.1. Classification (NCBI taxonomy): domain Eukaryota; kingdom Viridiplantae; phylum Streptophyta; class Magnoliopsida; order Sapindales; family Rutaceae; genus Citrus; species Citrus cavaleriei. The sequence goes on from JAUJEN010000626.1 coordinate 142,906, forward strand.
CAAATTTAAGGACACTTAAATTAAGATTGGGCATGTGCACGCTTCTGCAATCGCTTCTCTAAAGCATCTTACAATGCGTGGAATGAGTAGAGTAAAGAGATTGGGTTCAGAGTTCTATGGGGATGACTCTCCAATTCCATTTCCATGCTTGGAGACTCTTCGTTTTGAAGACATGCAAGAATGGGAAGACTGGATTCCTCATGGATCTAGTCAGGGAGTTGAACGGTTTCCTAAATTGAGAGAGCTTCAAATTTTAAGATGTTCTAAACTGCAAGGAACATTTCCAGAGCACCTTCCTGCATTGGAGATGCTTGTTATTCAAGAATGCGAAGAATTGTCAATTTCAATTACGAGTCTTCCAGCTCTTTGCAAAATGGAAATTGGTGGATGTAAAAAGGTTGTGTGGAGAAGTGCAACTGATCATCTCGGCTCACAGAATTCAGTGGTTTGTAGAGATACATCAAATCAAGTGTTTCTCGCAGGGCCATCGTCAAATACCAAAAACTAAGAATCGAGATAAAAATATTAAAATTGAAACATATATACGGAAGAGTCATAACGAATCATCGCAAGACATTTGCTCTCTCAAAAGATCGACGATTAGATTGTCCCAAAATTCAATCCTTGTAGGAAGAGAAAGACCAACAACAAGCGAGTTGTCATGCAGACTTGAATATCTAGGATTTCTTATTAAGGCCTCGCCACAATCATCGCCACCGCCTCGAGAGATAGAAATCGCAAGTGCGCCCTTTGTTTCCTTTTCTGAGGTTGCTCTGCCTTCCAAGTTGAGGAGAATTAAGATTAGCTATTGTGATGCACTCAAATCAAGCGCGACACCAATTCGTCTCTCGAGATCTTGAAGATTGAGGATTGCCGATCGTTGAGATATATTGCTGCTGTCCAGCTACCATCGAGCCTTAAGAAGTTGCAGATCCGCCGTTGCGATAATATAAGGACTTTGACAGTGGAAGAGGGCATCCAGAGTAGCAGCAGCAGAAGTTACACATCATCTCTTCTTGAGAAGTTAGAAATTGGGAGTTGTCCATCTCTGACATGTATATTTTCAAAAAACGAGTTACCTGGCACGCTTGAGTCCCTTGAAGTTGGCAATCTACCTCAGTCTCTTAAGTCCCTTTATGTTTGGGATTGTCCAAAGCTGGAGTCAATAGCAGAAAGATTGGACAACAACACATCTCTTGAAACAATTGGTATTTGGAATTGTGAAAATCTGGTGTCCTTTCCCGAAGGGGGATTGCCTTGTGCGAAACTCACGAGGCTGATGATATTTAATTGTGAGAGACTAGAGGCCTTACCCAAGGGATTGCACAATCTGACCTCTCTTCAAGAATTAACAATAGGAGGTGAGCTTCCAAGCCTTGAAGAAGATGATGGCCTTCCCACCAACCTTCATTCACTTCATATTCGGGGTAATATGGAGATTTGGAAGTCAATGATTGAGCGGGGACGGGGATTTCACAGATTCTCCTCTCTGCGACGTCTACATATCCAAGGATGTGATGACGACACGGTGATGGTGTCATTTCCACTAGAGGACAAAAGATTAGGGACCGCGCTTCCTCTTCCTGCCTCTCTAACAACTCTGGGGATTTATAAATTTCCAAATCTGGAACGCCTATCTTCTTCAATTGTTGATCTTCAAAACCTCACTCAGTTGGATCTCCAGGATTGTCCCAAGCTCAAATACTTTCCGGAGAAGGGCCTGCCTTCCTCACTTTTGGAATTATACATCTGGAGCTGTCCGTTGATAGAAGAGAAGTGCAGAAAGGATGGAGGACAATATTGGGACTTGTTAACCCATATACCTTATGTTGAAATAGATTGTAAACAGGTTTTTGATGACGACTGAACAGAGGACGAATGAAATATTTTATTGTTAGCGTTATTATTATTTTTTTAAATCGGGTGTGTTTGTGTATGTAATTTTAAAATTCCAATCTCAATTGAAAACTATTTTAAATTAATATGGTTTGGTGTCGGTGGGCTTTTTGTATCGTATATAATGGGTTTTCGAATTTTTTTTATTAAATGGTGGAATGCTTTAAAAAGAAATGGTAGAATAACGTAACGAGTTTGCATTATTCAGCAGAGGAGGACTGTATTAATGTATGAATTAATTAGCCGAGGAGGACTTTGGCAAAAATTGTTTTGAAATAGATTGGAAATTGGTTTTTGGTGATATTTTTGATTTGTGAAAGGATGGACGACTGGAATATTTTATTATTATTAGTATTTTTCTTTTTTCAAATTAGGCGTTGAAATGGATGGTAAATTGGTTTTGGTGACTGAACAGTGGACGACTGAAATATTTTATAATTACTACTTTTTTTTTTCAAATTGGGCGTGTTTGTGTATGTTCCGTTAGATGTTCTCTTGAAGGAAAGACAACATTCTTGAGAAACAAGTGGAGAAGAAAAGTTAGGAATGTGGATTGTTTTACTCGTATACACAAGAAGAGAAAGAGGCAACTAAGCATCTTTAAGTTTGGCTAGCTTATTCATGCAGCATTCACAAACTGTCTTTTATAATTGGACTGGAGAGTGGAAAATCTACAAATAAAAATTGCAGGTCTTGATCCATTCCAGATCTCAAAATGTTCTTCATTTTACACGTACATCAATAAGTAGGTCAGGTGCAAATATCTCGGGTCCAGTATATATACGAGTACATCCAAACACGTATGTTTACATAAGAGGACTAGATGAATAACAAGCACGTGCAGCGTAACTCACAGCAACAACACATTCCATGGTCAAGTTGGATAAACAGATAGATAACATGAGAATCAAGATTTCATCAAATCAAATAAATTGACAAATCCAAAAATACATTTAACTACTAGAGGGGATAGGATGCAAAAGGAATAAAGGACACCATTAGATAAAATTTCATATTACAGTATTTGTCCAACAGACATAAGAAAGACCACAAAAACAATACAACCTATCACAAATAGCATGAAGTTGAAGTAGTCTGAAGAAATTCTAATGAGGATAACAGAAGACAAGCAATTGGTCCATAGAGCTCTACATATTGAGAACAAAAAATAACAAGATTGTTTCATACGTTATTTGTTACAAACAAGTAAATGACCAATAGATTCACTCCTAAAATAATATGAATGCTCCAAGTTCACATGCAAAGAAATTGAAATAATGCATCAGGGGAAACAGATCCTAGGACTTCACGTGCAAAGAAATTGAAATAATGCATCAGGGAAAACAGAATCTAGGACAGACAATACAAAAATTACTTGTCTAGAGAAGTGAAAAAACAGATGAGTGGTGAAGGTTTTCTCACATCAGCATATAGTGGAATATGGTGGTACATTTTCATGAAGTCAGCAATCAGATTCCTGAATCTTTTGCTTCCAGCTGGTGGCTCATATGGGAAAAAGGAATGCTCCTTTAGAACACTGGCAAGATAAGCTAGGAATGGGATTTTCTCATCAGCAACCAAATCATATTCGAAAGATAAATCCAAAGAACTGCTGATCTCATGGAAGCCATTTTTCAGGAACTCAAAAATTTTCTTAACCTGTCCATAAATAAAAGTTGATATCATTTTAGCTCACTTCCCTCGTCAAAGCAATTACCAAGAACAAGCTACAAACATTAAGAAGTTACAAGCTTTTCATATGGCTCAACTATAGCCTCTAAGACTATATATACAGATCATGAAGAATCTAGAAACATCTCCCACTCACCAGCTGCCTTCTGGGTTTGTTGTAAGAAACCCAGAATTTTCCCGCCTTACAACGGTCAGTTAACAACGTTGAATCACGTGCTTAACTCATGCTTCAATAAGTGACCAAAACAACTGCTAAATCCGTATAAAGTATGTCAAATCATGTGAAGAACATGTGATTCACTTACTGCAAGTAAAAGACAATACACAGATGTCATATTCTCCTGTTTCATCCAGAAACCAACAAGGCATGCACAATCAAGGATACAAACCGACATGTCAGAAACTTCTAAAACTCATTTTTAAGCTCACAATTCAACACATCTCTTTTAGGATCCTTTTCGATAATTTTCAGTTTTCTGACAAATGCAACATAATATGGTCATGTCCTACTTAATAACACAAAGCATAAATGCAGCTCTTATATTTTTCATACTCAGCCAAAGTTGTTGAACATATAAATACTCATGTATTCAGTCAGTGTTCTTTATTAAATTAGCATGGTTGGACATAATTAAAATGAAAATTGGATAATTATGATGATTGTATTAGTTAGCCATATTGGTGTTATTTTGACTAATTATCAAGGAGAACATTCAATTATATATAATATGTCCGTTGCATTTTCTCTTTTAATTAAAATCATAAAAAGACTTGCAATATAGAGCATGTATCTATTATGTTGTTTATGGGAGTGAATTGTTGTTGTTTTCGTGATTGTCAAATATTTTCTCTTTTAGTGAATCATAAAGAACTAGCAATCCTATAAATTAATTAGTACGAGCTAGCTAGCTGAACGTTCAATGTTAATTGCACTTTTGAGCTACATATGGCATGGTATGCTCGGGCAATGAAATTGAGTTTTGAGTTTCTGTCATATGATGTTCAATCAAGCAACTTTATGTTCAGTGATAGACACAAATGAAAGTGCACATGCATTAGCTAGATGATAATTAAAAGACCAAGATTATATTCCCATCATAATTAACAACTAACAATCCAACATTAACCAGTGTCAATTAATTTCAGTTTCTTATATTAATTTCTTTTTCAATATATATAATGGCAATCTCATAAGCTGAATATGTTAATTTCACTGTATTAGGCACCTTTGTGATATTTTATTAGGCACATTCTCGTATAGATGGATCATATTCTTGCGCAAATTTCAAATAATCACACCAAAGAGGGATAGACTGCATCAGAAAAAGGAGTACTCAGCTGCCTTCACTTTCAATGAACTACTATGATGAAAATCTCAAGATATGAAATTAACTTCTTCTGTGATTCTTATTGTCATCATCAAGGACTTTATTTACCACAAAGGAGATGGAAACAGATGATATGAGATGCAATTGAACTTTGATATAAACGAAAATGCTGCTCTTCAGCACATTTCTTTGGTTGAAAATGATTCAAATATTAAGTTTATGTATCTAGCAAGAAGATTTCTTTTTTTCCCCAACTCTTTTTGTGCATCATGAACTGTTAGCACCTCTTGGTAGTAAATAAAAACAAAGTGAATCAAGCTTACCAGTGGTACGCTTTACTATAATGCTTAAATTACATCAAATCTTTCTCAAGAATAAAACCTTTCTCAAAGAATCATAAATTCATGCATAGTATGAATTCAAATTCTGTAGGCATAAAGAGAACAAACCAGATAATCAGAAACTCCTCTTTCGTAAATCTTGCCAACTCCCAAAAGAGCCTCAGGTCTACAAATTAAAGCCAAGTATCAGCAAGAAACCGATTATGTAATTATCAAAGTATACATTAAGCTTCAGGTCACAGTTATGAAAAACCAGAAAAAAGTATGAAATCTTAACAATTAGCTGAGGCCAACAGAAACAACATCAAACATTGTGATTAATTATCTTCCTCAGCTAACTCGGCAATCAAATGTCTATGTCTGTAAACGTATAAGCTGTTTCTTCTCCCATCAATTAAACCCCAAAGAATAGAACTCCCAGTATAAGTATTCCCTTCTCCAAATTGGTTCTTTTTTTCTTCTTTAATACCTTTAAGCAGGTTTTCTTCCTTTTTACATTAGCAAATCTTAACATCAATTATTAAAATACTCCAAAGTACAGAGCAAGATTAGTGTTTCATACAAAACTCGAATTAACTAAGAGAAGTTCATCCATTGAACCTTGTTCATGCACTGATGACAAATTTTCAGGAAACAAAACCATTAAAATCTTGGACTTATTATCGAATGATGTACAAACTTATTGAAATAAATTAACAGCGGTAATTATTTTAGTCTTACCTAAAATGCAAATTCTATCTACCATAATAGCATATTTTTACTAACATACATTCCACTCCCAAGTCAGCTTCAGATATTAATTCACTTCCTATTTTGATAGCACTAAACCTATGTATTATTCGAGTTAGAGTGAATAATTACACCAAAAGTAAACACTTAATCCTGATCTGCTTGATTGTCAAGAAACAACAGGAAAAGGAGGGAAAGAAGCAAAAGAAGCAAAAGAGAACAAAGTGAAATCAAAAGCTCACTGGGCTCACAGAAAAAGACAAAAACATAAATTAATTTAAACTACGACTCCGACTTTGTTTTTGCTTTCTTGGGAACTGAATCCTGAAAATGATCCACACTCCACCCAAGTTTTCTCAAGACACTCATTGGTTCCTCAGAACACCCAACTAAGGTGGACCCAACCAAAGTCTATTGCATTGTTGAACGAAAGTATGAAATCTTAACAATTAGCTGAGGCCAACAGAAACAACATCAGACATTGCGATTAAATATCTTCCTCAACTAAATCAGTGATCAAATGTCTAATTCTGTAAACATATAAGCTGTTTCTTCTCCCATCAATTAAACCCTAAAGAATAGAACTCCCACTATAAGTATCCCCTTCTTCAAATTGGTTCTCTTTTTCTTTCTTTAATACCTTTTAAGCAGGTTTTGTTCCTTTTTACATTAGCAAATAACGAACATAAACATCTATATCTCTAAGCGAAAAAAATATTTGTTCAAAAAATCGAAAACCACTGCAAAAAGGAAATGACAGATACCCAGTTGAAATAGAGGCTTCATCTCTCGCCCATTCTTGCCACTTAGCAGGAGTCAATGGAAAAAATCTCTTTCATCGCTTCCCTAGCTTGCCTCAGCTTCTCTATCTCACCCATTTTTCTCAAAACCTTTATATACTGAAGAAAAAAAAGCCATTTTTATCGCAACCCAATTAAGAAAGAACAAGCAAATGAGTATCCACAAAATCACTGAATAAGCATGCGAATTGAAGTTACTTGAACATGGGTGTCGTAATTGGAAGGTTCATTGGACAGCTGATACTCTAGTTTTGAAGCTCAATGTTCTGTTTTGCTTGATCTTCTGAGTTAGAATCCGAGTCGGAGTCAGAGGCATCGCTCGAGTCCAAAGAATTGTCTTTTGTTTTTGGTTTAGGGTTTTGCTTAACGTTGGGCATGGCCGTATCTTCATCATCGTATTCTTCTTCTTCTAGGATTGTTGTTAGGGTTTCTTCTTCGGGTTCCATCTTTTGAAATTTGAACTCTCCTCACTCTGTTTCTCCCGTTCAGTGACTACTGGTTTCTTAACTTTATGCAAAAAAAAATTCTTAACGAGAAAATGATAAATACGTGGAGTGGAACAATTTTGTTGACATCCCTCGATTTTGATTAAAATACAAATAAATTCATTTATTTTTTGTCAAATTAATGAATGCAACGCATGTGTCTGAAATAAGCACTTGCCTGTGTTCTTATCATTGCAATAATCACCCTAATTTTCTCCTTAATTTCTCCTTTCTCCTAGTTTGTTATACTCCTATTGAATAATGGAGTAAAGAAGAAGAAAGTTTATTATACTCTTGTTGAATAGTGGAGTAAAGAAGAAGAAAAATTAACTACATGATTTTTTTTCTTCTTTTTTTTTGATAATTTGGGTAAAATTTATGAGTGTTTATATTATGAAAGAAGTGATAAACGTAATTTGTGCATCATATGAAAGAATGCTATTGACATTACCAATAGCATTCACTTTCCCCTATTTATTGGCTCTGCTTAACTTGTTCCTTCCTTGTTTGTCTATTTCCCCAACTTTTTTTCCTTAAAAAACCGAAACCAATCGAATCACGACTATTATTGTAATCCTAAATTATTTTTTTTTTAAAATAATTTCAAATTCAAATACTATAATTTGAAGGAAATATGTTATCATATAAATTAATAATTATCTAGTATAAAAACGAAATCCATATGACATGTCCATATAGCTTGTGTAAAATACGTTCTTAGCATTGTTTGCTTCTTTTTAAAATTAATTTCAACTTAGATCTCGTCTTTGACTTTTTGTAATGCGAAAAAAAATCCTAGTTGGTATTGTTGTTTTGCGACAAAAAATTATTCAACGTCAATATCATCTACTTCTTTGTTTGAAATTATAAAGCAGTTAACTATTAAAGAATCTTCTTAAAAGAAAAGTATTATTTAAATAAAACATAATAGATTCCAACTCAAGGTAAATCAATACTATAAACGTAATCATATTTTTCTAAAATAACGAATATTTTCATAAATTAATAATTTATTTATTTATCAAATAATTAATATTCGTTAAATTTTAATAAATTATTTCATGGTCCCAGAGCTATTAATTTATCGAGATTTTATTATATTTGTTATATGGGAAACAATGCAATTTATAACAATATACTGTTGCAATGGTGGATTAACGAAATTTCTTGCAATTCTCTTTTCATAAATAACAACCATGTGATCTCAATGACATTAACCATGTAAATGTTAACGGCACATGATTACAGTTTTTACCATCCTGCCACGGCGCCACAATTTGCAAAACGTAAATTCATATAACGGTGCATTTAATATTTGCCGTCGATGGCTACCGATAGTTTCAGAACTAGTCAAACGTTACAGAGAAGAAAGAGAAAAAATCACAAAACCAATTAGATGCAATGGGTTCAGGTAAAAGCCAAACACAACTTCATTATTTATTTATAAATCCCAGCCATTAGGTTAACGTAATTAAAATCTAACGGCTGAGCAGGACAACCACAAAAAAGAGGGGTATGGAGCTGGATCCTGGAGTAAAGAGGAAGAAAAATTAACTACTGCATATGATTAAAAAAAAAAAAAAAACATTTTGTGACAATTTGAATATTATTTTTGTTAAGTAGGTTGTGCATAAAAAATAAAATAAGGTTGAAATTTATGGGTATCAATATGAAAGAAGTGATAAATTCGTGATGGCTGCACCTATAAAGAAGCCAATCGATTTTACCAATTTGTGAAATGAGATATAAGCCTTTGATGAAATTCAACAGGCTTTTATTGCCCTCTTCAACAACGTCAATAATCGAAACAGAGCGAAATGAAATCCTAAGAATTAAAATCTTAAAAAGTAAAAAAAAAATATTTTTTCCATAAATTGATTGCACTTCATTCTTAATTGAAGACAACTTAAATAAATTAATCACCATCATTAGTAAATATTAATACCTCAAGTTAATGAATTCATAACTTAATAACGCTGCATTTTCATCTAAATTAATATGTCTTACAAATTCATCTTTCGTAAGCTGGTGCCAGTGATCATTTTTCAAATGATTACATGTTTGCTTCGCTAATTAATTGATAAAGTGAAACAAATCATTCCGACCATCCTGTTTTCTTTTTTCTCTCTGTATCACTGTTATTCTGATTCCATATTCTTGCAATGTCATTCCCTAAGTTTTCTTTTTGAATGCGTCCTAAAAAGACTTGCAGTATAGACCATGTATTTATTACGAGATTTATTGGAGTGAATTGTTGTTTTTGTCATTATCAAATAATATATTTGAGAGCTGTTTATTTTTGTATATATAAAACTGAAATTATTATAATTGCGTAGAAGAGTTTGAGGGTCACTGGGAGGATTTGCTCATTAATGGTTAGTGAAGTAGTAAACTGACCAGGCGAATTTATCAAAAGCACTTTATTACATCATCTCCAAATGTAAACCATTAGAAACAAGTTTTGTATATTAAAGTCATTCTCTCCATTGAACTTCTCGAGATCGATCTTTGATGTAGCCATACTTGGATCTTGATCTGAAGAACTAGTTCTGATACCAATTGTACTGTCAAGATAGCCGCTAATCAAGCCATCAAAACACTGCCCAAGACCCTGTTCAAGATCAAACTAGCTACATATGAACAATTGAATGACCTCGATGAACTCAATAGATGACTTGAGAACTTAAAAGCAAGATTTCAGCCATTAGGAAAAAAGAAATAAGCAAGATTAACAAACAATCACACACAGAAACCAGCACTGTTTACGTGGTTCAGCTGTGGAATGAGGCACAACTTACATCCAAGGGAGAATCGACCAAAATGAGTTTTATTTATGATTCAAAGTAATTTTACAGAGCTCACACGGAGAAACTAACAAGGAATAAGATGATACTTTCTGTCTCTCTTCATTCTCTCTAGAAACGATGATAAAAAATGCTGCTGCCATAACAAGAAATGGCATTGCAAGAATGTAGAATGCCACATGTTACCGAATCTGTTCTAAATCAAGATTATTATCATCCGAAATTCCGAATTTAATTTGCATACAAGACAGTATATTATTATTATTAATTATTAATATTAAATAAATATAGTACTATAATTTTTAAAATAAATATAATAATATTATATTATTAAATAAAGATAGCATATAGTAATTTTTATTAATTCTCTATTAATATAATAATATTATTTTAAGTAATTTTAACTTATAATTAATGCAAATTTATTATTTAGTTAAATATAATAATATTATTTATTTTATTTTATTTAATATAAAATATTAAATTAAATTTAAATTTAAAAAAAGGGTAGAAAAGGGAGAGGTGGGAGTGGATTCCTACTTCCACCTCTCCCCATAGGAGTCCCACTCCTACTCCCCACTCCAAAAATGGGTGGGACCCTACGGAGTGGGATTTTCAATCCTTCCCCAATTTGTTGAAGTAAACATTGGAGTAGGAGGAATCCACACTCCTCACTCCCACTTCAGAAAGTAAACACAACCTTAATGGTAATTGAGAATATATTATGTGTCCCAAATTCAATTATATGTCATTCTCTTTGAATTAATCCTAAAAAGAATTGCAATATAGAATGTAATGAGATTTACAGGAGTGAATTGTTATTTTTTGTGATTATCGAATAGAATATTTGAGAGTTTCTTATTTTTGTATATATAAATTGAAATTATTTTAATTGTGCACAAGAGTTTGAGGGTCATTGGGAGAATTTGCTTGTTAATGGTTAGTGAAGTAAACCGACCAGGGAAATTAATCAAAAACACTTTATTACATCATCTTCATACATATCCCATAGAATCTTGGTTGCATTCATTCTAGCAAAAATACTTAATGTCTGATTTCAGTTTGGACTAAAAGCAAACATGCAGCTCAATCTGATTGATTAAAAATTTGAAACAGTACCCAAAAGAAAGAAAGAAGAAAGTGTCAAGAAGCTCTAATGAACGCAGGGGGATGCATGCATATCAATATTTCTCATCAAATCATCACGCATTGTGCTCCAAGACTAAGAAAATCTAAGTTAATTGATTTATATTGATTTTTCAAAACAGAACTATCTTATATCATTTAGTGATTAGTGGTGCTAATATTTGATAGAATGAATCAGGTTTCTGCTGAAATATTTTGAGGAGGAACCCTTGAGTATTCATCATCTCAATAAGCGATTCAGCATAAGAGAATGAGAAGAACATTCAGGAATCATCAGGTAGGATAAGATCAAGGAGGCAGTAAGAAAACATTCATTTTGGCCAAATAAAAATTGCAGAACTTTTATTGCTGAGATTAGTAATCAAACCATTGTTGGGATATTGGTTTGGTAATTGTTGAATTAATGGCCCTGAACTTATTCTATGGTGAACGGAAATTATAATATAAGGTGTTTCCATGCTCAATAAGGCACGTATAAGAGGTAGCTGGTATTGACAGTTGGCAATCATGAAAATTATGTAGTAGTAGTAGTATGTACTTGCTTCATTTTCATTAGGAGCATATATAATATGGAAATACCATACGGCTATATACAATTGGTCATCGCAAAATCATACCTTGTGTCAAATTAACCGTAGATTAATGGATTTCTTGTTGGGGTGGATGGCTGCAATATGTAAGTAATGGCTAGCTTTCTCAGGTGCTGAAACTTCATATTCAAAGTACATACGATATTTATTTTGTGTAGATGAAATCATTGGGAGTTTCACTCTAATGGACGGATGTTGCCGGGTACTAAGAACTGATATTTGTATTGATTAATTAGTATAAGTTAGATGAATGGTCAATGTTCATGCACTTTTGAGCTACATGTGGCAATGAAAATCGAGTGAGTTTAATTCTGTGATGGAATATGACACTATTCAACCAAGCAACATTACTCTTCCGTGATAGATATAAATGAAACTAGTGCACATGCATTAGTTAGATGATAATTAAAAGACCTAGATTATAACAAAGTAAAGGATTTTGAGTTTGAATGAGTAAACTAGATATGTCAGCAGATTCTCCTCCTAGAATATGGGAACTATCTAGTTTACTCATTCAAATTCATTCAAATGTAAAATATATTTTTCTGTTATCTTATCTCTTAAAATAGGCAAGGTTGTTATGTATATTGCTGTATATAAAGTCTTACAATCAATGAAAAAGTATTCACTCAAAATCCTTTACTCTGTTATAGTATCAGAGCATTAAAGCTCTCCATTTTTCTTTTCTCTTCTCCCTCTTTCTACTGAATTCTTGCAATGGCAAGCAATCATTCCAACACTAGTATCCGAAACACCAATGATTCCAACAACACTCTCATCACCATCAATGTCGCAGCTCAAACTCCTCTCAAATTAACTACCACCAATTACCTATCTTGGAAGTTACAGTTCCAAACACTTTTCGTTGGCTATGATCTCCTCAGATAAATAGATGGCTCTAAACCATGTCCTTCTGCAACTGTAACAGCCAACAACACCACATCCCCAAATCCTGCATATACTCTCTGGATCCGACAAGACCAATTGATTTTAAATGCAATCATTGGATCAATCTCTCCCTCTATAATCCCTTTTATTGCTAATACCAAAACATCACAAGAAGCTTGGACCACACTTGCCAACACATATGCCAAACCCTTACGTGTTCGAATCAAGCAAATCAAAAATCAAATCAAACAAATGACTAAAGGGCCTGAATCAATCACTGAATTTCTGCAAAATGTGAAGGCACGAGCTGATGAGTTAGCTCTACTTGGGTCACCATTTGATAATGATGACCTCACCGATAAGATCCTAGAGACATTTGGTGATGACTACAAAGAGTTAGTTTCAAGCAAGAGATACTCCAATTTCCTTTAAAGAACTCCATGAGAAACTCCTCAACTTTGAAGCCACGCTCAACATCACCAGACCACAAACTGCCTTCCCCATCACTGCTCATGTTTCAACTCGCACCAATAACAACTGGCGCAATAGTAACAACTATGCCAATCAAAGTTCAACCAACACCAATCGGAGTCCAGGACAATCTCAAAACAACAATTTGAATCGACAGCAACGTCCCTACCTTGGCTTTTGCCAACTCTGCAGGATTTAAGGACACACTGCCAAAAAGTGTACATCTTACAAGTTGCAACCAATCCAATCTACCAACACCAGCACAACCACTCCATGGCAGCCCAAAGCCAATTATGCAGCAGCAACAAACAACAGTCAAAACTGGCTCCTTGACAGTGGTGCATCTCACCACGTAACATCTGACCTGGAGAACCTTTCTTTGCACAATCCATATGACGGAAACGATGACATGATGATTGGGGATGGCACTGAGTTACATGAGTGACAAGTTACACCGGATCATATAAATTACACCGGATCTTCACAACACAAGTTAGAAAGTAATAGAGAAATGGATTTTTTTAATTTGGAATGAGCAAAACTGATTGAAGAATATTATCAAAAGCGTTGGGTTATTTGTAGTTTAAAATTTACTCTGAACAACTTATGATTATGCGCACTAGCTAATAGATTTTAAAAGATCACTTTTTACTTTGAACACTTTTGTAAATACCAAAATACTTCTCAATAACTTTCCTTCTATTATCTTTGTTTTTTCTTAGTACACCCATGAAAATATTTTCGCACCAAGATTAATTACCTTTGTGCTCTTTATTTGTTAATAATATCATTTTGCTAAGTTTATTTTTCGAAACTGTCCAACATTTAAAATTTATGTTCATTAAAATTTAAAAAACATTGGATGGTTGAGATTGCTTCTACAGATCCGCAGAACATTACTTGTGTATATACGCAACTCAAGATATACTTATTTGTGTATCTTCTACGCCTGTATCAGATTTTTTTTTTTTTTTGTTTTTCTGCTGTTGTTAGTTCCCCTAGGATCTCCTTGGCAGAGAAGTGAAAAGTGCATTAACTCTTTATTTGGAATAGATATATGTATTCAGCAAAAATTGAAATCAAAGTCAAAGAAATTAGAATCATATATTTAGCTAGGCACGGTCTCACTAGTTATGCATGCACTTTATTTACCTAATTATCTAGGTTAAATAATAATAAAATTCAAAATATGTATTTAGTAGATGAGATTTCCCATCTCCCAAAATTTTATTTAAAGAAAAAAATCAATCTCACATAAAAGAATACAAATCATAGTGACCATAAAATATCCTAGAGTGAGAGGAAACTCTATTTATAGTAACTCAACTGCAAGTAAAGTCGGTCTCAAAAAAGTTCTCATAAGGGTACCAGATATGCCCAAAATTACAAAGTTCTCACATACGTTGCCCGACAAGGCTAAGAAAATCGCCTTTACTTGCTTTTTAAATTTATGAATAAAAAATAAATTTAATTTAAATAAAAAAGAAAAAAATCAAAATATTAAATTAGTTTAATTTTTTTATATTAGATTTATATTTTATTGTCACTAATATTTTATGTATTTGACTATTATTCTATTTATATATTAGATGATTATCTTTAATTTAAAATTTTTTCTTAATTTAAAAAATATTTTATAATTAATTTAAAAAGTTTCGAGTTTCGCCTGCCGCTCAGTTCAAGTCGGACGGGCTTGCATTTATTTTGACATTTTGCTACCAAAAGTTCTCGCAAATTGCCATCCCTAACTTCAACTACTAAAAGGGGAGGTAAAAAAAGAAAGCACAACGTGTGGTAGTGTGCTTATATACAATAGCTGACATTCTAGATTAGTAATGGCAACATTCGTTTTTGGAAAAATTAAAAATAAAAAATATACGTGTAATGGTAAATATTTGCCCTGTTTTACTTTGTTTATTTACCTTATTTTCATTATTTGTCTATTTTCCCGACTTTTTTAAAATCTCAAGATTGTCAAATATTATGATGATTGCTTTATATTTCCTCCAATTGCATTGCTTTCAATTACTTGAGCATTCACAAACTAAACTTGTTCCTTAGCAAATCTCTTTTAAAAACTTCTTATTGTCCTACAAGACCCTCTTACTATCCAAATTAATAAATACTTAATCTTAAACTAAATTTATATTATATGTATTTATGGCTTTTACAAAATATATTCTTATTGCTGTTCTTGTAATTGATTTTGACTAATTTCATTTCTAATTTTTTTATATGAAAAATCAAATCTCTTCTCGACATTCTCTAAATTAAAATTCAGAATTGAGGTTAATTTATAAAAAATGTATTCTTAATAGCATAAAATATATTCTTAATCTCGGAAAGCTACTAAATGCATCAACTAAATGACGTTGGTTTGGAACCAGAAATCCAAATGTGAGGGCTCCAGTAAGTAAGCATCTTCGGAGACAGCCCTCCGAGCAGAGACAGAGAGAGACGATACAGCTTCGATAAACAGCCGATAATGAAGTATCAATCACAACTCATGCCCCATATTTTGCACAAACACATCTCTTTGTTGCTGTAAAGCAAGCCAGTTGGATTGACGGTTGGACCAGAAATGTTTACCCACGGCTTCTTTACAGTCTCGAATATTGTCACAAGTGTCTTCTCTGTCACCTTAAAGCCCACTTCATATTCAGTAGGGATATTCACAATGTTCGCTTTCAAAAATTTTGCAGCAGAAACATAGTTCCCATTCGAGCCAGCTGGGAAGCATAATGGTCCACCTTCTAGGATACAGCAGAGGACTAGCCTATTAAACAGAGATTGAGAGCAACCTGCATATGTGAATTCTGTATCTGTATCGACTGAGAAACCAAAATTGCTCTTGATATATATGTCTTACGCTAGGGGTGACGTCAATTTCTGACTCAGACATGTTTTGTCCTGCAAAAATTTCAAAGATAGCAGCTTTGACCAGAGATGGTGCAGGCAAGAAGCTTTGGTCTACATCCATATGAATCAGGTCAGAGTTTGGTGTCTCAGTAATTGACGGTTCAGCACCGTTGAGGACAGAGATGGCTGATCTAGAAAACCCGATCATCTCAGTTGATTTGGCCTTTTCACTATCCCTCTGAAGAACATTTATCAAAAAGCAATTTCATAAGCTAACTTACTTCAATGAACAAAAGCAAATGGCAGAAAATGCCAATGTAGCGGCTAAAAGTGCCATGAAATGAACAAGTGAGAAATATTAAGAAAAATCAGAGGTTGGATAAACATATGCCCAGTGAATTAACGAAAAAATCCAAGTCCTTGCATGATTCTGAATTGCTTATGTTGCTTCCAATTTTTGTAACATAAATATCAACTATCTGATTACTGTCATGTTCAAATGGAAGAGTTATTCAACATTGGATATACTTAGATATACTCATAAAAACATGCATATTCATGCGTTTGTGTACCTAAATACATATATTCAAAAATGGATTCTGTGATATGAAAACAGAGTAAAAAAGAGAAGGATGACCTCTTTATGTGTACGTCGCCCGGCAAGCTGGAAAGCCAGAAGTGTAAAACCTTAAGTTCTCATAACATCCAGATTAAATTACTGAGAAATACGAAAGCGGAAGCATACCTGAATTCATGATGATTCGTAGTGGTTCTTGAGTGTAGGAGATGGACTTCCAATCTTCTCTTTTTCTCTTGAGTTTAGAATTCTTTCTGAGATGATTAGAGAAATTGCAGAGGATGAAGAGAGATTGGGGACCATAACTCCTTTTAATTCAATAACTTGACTGGCAGTTTTCTAATGAAAACCGTTCAGCAGTTATTTATGATAATTATCACTTCAGCCCCTCATTAAAGTGATAATTAAAGATGGATTCTTTCTGGTGGACACTGATTTTAATTTTGTTTTGTTTTTCATTTATTCAATGATGCTTGGTCCACCCATGTCCAGTTCGTCAAAACTATTGATGGTGATGGGGCTGTTTTTGTTTTCAGTCTTCACATTAGATCTATTTCTATTGTGTCTATTTGTTTGATAACATATTAATTGTGTTTGGGTGGGTGTAGTATGCGAGTAATGGCTTGCTTTCTCAGCTGCTGAAAAACTATTGATCTTTTTATTACATATGTATTTGTTGCAACTGCATATGTATGCAATCTGTAGCTTGCAGGGTTATGTATTAATATTCATAATTAATATGTTCTTTTCAAACTTAGCCAAAGTTGTTGAAACATATAAAGACTCAAGCATTTAGTGTTCTTTATTAAATTAGCATATGATTGGACATATCAAATAAATAATGAAAATCAGATTATTATGATGATTGGATTAGTTAGCTAGATTAGTATTATTTTGCCTAATTATCAACGATAACATTCAATTATGTATAATATGTCCTTCGTACTTTCTCTTTCGATTAAAATCATAAAAAGACTTTCAATGTAGACCATGTATTTGTTATGTTGTTTATTGGAGTGAATTGTTGTTGTTCATGTGATTGTCAAAGATTGTCTTTGCGGGTTATTTATTTTTTATTTATGAAATCAATGGGGGTTCACTCCTCATGGATGGATGTTGCTGGGTACTAGGGATGGCAAGTAAATATCCTCTTCTGGATCTGGAAAAAATCTAAATCCGGATATTAAAAACTGCAGATCCAGATGTGGAAGGTGAGGATCCGCACGGATCCGGATGCTTATGTTTAAATATCACGATAAAAAAAGTAACTAAATTGAGGCTGTTCCCAAGCAAGTCCAACTGCTACTGTTAGAAATTCGGGTTATTGTGTCTAAAGAGCTTTCTACATCATACAAATTACATTGGTTCTTCACAATTATTAACACATTAATATTACTAGTTAGAAAGTAATAAATAGATGGATTTTTTATTTTGAAATAAACACATTGATTGAAGAATATTAAAGGATGGGACTATTTGTAATCGAAAATTTTCTCAAAATGCCCTTTTACTATGTGCATTAGTTAATAGATTTTAGGAAATCACTTTTCACTTTGAACACTTTCATAAATACCAAAATACTCCTCGATAACATTGCTTCTATTATCTTTATCTTTTTCCGTACACCCATAAAATTATTTAGCACACCAACATATAATTACCTTTTGCTCTCCCTATTTGTTAATAATATCATTTTGCTAATTTTATTTTTCATAGTTGTCCAACATATAAAATTGATATTCATTAAAATTCAAAAAAAAAAAAGTTGGATGGTTGAAATTGCTTCTATATATTCGCAGAACAGTTATATGTGTATATATATACACGCAGCTCATGATTGTGCAGAAAATTGAAATCTTTATATGGAATAGATATATCTTCAACAAAAATTGAAATTTAAGTCAAAGAAATTTGAATCATGGAGTCTCTTTGTGCAAATTTGTTAAATATACTTTTAAACAATGCACGAGTTTTAATGCTGAGGAAGAACGTTCTAAATTTAAGGTTTAATAATTTTACATGGGCGTGTAAGCGCTAGGTTGGTGTCAAAAGTATTATTTTTCTATTTATTTATATTGAATTGGTCTTAATGAGGGTTTTGTTGTAGTAAAAAATAAGAATGTTCAAAATAAATTTTAAGTGTAAATAATCTCACACTTATTAAAAATGATATAAATTTAATTTATTATTTTAAATAATCTCACGCTTTCTTCTTATTTACAAGTTCTTCTTGAATTGATAATGAGAAGTACAACAATTTACTAAGCAATTAGCTAGTTTTTACAAATGAAACCAATATCTCGATGAGTTGATTAATTAATAGTATATCGTTTTTGTTAATAACAACGAAAAATAAATTAAATCGTTTTATTCCAAATGTATTGCTACCAGGACTCTTGCGTCATAAAATAATAAAAAAGATAAATCACCAAAGAATTGATGCAACAAAACCCAAAAGACTGTTGCATGTGACATGAATTCACAAAAATGTACGTAGAAAATTAAGATTATTAGAGAATGTGCTTGAGGACAGTAATTCACTTTCCCCTGTTTATTGGATCTGCTTAACTTGTGTCTTCATCATTTAACTATCTTCCCATCTTTTTTCTTAAACAAAAAGGAAAAAAAGAAATCAAACCGATTGAATCATGACTATTATAGTGATATTAAATTTTTTAAAATAATTTTGAAATCAAATAGTATATTTTGAAGGAAATATATTATTACATAGATTAATAATTATCTAGTATAAAATAAAATCCATGTGATATGTCTATATGATTTGTGTGAAATATATTCTCAACATCGTTTATTTCTTTTTAAATTAATTTCAACTTGGATCTCATTTTTTACTTTTGTAATGCATGTGAAACGAAATTCTAGTTGGTATTGTCATTTTGCGACAAAAAATTATTCAATGTCAATATCATCTAATACTTTGTTCAAAATAGTTTGTATAGTATAACTATCATCTTTAACGTGGAAAAATAAAAACCATACAATAGTCTGATTATTTTAAAGCAGTTAACTATTAAAAATCTTCTTAAAAGAAAAATAGTATTCAAACAAAATATAATAGATTCTAACTCAAGGTAAATCAATACCATAAACGTAATCATATTTTTCCAAAATAATAAATATTTTCATAAATTAATAATTTATTAACTTATCGATTAATTAGTATTCGTTAAATTTGAACAAATTTTTCATTGGTCCCAGAGCTATTAATTTATCGAGATTTTATTATATTTGTCATAGGAAACAATGCAATTTATAACAATATATGGTTTCAATGGGAATAACAACCATTTGATTTCGATGACAATAACCATAATGATGAAGAATATTACTAAAGTAAGTTTGATTGATACAAAAGATCCATTTCTTTGAATTAACATATATGCAACTTAATTCAGAAGTGGCTAATGTGATACACACCATAAAATTAAAAAACCAAAATAGTGGAATAAATTAATTAATTTTCAGCAACAAAATAAAAAATTAAGACTAATATATGATATGCCTGCGTGCAAGTTTGTGTAATCTAATTTTTGGTCTTTTGGGACATGTTCAATTCTTGTTCTTTCTTATTAAATCATATTCACATTTTTAATTGGTCCTGAATATATATATATCTCTAATCTAATTTGGATAGTTTATCTTTTCAAAGATTTCAAGTAAAAAATATTCATAAAATTAATTTTCGATATATGGTGGCTGTTGTTACTTTCAATTCTTGATGGCCGCCTATATAGAAACAAACCGATATTTGCCCAATTTGTGAGGTAAGATGCAAGCATTTGATGAGATTCAGCAACCTTTACTGCCTCTTCAACAATGTCAATAATCGAAATAGAGTGAAACCAAACCTAGGAATAAAAATCTAAAAAGAAAAAAGAGTAAACTGCATTCTGTGATGCTATGATTCTTTTACAAATGATTACATGATTAGTTCGCTAATTAATTAACAAAGTGAAAACAAAAACAAATAGACAACCACAGCAATAATTTTGCAAACAACCAAACCCCACCATCCCTTTTAGAAAAGGAAAAAAATACTATCAGAGAATTACCATTTTTCTATTTATTTCACTGTTACTTGATTCCACAAAATGTTTCAAAAGGAAAGGAAATCATTTTGTATTGCTTTTGTATAAATAAGTGTAATTTGAAAACTATCTGAAAATTAGTCCCGTTACCTGTACAATTACAAAAAAAAAAAAAAGTATAGTTTCCATTTTGTTTTGTGAGATTCTTTCATTTAATGTAATAATCGCATTATGTTAATTATGTTATCAGCTTGTTAAATATATACCTTTAACAAATGAGTCACATTTGTGTTATCTAATTCTGTAAACGTATAAGCTATTTCTTCTTCCCATCAATTAAACCCCAAAGAATAGAACTCCCACTATAAATATCTCCTTCTTCAAATTGGTTCCTTTTTTTTCTTTCCTTAATACCTTTTGAGCAGGTTTTCTTCCTTTTTACGATAGCAAACAACTAACATAAACATCTATATCTCTAAGCAAAAAAATATTTGTTCACAAAATCAAAAACCACTGCAGAAAGGAAATGATGCATACCCAGTTGAAATAGCGGCTTCATCTCTCGCCTATTCTTGCCACATGGCAGGAGTCAATGGAAAATCTCATTCATGGCTTCCTAGCTTGTATTAACTTATCTATCTCACCCATTTTTCTTAAAACATTTATGTACTTAAAAAAAAAAAAAAAAAAACCATTTTTTTCGCAATCCAAGAAAGAACAAGCAAATGGTATCCTCAAAATCACTCAATAAATATGCGTATTGAAGTTACTTGGACCTGGATGTCGTAATTGGAAGGTTCATTGGATAGCTGATACTCTTAAGGTTTGAAGCGCCATGTTCTGTTTTGCTTCGACTTCTGAGTCAGAATCCGAGTCGGCGTCTGAGGCATCGCTCGAGTCCTAAGAGCTGCCCTTTTGTTTTATTTTACAGTTGTTCTAACGTCGGCATGGCCGTGCCTTCATCATCATCTTCCTCTTCTTCAGGGATTGTTGCTAGCGTTTCTTCTTCGGGTTCCATCTTTTGAAGTTTGAACTCTTCTTACTCTGTTTCTCTTTCAGTGACTACTGGTTTCTTAATTTTATGCAATTTAGGGAAAATTTTGTTTATATCCCTCGATTTTGATTAAAATACAAATAAATTCATATATTTTTGGTCAAATTAATGAATGCCACACATATATTTGAATAAGCACTTGCATGAGTTTTTATCATTGCAACAATCAATCTAATTTTCTCCTTAATTTCTCCTTTCTCCTAGTTTATTATATTCCCATTGAATAATGGAGTAAAGAAGAAGAAAAGTTAACTATATGATTTTTCTCTTTTTTGTTTTTTGGTGATCATTTCGGTGAAATTTATTAGTATCTAAATGAAAGAAGTGATAAAGGTAATTTGTGCATCACATGATTAAATTAGACTGAAATTTAGAAATACTTATAATAATCCAAAGTAATGGCAAAACCAAGGTCGGGCTCCAATATGGCAATGCCTGGATCTAATTTGGACATATGTTTTGAACACAATGGCCGGGGTTTTTGTTCGGGCTTAAAAAGCTTGGATGCTATATGTTATAATGTCATGTATGTATTTTTTTAATTTATTCCATAATTTTATAATTGGGCATGAAAATATAAATATTTAAAATTTTAAATATATGTAATAGATGAGCTAAATAGATATAATTATTTACTATAATATATATATTTTATAATTTTTTTTAATAAAATTCAGGTTCTGGCCGCAATGACTTATCAAAGTGATGCTAGATTAGATCGACTCATCTTCGACTGGTCGATCCATCCAAATCAATCTAGTTTAGATGGATGTTTTTTACATCCCTAAGTTACACCCTACTGATTTTGAGATGGAACTGTTTTAACTTGTTTTAATTTTTTTTTTTACCTTCAGCGATTAGTAAAGATTAATATAAGAGAAAGTAATTTATTTTGGCTAAGTCCTTCTCCTACATTTGCTAAGCCATTAACCAAAATGATGAAGAATATTAATAAAAAAGGAAGTGGCCAATGTGGTACACACCACGGAAATAAATTTGCTAAGCCATAAACCATGTGATGATAATGATATTACCATCTTTGGGTCCGGGATTATGACAACTGGTGATTCAAGTGGATTATGTGTTGATGCTAATATATTAATTCTTGTTAGGCTTATAACATTCAAGAATATTCATGTTTTCTTTCATTGATGTACAACATAAACAAACAAATCAACGCTTTATTGTATCTTAGATGCATATTTGCTTAATCCATATGCATAACTCAATTGATGGGAACAAATAACGTATTAAGGAAAGTGATATTTATAACGTACTTTAAAATAAACATTAATTTACTACAGTTTATACATTTTATTATATTAGATTTGTACCATTTTTACCGCCATTTTCTATAACCATAAATATATGTCCCCCACATAATTATCGCATCTTAGAAATTTATAAATACCAATAATATCATTATTCAATCATTTAGAAACATCTAAGTATTTATGTTTAATTTATCTCTCAAAAGATGGATTTTCTTTGCTGGACACTGATATTTTTTTTAAATTTTTTTGGAATTGCTCAATGATGCCTGGTCCACCCATGCCCAGCTCAAGCATACACAAGCATTCAAGCTTGCTAAATTATTACGATGGTGGTAATGTTGTTTTTGTTTTCACCAGTGTAATAAAGTGAAGCTTACAAATTATCAGGCGGGACGCTTTTTGTTTTCACATTAGAGTTTCTATTTGATTGGTAACATATTAATTGTGTTATTATTTTATTAAATATATATATTTAATGGTGTTTGAGGGAAATATATCGAGGCGACCAAACATGATGAGCAGGTGGTCAGGCAGGTTCTCATGAAGCAGGGTATCTCCGCAAGAGCCAAGAAAGGGGGAATACGAAGGGTGAGAGTGCTTCGGCCGTCACTTAATATGCCATTCGTGAGGCCGAACTCCTGTTAGAGGCATAAGGTCATTCCTGCTAGGCATCGAGGTAGGGAGACCACCAATAACGGCATTAGCGTGACGCATTCCTATCCCGAGAATTAAGGCACGAATCCACTCCACTACGCCGACAACGGCAGAAGGGGCCCACAATGAGTGGGGAGAATGACTGGGGCGCGATCATTAAGATCCGATTCGTAGGAAGCCTATAAAAAGGTAGCCAACCAAGGTAAAAGGGTTAGATTTTGATTTTTGAACTAAGAAGAGAACCTCTAAGAATCCCAAGAGATTATGTAAAAAGCCATAAGATTCGGGGGCAAGCAGTGCCAATTCTTCACATCTCGACTTCGAGCGTCGAGGCTTTACGAAAAACAACCGCTCAATTGTTATCGGGAACGCTAGGATACCGAGAAGAAAGCATACGAGGAGAGATCCCGATCGAGGTGAGGTTGATCGAGCGATATCTCCGGTCGTAGGATCGACATAACTGTAATCTCGCGATCAACATTTTTTGGCGCCTTCGCCTCATGAGCTGAGCAAAAAGCTCGCTGATGCAGCAAGCAGGAGTATGCGAAGGGGTGAAAGTGAAATTGAACGGAGAGGAAAGAAGCATTAAACGGGTGATACGAGAATGAACATTCGCGACGCTGAGGAGATAGCCAAATGCCGGCTGTGGAAAAAAGCCATGTTCAATCGGATTTAACGGATAAAAGTTAGATGAGACTTCGACAACCATCCTCGCATGAAGTCATGGAGTTTAACGGGGCGGTAACCTGTATAAAATCAAAGAGGAAATGCGAAAAAGATGCACCGTGTCCCGGCGCGGTATATGAGGTCAAACCACCGGAGATTTCTGTAGAGAGAGGTAACATACCTCGCGGAGAATTCCATAGGTATAAGGCAGTTGAACTTCGCAGCACAGATTTTTTACGAGGACGATGCTAATGAACGTATGCAATGCATAAAACAGAAATGAGGCAACACTTGCACTTTACGTAGCAAGAGAGGGATCGTTAAGGCAAAGACGTGACTCGTCGGCGTGTACTGGAGAGGAAGCAGCCAGACAGCTGCAGAGCACTGACGAGCAAGGAAGCGAAGCGGTAGAGTTCTGGTCTTGAGGATAATGCTGGACGGAGGTAATCACCGCCGCGAGATATCACGAGGCAAGTATTCCGAGAGATTTCCGCCTCCTTAGATATTCGGGATCTAACCGATCCATTGGTGCACATAGAACGCTCAAACGACATAATTGGGTACAAGATTATCTCAAATTTCAAAGTGCGTGGTGTTCTACTTATCCCCTGAGGACGGCACGCTGAGCGCATGGTACAGAAACTTCCTGGGCAAGATTAAACCTTCAGCAGATGTGCCGTGAATTCGGGCAGAGCGCTTAGGGGCGCAACGGCACCAAGATGACACGATGTAGGAGCTGAAAAGTACAAACAGGGAGGAAGAACCTTCTTGGATTCATCAAGAGGTTTCATCGCAGCCTCGATTTCTAGCCTTCAACCACCCCAGCGCATAAAGGATCAAAGGGAGCGAAGATGGCCGCAGTACAACTCAGAAGCCTGAAGCTTATCCACGCGATGCTGTCAAAGACACGAAAAAGAGAGACATCAGATCAAGAGCAGAAGGCATGCAGACTAATTAAGACACCGCCAGGGTCGGGGAGAAAGCAGGAAAGCATTATCGGAATAACGGGCCGATCAGGGAGGACCACCAAGCGCCCCGCCCCCAGATAAGCCAGGCTGGTAATTGCACTTACCATCGACGCCACCACAAGATCAAGAAGAGGGCGCAGCCTCCCGGCCTCCCTTTGGGAGCCTTGGAGAAGCGTACGGTTCATCATACGTGGTCACAATCAACACTCCCTGACGGTAAACAGCGGGAGCGCATTGCTGTAGGCCTACCGCCACCGCGACCCAACTCGTAACGGAGCAAACAGTAGAAAACAAGAAGGCACCCGATCGACTGTAATCCAGACTACAAGGCTGATGCTACACTTTCATCAAAGATGTCCCTACCGAAAGTGTATGGCCATACAAGCGACGGGTCATATACCTCCCGGCCCACAACTGCCACCCAAAGAAGTGGATAGGACGCTTATTGTAAGCTCCATGGCACTCATGGCTACACCACGCCAGATTGGCAGATCTCAAGACCCAATAAGATTGCGTGAGAAATCTAGATCCTGGACGAAGTTTCAGATTGACGGACCATCCCAACGTTTCAATGTCAAGCGGAGCAGAGGATGTGAACTGGCGCTAAAGCAAATTTCGCAGTAGTGGTTATACTGGGGTCCAACATCGTCGAGACTCCAATGTGTCGGGGTTAATTACGCTAGATAATGCCCACGCATCAAAGAAAGAGTATTCTTCAACACCCCAAACAGCCCAAACGTAAAGAGTCGTGCAAGTACAATCACGTGCTGGATGACGAGGATAAGAAAGGTAGATCTTTTCCCCACGAGGATGCTTGTCATCAAGGGCGCGTCACCGCCGCTAGCAAGTTTGCAGATAAGGACATTACTGTGGAGTTCAACTGACGCGGTTGCTTAAGTCAACCCTGGCGAGACAATACAGAACGAAGTCGGATTACACCAATACCGGGCGGGTTCTCGGCGAGAAGGTCGGTCCTCCAATACTGCGGGTCGAGCCGCTTATCACGATCGGAGCTCCCCACGTAAAGCGACAATGACATCGACTTTCATGTAGTAAGTGGATGGCGAAGGCCTCTCTACCGGGACATCCTAGGTCGAAGTGGCCATTTCCGAGACGAGCAAAGCCAAGGTCTGTCCAACCATTATCCGCTCAAGCACCGTAAGAATGCTGGGTACGCCGAGCGGTACCGGCACTGAGGATCGCAAAGAAGTTCGCTACCCTACAAGTTAAACGCGAAGAGCAGATATCGTAGCTAGGGCTAAATTACCCAACAAAGCACTCATCAAGAGGCTTTAAAATCCGCGCCGAGCAAAAAAGGCATTACGCGATGAGTCACGTGTGCAGCGGCATACGTAACAACCCACAAATTGAATCGGAGACACCGCTCATTTGCTGAGACGAATGGCTGATACGGTTATGCAAATATAGGATAGAACGACTAATAACACCGGATGTAATTCATTTAACGTGGTGAAGCAGTGAGAGAACGACGAGCGTAGACATGCTGAATTCCTCGACCTTTCTAATCTGGAAAAGAGGAGCAAGTACCGAAATAGGTATCACCATCTACCGCCAAAGAGAGGGTCAGCCTTATGAACCGTGCTGAACATACTTAGCTCAGCTGGCCTGAGATCGGGTGTTAAGAGAAAACGAATCAACACCAAAGACCTCGACTCCGGAGTTTCTGTCCGAATCAGGGAAGGCGGCCATATAGAAATCGTTAGCCCAATTGGTCCGGAGCTTACAAAGCCGTTTGTTCGCATGGATGACACGGCGCACCTACCATGAACGCACAAAGACATCTCGCGAAATATTCCAAGAGTCAGCCTAATATTCTCGTTCTTCTGCTCAGATTCGGCTGTTATTTATTTTACGCACTGGGCAATTTACTTGCCACCTCAATCCTGCAATTAATTTAACCCGATCGAGGAATTTCTACCACTCAAGAATCGCGGAAAATTTCCATGCAAAAGGCTCGCCAAGTCTCAAAGCTCGCTTACGGCGAGATGTGGTTATTACCCGGCTGTGCGATCTCGCTCGACCACGCGCCAGAAGGCGAAAGGTAATCCCAAAGATCGAAAAATTTCAAGGTGCAAAAGCCTCGGCCAAGTTCCAAAGCCCGCGATGGCGCAGACATGTCAAAACAGGTTGTCGAGGCTGACCACGGCGCGGAAAGTGTAATCCCTGCGATCGGTAAAAATTTTCAAGGCATGCAAAGGCTCGCCGTTTCAAAGCCTCGCTTTATGGCGAGGCTGAAAGGTTGTTTAAGCGGTGATCCGCCGACTACGCTGGGCGCGAAAGCGTAATCCTAAGCATCGAAAAAATTTTCCAAGGTACGCAGTGCGTTCTCGCTGTTCAAAGCCGCGGGCGAAGTAAAACAAGCGTGGTTGCCGTTCCGCTTCGGATCGACCGCTGCGCGCGTATCATCAAGTATCAAGAATCGGCGTACGAAAACCATATGTTGTTTTCTAACCCGCCAATTGAATACAGCCATAAAGACGAAGCGATTCCCAAAGCCGGAAAATAAGCTGACAGA
Organism: Citrus cavaleriei; assembly: GCA_030448925.1. Classification (NCBI taxonomy): domain Eukaryota; kingdom Viridiplantae; phylum Streptophyta; class Magnoliopsida; order Sapindales; family Rutaceae; genus Citrus; species Citrus cavaleriei. Next base: position 170,713 of record JAUJEN010000626.1, read on the forward strand.
TTACAACACGAAAGAACGTTATCTATTAATCATAGAATTAAATGTAAGGAGAACGTCATTAAAGTCTGTTCATACAGGAGGATTTAAAAGGCGATCAAGAAATGAAGCAGATCTCGGCTGGCCGGACTCTCCCTGCGCTACAGGTATCACCGCCCGAGGCGGCCACACGCAATATCAAGGATCGCACGGTGAGGAGAGGCCTTCAATCACGATTCATTTACCTTCAAGATCTTCCTTGGGTCAGCCTCGTCTATATATGCCGAAAGCAACACCACCGCATAATATCCATCTGCGATCAGCGCTGCTTTCGCGACAAATTACGACGTTAACGAACAGAATGCCAAGTCCCCCGGTCAGACCGTTCCCTACCCTCCAAGCTCCTCGCGACCAGTTCCCATTGGAGTCATGAGAGATCTGAAATGTAATATAGATCCCTCCTCGACCTCGCAGTTCTCCTATGGGTAATCTAATTGGGTTGAAAGCAAGCCGATTCTTGCTCATCACCAGACTGAGATCCAGCTCTGCTCTTTCCTAACGCCAGTTCGGGTCACACCATCAATATCCTCCTTCATCTTCCCATTGCCAAGGGCTAACCTTAGCCTCAGATTGTGCTATTATGCAAAATTGAAAGGAAATGGCTTATAATCGTACGGCCCCCACCACCAGCAACACAAGTCCAAGTCCTTCACCACGAAGTTTAGAGAACTGCACATGAGGGATCAAGAAATTGGGCTTCTACTGCCGTAAACGAGATCGAGGCCCGACAGTGAGGCGAAGAAAGTGAAGCAGGATCCGTGGTCGCCCACTACCTCCCACCTTTGCGAGCAGGAGAAAGTCTTCAAGGGAGAAGGTGTTGCAGGTAGAAAGAAGCGTCCTTGCTCCGTCCTTCGGCCTGAGGTCGAGAACGCTTCCCTGCTCAGAGCCCCAATCACAACGCCTCCATCTTACACAAGGCAAGACGTCGAGATCGTTAGCCAGAAAAAAAGAAGGCTATAGCCTTCTCACGGGGCAAGTGAATCGGGATTAAGCACAAATGTAACCTGTTTGAATACCGGCTTCTATTGATAAATGAACACCCCGTTAAACTACAACACAAACAGACACTGTTAGATGTTTCAATAAAATAAATAATACCATGACACAGTGACATCTAAAGCCGTAGCAACCTGGGACTGCTAAAACTAAAGGGACCTGAGCATCCTTCCCGTCCATTCACAGGCAACTCGTAATCTCAAGGACCCTCAAGAAAAAAGGAACTTTCTTCCAATTCACCACCACCAGTAGGGAGTGCTCATTATAGTTTCGTCTTCGCACTGATCGTTAGCACTACCCCAAGATCTTTGGTCGCTTTCACTGGTACAGGCTTGACTCCTCATCAATCATACAACATCCGTCCACATCATCAGATTCGAGAGCACTTCCAAACTGTTCGGTTAACCACCAGAGATGATTCAGCCTGGCTACATCCTCTCAGTAAAGTGGTGTTGCAAAGGACACCTCACCCCATACGAAAAGCCTATCCAGATATTGTGGTAACATATCCTGCAAGTGGCTCGGCCACATCCTTATTCTGACCTAAGAGGTATTTCCACCAGAATACTATACCTGTCGGAAGGTCATTTAGCTCATCAAACGGTCGCAGCACGCTATAAATCAATAACAGAATCCCGCTGGAGCGTGGCTCTACCTCCTATCAGACCTCTTCCGGCCGCGACGCCTCCCTCGACGACACCTCACCGTAATCAATCTCCTCGAATTCCTCACTCTCGGGTGTTCTCCCATCCGTAAGACCCTCATCGTTATTTCCGCCAGAGGAGGTTGCTCGGGAGACATCCTCCCAGCGCTAGTACCAACACCGGATCTCGACGCGTTCTATATCCCGGTCGTTATGGACGGCGAAATATGACTAGGCAGAAGTCCAACCCATCGTCACAACCTCAACGACCTTCTCTTACCTTTCGGGACATCTCTAAGCGCTAACCACAACGCACCACCAACTACTACCCCGAACAAAAGAGAAGAGAAATTATCTACAACTATCCGAGACCGAGATAAGACCAAGAATGCTTCGGGGTTTCTAAAGGAAAGATGCAGAAGGCTTTACGAACTTTTCGCTTGAGAGATGGCTGAGACTGATGGATGTATGAATTTGGTCAGATGAAAGGAGGTGGGGTTTCATAAAGAGGACTGACTCAGTTGTCAAAGATTTAATCTGCACTAAACCCCAAGGGCCTCGTGAACTGGGCTCTGAATTCAACAGAGTGGCGATTATTACTGGGTCCGCAATTAAATGCTATTACCTAATTTTGGCAAATTTTTTCCATTCCCCACGCTGAAAGTAAAGAACTTCATTATGTTTCTACTGTCCATTACATTACCCAACACCGTAAACCTGGACCGTGTTCAGGAAATATATCGAGACATCATGACGAAAGCAGGGTTTGGTGGCGGTGGTTCTCAAGGAAGGTGGGCATCTCTAAGAGCCAAGGCAGTTAGGAATACGAAAGCAGAATAGGTGCCGGTAGAAAGAAGCAGAATCGGATTAACCTCCTTAGCACATGTAACTGAACGAAGTACAACAG
>JAUJEN010000627.1:0-79877 GCA_030448925.1 Citrus cavaleriei
CTAGAAGTTGTAATGGCAGGTTAATCCGATTTTGCTTCTTTCACCTGCAGCACCTCCTTACTACTATGTCTCGACCTCGTGTTTCTGTTGAGTCACCAAGCCGCAGCTCCACCCCCGGTGGTGCCCTTCCTCAATTCCTTGCTTCAGCCTCATACCATGCTCCCCTAACCCAAAGACTTTTGATTTCATAAAAGCCAATGAGTCCTAAAGTAACATCCAATGATCCCTCGTCGCATCAAGTATGTCAGACTAGACGTATCCATCGCTCGAGCCCCCCAACTTCGCTTCTGATTAATGAAAAATATCCTTGGTAAATGCTTTGAGTTGTTCGCCTTCATAAACTAAGCACCCCCACCTCCCGACTACGAAACACGAATCGCCCTGGATCGTCCCCGTTAATCATTACTCCGGACCTAAGGCCAAATGCATTAGGACCCAAATCCCTGATGTTATCCCATGCTAATGTATACAGAAAGCGTAGGTTGCTTTGAGCACTCTAATTTCTTCTTAAAATAAATAGCTGGTGGCACGACCACCCGCCAAGCAGCTGTGGAGCGCGATCGCCGCAGTATGGACGTAGACGGCTTGCGCATTACTGGGCGAGAAGCGGATCGTCAATTCCAACCTAAGGTCCAATCTACATTTAGCTTTTTAATCGCAATAACTTAAATATACGCTATTGGTCGGAATTACCGCGTCAGCCGGCAATTGTACTGCCCTCCAATGGATCCTCAGCAGGATTTAGATTGTAATTTATTCCAATTACCGCATCAGATAGATTGCAGATTGTTATTTATCATTACCACCGGTGTCGATCGTAATTTGCGCTACCGGCCGCCTTCCTTGATGCGGTAGCCGCTTCTCGTGCTCCTCTCCCAATCAACCCCAATTCTCCGTCACCCGTCACCACCATGGTAGGCCCTATCCTACCATCGAAAAGTCGACAGGCAGAACACGATGCGCCGCACCCAAGTGGCGATCCGCCGAGTTATCATGAATCATCGAGCAACGGGCGAGCTCCTCGCCGACCTTTTATCTAATAAATGCATCCTTCCAAAAGTCGGGGTTTGGTGCACGATAGCTCTAGAATTACCACGTTATCCGAAAATAAACACCATCAGCAAACTATAATCACGAACGAGCCATTCGCAGCTTTCACAGCCCGAATTAGTTCATACTTACACATGCATGGCTTAATTTTCGAGACAAGTACATGACCATCGTGACCAACCAGTAGCATTCTTCCGACGCTGGCGCCTGCAGATGACCCATCCTCACGTGGCCCTGCTCGGCCTCGCCCACGGGCCAACACGGTGCTAAGGTCGTTCGCTGGCTGAGATGATGCGTAGCTTTTTGGACGATCGAGGCCGAGACCTCACGTCTATGCACAGTATTCCGCATCCGAGAATCGGCAGAGACTTCGTAAATAAGGCGGTTGTTGCCCGGAAAGCGCGAGGAAAACGCCAGAACACGGAGTTACCGCTGGCCCACCCCACACCCTGCGGCGGTTACATGGATTTGGAAAAATCAAACCAGCAATTCCGCTTATTGGTAAGCAACACAGATACCGAATCGAATTTCAAGGTAACACTTGCGCTGGGAAGATCGTCGATGGCCTTTCAGCAGTTCGGTACCAGCACGAGCTCGCCTCGACGGACGGCCTAATCACATTTCTACACGCTTCGTTGCCGGTTTATTACGTTTCAGCGGAAGGCCCCCGCATGCCCGCCAAGTATCGCCGTTGGCTCCACGAAATACCCAAGCAAGGCCAAGCCAGCAATCACGGACGCTAAAAAAGCAGCATATTATTTTTCCGCAAACATAGTCGTTGAATCGCTGAATGATGTTTCTAGCGAGCTCGACGGGCGACATTGCGACGGGACATCCCAAAACCTGGGCACCAAGCGTCAGAAAGAAAAGGCCAACACCAACAGGAAGGCCGGGCACCCAACACCCCTAATTCTAGGCACCTCTATCCCTTACCCCCAAAGGCGAGTACCTTAGAACAATTTCTGACTTCCAGCGCACAGACACCCCAATACTGAAATACCCCACCCCAAAAAAAATATATTGAATTTTGTCTGATTTCTTTCAGACGCACGGGTAGTAACATGTAAGAATTTTTCGCTTAAAGAGAAAAAAATCGATAAAGAGGTATTTTTAATGACGCACGTATTGGCGTGTTACTTCCGCGATACTAACCTCCTTCGTATGGTAAAATGACCAGCGGAAGCGCCGCAGCCAGGCCAGCGCGGGTAAAATCATGCGAGCACCAGCGCTACCAGCGCGCGGCTCCATCACGCACCATCGCTACGCAGCAAGCGCTGCTGCACCATTTCCGCGAGCTACGCGACAAGGCACCATCTCCCGCAACTAGCGCTGGAAGCGAAGCGTGGCACCATCACACAGCACTAAGCGCCAGTTACGCACCATCGCTACGCGAAAGTTAGCGAGATTGCTGCTGCACCATCGCCAGTTTCAGCGCTGCTGGCACCATTTCCGCTTCAGCCGCTGCTGCACCATCTCCCGCAACTGAAGCGCGACAGCTGCTGCAATTATCGCTGCAGTTAGCAGACGCGCTGCTGCACCATCGGGCGAAAGGGGCACCAGCGCCGCTGCACCCGCGCAGCAAGCACCACCAGCGCTGCTGCACTCGCTACAAGAGCTGTAGCACGACAAGCGCTGCACTCATCTCCGCCGCCAGCGCTGAGCAATAGCGGTGCACCATCGCTACGGCACTATCGCTGCGCAGTTAGCGCAGATCGTACAAGGCACCATCGCTGCCGCAGTTAGCGCAGAATGCCGCACCATCACAGCCAGCGCAAGCTGCCATCGCTGAAGCCAGCGCGTTTCGCTACAACCGCTGCAGCCAGCGCGACAGTGCCAAGGGGCAACATCGTACGCCGCTGCTGTGGCAGTTCCACGCCGCTGCCGCCAGGCTGCCAACGCCGACGGGTGGCAGGTGCTACGCGCTGTACGTTTACGTCATGCCGCAAGGAAGCCAACGATCGTGCGCAGGCTGCCCACGCCATGCTGCTGAGGGCTGCTCACGCCAAGGCTGCAGCAAAGACGGGCGCCGCCAGACCGTTAAACGACGCGCCATGAGGCCGCACGCCATGCGTCTGCTTCCACGCGCGAGGCCGCGCATCGCCAGCGCGAGGCCGCCTTCAGGCTCACGCCGCGGCAGGCAACGCCGCCACAGGCTGCCAGCGCGTTAGCCAACGATCGCGCCATGAGGGTTGCCAACCGCGCGGCAAGGCGACTAACGCCATGCGCCGCGAGGCTGCTCTACGCCGCTGCAAGGAAGCCAACGATCGCCGCGAGGCTGTTTCCACGCCGCCGCCGCAGGCGACGCTACAAAGACGCAGGCTGCGACGCCAGCGTGATGCCAATGCTGCCGTGCTAGGCGTGTTTACGCCGCTACAGAAGGCAACTCTTGCGCAGCAGCCGCCCATTTCCGGCATGCTTCACGACTCGCCAGGAAGGCAGCGAATCGTATGAGATGCACGAGGGAATCTTTAGTCTTTTTGAACCTTAATTTATATTTTTCCATGTTTTCTAATAATACTAAATGACGTAACCTTTTAAACCTAATTTTTTTTTTACTCCAAGACGTTTAATTTTGATTCAATTACAAAAACAACAACGTTATCCAATTACAGAAATCATAAACGGTTTTGCTGATATTAATTTGAGTTTCATTTTCCATTTAAATATTGTTCAAAGTTACAAGACCATGCAGGCTTCAATGCAGGTTTGAATCTTTTATTTGTGATTTTGACCTCCTGGCGTAAAGGGTTCCAAGCTGCAGCAACTTTGTATCTTTCAATATTAAGGCAAATTGCCACAGGTAGCCTGAATGATGCCATGCAGACAGACTGCAGACCGCGCGGTAAACCGAGAGGTAAAAACTAACGCTGGTATAACGCCGCGCTGTAAACTAACGCCAAGCGCGAGCGCTTCACGTCATGCTGCAGGAAGCTAACGATGGCGCCAGGTTGAGCACGCCGGGCGCTGGGCGAGGTTGGCGACGCGATATGGCTGCCACGCTGCTGCAGCAAGAAGGCCATGCATATGAAATAAAGATTACGGGCAAGGAAGGGGTTTTCAACCGATCGCTGCTGCCGAGGCTGGCAGACGCTACGCCATGAGGCCGCCCACCACGCCGCAAGGCAAACTAACGCTACGCGAGGCTGCCCACGTCAGCAAAAGAAGCCAACTCGCTGGCTCGAGTATGCTTCACCCACTCGCAAGGAAGGCAGCACAAACTCAGCGAGGGATGGTCAGCTCGCGTTCGCAGCGAAAGCCAGGCGATACCACCGCGGCGACCGCACTTCACAACCGCCGCTGGAGAGGAAAGGGGAAGGCGTCGCGAAAAAGGCGCAAACTGCCGACGCCGAGCGCGTAGGCAAGAAGGCCGCCAGCGGCCTAAGGCCCGAGCCCACGCCGAGCAGGTGGTTTATGCTACGTACGCCCCATCAAGGCTGGCAAGCAGCGCAGAGGTCATGGTAAGCTCAATGATCGCGGGCAGGCAGGCCAAGGCTATGCAGCAGGCCAGCACTATCTTCGGCGGGTTTCGCACGGCACCTCAAGGCACGATAGCAGGCCGCCGTTGGTTGGGCGTTACGAGGGAGCGCATTGGCGCTGGGTAAGGATGCAGCTGGAGCGAGGTAGCATTTCTTCCAAGGGAAGTGGCGTCCTTCCGCGCCATATCATTGCCCAATGATGTCAATTACCATTATGAACCACCATGGGTGAAGGGATGTCGTCCGACGCGGTTTGAAGGCCTAGATTTTTGCGCCGACGCAGAACATTTAGATGGCGGGTTTAGGGAACAATTTTTACTGAAACAGTCAAAAATCGTCTAAAATCGAAACCAAAACCGTAAGATATGCAAATCGCAATCGGAACATTGAATTTCGTGAGCGCTTATCACCTGAATTATCTGATGGGACCAAAAAGTGGTGGAATTGTTAAGTCAGTCCCAAAGAAGGTAATAAAACTGTGGCCATTTCGAGCACACGATTTTGGCCCAAATTGCCGGGCGGCATAGGGATTTCAACAGTATTTGATATAAAAGCGTTATAACTGCTGAGACCAGTTCATTCCGAGGTCCGGATCTCGTTTTATGGTCAGCCAATTACGTTAGGGGGACCCCATTTTTCGCCGTAGCGGCCAAAATTATGCTGGGTAAGCGTGATTTGTGGCTGGTATTGTCGAGTGTTAGGAGAAACTGGCCAAATTCTCCTTTCAGGCCAGCTAATTTAGATTTCACGAGTTACTTTCATGAAAACACAAGTCCGCCTAGGTTCTGTTAGTTTCGAGCTATCACACAGCCTTAAAGGAGTTATTCAGAGCAGGTAGCGCTTTAAATGGCCATTAGATATTTTAGAGCAGCCTCTGTGAAAAACACAAGTCCACTCCGGCCCGGCGAAGTGCCGCAGGGCTAACCTCCCGACGGTTCAACAAGAAGACGGTAGGGAGGATGAATCTGAGCTTATCGAGGTTGAATTAGCGGATCGGCAAAGAAGGCCATCACGCACGGCAATAATTTGCTTACAGATGTGTCGCCCCAGCGATTCTACTCACGTCAATGGAATTACGACCATGGCCACCGCTGCCCTTCCGCCGCTGGGGCCAGCTTATCGACACGGCCTCAACTGGAGGTCCTCATCAAGGGTCGGCAACTGGCGGCGGCGACGCTGTCAGCTTCTAGCCCGGATTCCACTTTAGAGGCGTTTCGGGGCCAAATTCAATAATAGCCATACGATCAAGTTTTTCAACCAAGCTGCTGACCAACGCTAATTCAACGGCTTCCTTCATCAAGGCTGAATTACTATTACGACGCTAGCCTATCAGAGAAATCAACTTGTCTCACGAATTTCGCTTAAAACTCAAATTTCACGCTCTTGGTCAGGTAAATAACTAACACCAGAATTTCGCTTCACAATGATAGGAAAGAAATACATCAAGGACTGTGCTAACGCCGCTATGAACGCTAATGCCATAAGCCGCTATATCCCTGTAACTTTTTCCACACCCCAGCCCAAATTCGCATCTAAAGGATCGAATACTTTTCATTGTTCGTATTCACTGAAAAATCAATCAAACGAAGCTTAATTCTTTTTGCTCATATTTGTATCGCTCATGAGTTTTATCTTAGACACCCATATCTTTAATGTATAAAATACCAAATTTAAACTCCCCAATTGGCTACCGGCTTGATTGCCCCGTGAGGGGCCTTATCCAAAAAAGGGCGCGCCCCATCTGTATTTGAAGTAAATAACGCAGTCACTTCGCCACTCGCTCCCACTTATACTCATACACCTCTCAAGTCATTTCATTAAAGCTCGACTAGAGTCAAGCTCATCAGGTCTTCTTTCTCCTCACGATTCGCCAAGCCCTCATTGGGGAGTCGATAGTAGACAAAATATGGGAATTTCGTTAATCCATCTGCCACTAATTGTGATGACGAGGCATTTGGCTACCAAGAGAAAGGCCATACATCTTTACTGCTTAATTCGCTTTTGGTTGAATCTCTTCACTTTGACATTTAGTACTGCGAACACATTACATATCCAGGACCATCTCTAATGCTTTGTTTTAATTAAATGGGGCTTGATTCTTGTCTGTATTTGCCTGAAATACTGGATTTTAGTGCCCCTCAGTGATTGCTCTCAGCCTGCCTCAGGCATCGCTGGGCACCTGGCCCGCCATGCAGTTCGAGCAGTCCTACCACAGCCGACGTGGGTTCGGATCGAATCCCCGTGTTTAAGCCCTCAGACTTAACTTTTCCGGGTTATTGATCCATTTTGGTTTCGATTTTGCCATTGTTCCAATGGCCAAGAGGCTGTTCACCTTGGAGACCTGATGCTGAGATGACCGGCGCAAGCGTACCGGTCCTCCGGATTTTTCATGGGCGCGACCGGACACACTGCCATGACGGTGTTTCTTCAGCCGCTTGACCCTACCAGCCGTTTGTGGTAAGGTGCTGCGAACAGAAAAGATAACTTTCCCGAGGCTCCCCCACGACGCTCCTGGACTCCTAACGCGCCAGCCCGCCGTCCTGCAGGAATTTCAACCATTCTTCACTGCTACACAGGACAACACATGACGGCTCTCATTTCAGATCGATTAACCGCATGCAGGCGCTCATGGAACCTTTCCCTTCGGCCTCTTGGAAGTTCCTACCGAATATTTACACACTAATTAAGATCTCAGACCGGACGGTCAGCCCGCCTCAACAGCTTCGGTTTTATGGCGACCGCCGCCTCCCACCATCACTGCACTTGCCTTGACGCTGGAGAGAATACATGCACAACCACTAGTTAGTTGATTCCGGCAGTGAGTCATATAATACCTCAGCTACTTTCACTCACACCACCGCCCTGTCATTTTAATCGATCACCCCTTTGTGGGTTCTAGGTTAAAAGAAGTTGGGCACCGGTGAACCCAAGTTCGGCCCATCCCCAGATCGCGCCGCCACCAAAACGGCCCACTCTGAGCACTGATTCAGTGACGCTACCAACCAAGAAATGCTTGGCCCCACCATTTAAATGAGATGTCGAGGTTGCTCTTGACATGCCTCTAATCATTGGCTTTTAATTGACAGAACTTTGCTCTAATTTCACTTAACCTTGCGGAAACTTGAGGAATCAAAATACTTGACGGCTCGATTACCGCCTTACACCCAAGTCTACAATTATCACCGTCAAGATCGGCCAGGCCTCACCAGAGTTTCCTTCAGTCACTCTGCTTCACAGTTCACCATCTTTCATCCCACAGTATGCCCACACTCAAACCCTTCAAGATTGCACGGTTTAAAATTCACATGAATCCCTAATCACTTTTCCCTTGTTTTACATTTAAGCCATCGCCTGACTTCGCATATTACAAGTTTAATTTCTGGTCCGTGTTTCAAGACGTAATAATTGGGAGCCCTCCGTAGCTGGCTGGCTGCAGGATCGCTACACGCCCGAGGGCGCCAAGGCCAGCCACGATCAAGGCGACGATGTCTCCACAGTTTATCATGCCCGGCTAATACTGCAATCTGACCGGTCTCACGCCTGAAAGCCGATCATGGACCTGGGCCTCGCTGCCCAGATCCGGGACCGGGCGACGCCGCCCCATCCCGCCTCCGAAGAATTTCAAGCACCCTTGACTCTTCAAAGTCCCCATCTTCCTCATGTACTGTTTGTTATCGGTCTCTCGCCTCAGATTTAGCTCTGGGACCTGGACTTACCGCCTGACGGCTGGTGCATTCCTAAATAACCTGACTACAGACACTGTGGAAGTGAGAACCGGGCATGACGGCTCTTTCACCTCTCGCGCCCCTCCAGGACTGGGCCCGGTCCGCTGAGGACGCCCAGATTATATCTGGGAATGGCCGGGGCTTCTGATTTTCAAGTCGGGTCCTTCCCTGCTCGCTTCGCCATTAAGGGAATCTCGTAAGTTTTTTTCCTCCATGACAGATATAAGCGAACTCGCTGGTAACCTTCAATTGGGTCGCACTGCGAAGGCCATATGAGTTGTGGTCGCAGAACCACACTTTGGGAGACCGGGCGCGCGGCGCGGAGCCGAGGCTTTGCTTACCACCGATCGGCCATGCTTCGGCCGCCGAGACTCAGGTTTGGGGTTAACCGGCAGTCACGGACGGGAGGCTAATCTTCGCGACCGCCCGCTCGTGGGGCAAGCAAAACGATGCGTGACACTCAGTGTGACGTGCTCGCCCAATGGTTGGGCTAACTTGCGCCCAAAGACCAGATGGTTCATGGATTCTGCACTACACCTGCATCGATTTTTCATACGTTTCTTTCATCAGCGCAGAGCCGAGTCCGCTGCCGAGCTGATATGTGAGAGCGACTTCAAGGGCGCATGCCTCGCCGCTGGAGCATGCTCAAGATTTCTCGGCGGTCTCGCGCTGTTCGTCACTACCAGCCGGAGCGGACGAGTCCCTCTCGCGGCGTGGGCGGAAGGAGAGTTTCGCCGCGGACGCCGCTTTCCCTCCCGCCGGGCCGGTGATATCAATCGTTCGCGGGTCGCTTCATTGCAGGTTTCGACACGATCCTTCCGCAGTTCACCTACCAAAACCTTTGCGCCACGATTTCCTTCCTCTAAATGATAAGGTTCGACTTCGCGACAAGCGCAGTAGCGAATCATTTCGTCATTGCTGATCCGGAATAATTTCACCGGACTACTTCAATTCCAGGTATGACACGCAAGCAGCGGCAGGATGTGAGTCAATTTTAGCCGATGACTCAAGGCTATTTGTGGAATTCTCGTTGAAGACCAACAATTGCAGTAATGATCTATCCCCATCAATGGCGAAATTTCACAAAGATTACCGCCCGCCGGCCATACAGACTTTGAATACATTGCCAGAAGCATATGCCTGTAACATCTACATCATGACCAAGTATTGCCTCACAAACTTCCTCGCTCAAGCCGCCATAGTCCCTCTAAGAGTCGCCACGGAGGGATACTCCGCATAGCTAGTTAAGAAGCCGAGGTCTCGTCATAACGAATTAACCACAAATCGCCTCCACCCAACTAAGAACGGCTATGCACCACCACCCATGTAATCAAGAGCAGCTCTCATCGCCAACTTACTATGTCTGGACCTTGCAGCCTGTCAGAAGTCAATTAAGCCGCAGTTCCACTCGTGGTGCCTTCCACACCTCTCAAGTTTCAGCCTTCATACCACCCCCTTTAACCCAAAGATTTTTTTGATTTTCTCAGGCGGCCAAATGGAGTCCTAAAAGTAATATCCACCGATCCTCGCCTTTATCGCGATGTCGAGATTTGGTGACGGCATTCCATCGCTCGAGCTCTCTAACTTTCGTTTTGATTAATGAAATATCCTGGCAATGCTTTCAGCTTGTTCTGCCTTCATAAATCCAAGTTAATTTCACCTCGACCATGAATACGTAATGCCCCGACCGTCTCCCTCGTTAATCATTACTCCCGATCCCAAGGGCTGTATAGACCGAACTTATGATGTTATCCCATGCTAATCATACAGAAGTAGGGTTGCTTTCAGCACTCTAATTTCTTTCTGGGGTAATAACAAGGCTGGCATGGCCTTACGAAGTATGCTGTGATGGTGATCGGCCAAGTAGGCGGGATTTGTATTTGCCGGGTGTAATAATTCCCATGAGGCGGATCTGGCCACCCAACCTGGGTGTCCAACTACGGCTTTTTTAACTCAAGAATAACTTAAATATAATGCTTATTGAGCTGAATATCAAGGGTCATGGCACCAGACTTAACAATGATCCTCGCGCAGGATTTAGATTGTACTCTGTCTCAATTAATGTAATTCATGTAGCCCAGATGGTTATTTATCACACCACCTCCCCGTGTCGATCGTAATTTGCGCCTCGCTGCCTTCCTTGGATGTAGCCGCTTCTCAGTTCTCTCCGAATCGAACTCCACCACACCACACCACCTACGGTAGGCCTTAATCCTACCATCGAAAAGTCGATAGGCAGAAATTTGAACGATGCGTCACGAAGACGGGGTGGCCTCGGCGATCCGTCGAAGTTATCATGAATCCGCCAGAGCAACGGGCGTATTCGCTACGACCTTTATCTAATAAATGCATCCTTCCAAAAAGTCGGCTCGGTGCACGACAGCTCTAATGGCCACGCTATCCAAGAAGAAATACCATCAAACAAACTATAATCGACGAATGAGCCAGCTCCGTAGCCACAAATTAATTTGGGCTTCATACCACATGCATGGCTTAATTCCGAGATAAGTATATGACTATCGCGGTGATCAATCAGTAGCATTCTTCCCGACGCTGCTTCAGATGACCATCCTCACGGGTCTGCTTTGGCCTCAAATGGGTCGGGCGCAAACACGGGAAAAGGCGGTCGTCAAGGCCAAGAGACGACAAGGCGCAGTAGCTTGACGATCGGTGGCCGAGACTCACGTCTACGGCCAGCATTCGTGATCCGAGAACGGGTGTAATTGCCAAGGCGTGCTGCTGCCCGAAAGCGAGGCACGCCAGAACACGGAGCCGGGCTGGCCCACCCCACACCCGTGGAAGGGCACAAGGCGGACGGGGAAAACTGAAACCAGCAATTCTGCTGGTTGGTAAGTAACATGTGGATACCAACGAATTTTGGCAAGGCAACAAAGGCGCTTTTGGGGAAAGATCGATGGATGGCTCGAGCGCTTCTCGGCAGTACGAAAGCACGGAGTCGCTTCGACGACGCCTAATTACCACTACACGCTTCGCCGTTTCACTTTGCTACGGCTTTTGCCGAAGGCCCCGCATGTTCGCCAAGCATTTGCCGTCGCACCACGGAACACCAAGCAAGCGTTGAAAACCGCCGGATTTCAAAGCAGCGCCATTTATTTTTTCCGCAGTCAGTGTCGCCGGAATAAAACGCTGAATGACGCTGGAGCGTTTCGACGTATGGCACGGCGATGACATCTCAAACAAACCTAAGGCACTAAGTACGAAAGCAGCAAGGCTAACATTCAACAAAGGCCGGGGCACCCACCAATTCATCGGCACCTTCCTATCCTTACCCCTAAAGAGGTCTTAGAACAATTTTAATTTAGCAAAGAATAGACACCCCTAATACTGAAATAATTCCTCAATTCCCCCAAAAAAAAATATATTGAATTTGGTCTGATTTTGCATCATGGTCAAGAAAATACGTAAGAATTTCAAGCGAAAGAGAAAAAATCGAGGGCAAGAGGTATTTTAGTCAAAGACGCAGAGTTGGCAGGCTATTTACGCCTAACCTCCCTTCGCGGCGAGAAATGACCAGCGGAAGCTGCAGAAACATGCTAGCCATGCATCACAAGAAAGCACCAGCGCCAGCGCCGAAGGCCCATCACGCTGCACCATCATACAAGAAGCGCCTAGCATACAGACCATCGCTGCTTGTTAGCGCTGACAAGGCACCATCTCCTCGCAATTCAGCGCTGGAGAAGGAAGGGCACCATCACAAGATTTGGGCGCCGAAGAGAAGGGTAATTCACGCGCCGCAGTTAGCGAGATTAAGCGCGCACCATCGCCGCTTCAGCGCTGCTGCACCATCGCCACAGCAAGCCTACGCCATGCACCATCGCGCATTATCGCGACGCGCTGCTGCACCATCTCCCGCAACTAGCTATAGCGAGCGCACCATCGCTGCAGTTAGCGAGATTGCCGCACCATCAGCGCTTCAGCGGCACCATCGCGGGCGCATTTCCAGCGGCACCATCACATGCGAGCCAGCGCGATCGCCGCTGCACCATCTCTGCGAACCAGCTGAGCAGCGAAGCGGCACCATCGCCGCTAATTGCGCTGACAGCGCTGCACCATCGCCGCAGTTAGCTTAGATTAAGCCGCTGGCACCATCGCTTCAGCCGCGCACTATCTTCCGCAACTGCGATAGCGCTGGGCGCATCATCAAGGCCGAAGATGGGGACATCATCGGGCGGCACCATACAGCACCTTCACAAGAGTAAACATATGTGCACCGCGCGAAAGGCATTTATCGCTGCAATATCTCTCATAGCGCCGAGAAGAGCTGCACCATCGCTGCTGCAATTCATCGCTGCAGTTAGCGATTGCGCTGCTGCACCACCTACGCAGTAGCGCCCCAGCCATGGCACCATCATCATACGCAGTTAGCCAGGAATGCGCGGCACCGCCCGCAGCCAGCAAGCCGCCGACGGCGAGCTGTTGTTTCGCTGCATAATTCGCTGTAGGCCAGCGCGATTATACGCGGGTAACGTGACGGTATCGCCATGAAGTCACGCCGCGCCAGCCAGTTAACGCCGACGGCAGAAGCACCATACATGAGGCTGCTCCACGCCGCGCGTGCGAAGCCAACGACGGCGCAAGGCTGTCACCGCGGCGGTGCCAACTTCCTTACGCTGGCAGTATGTTTACGCCAGGCGCTGCTTTAGGTTGGCCTCACGCCGCGCGAGCAGAAGCGCACGCGCGTACAGATCGCTCAACGATCACAGCGCGAGAGCGCGACGTCAAGGCGGTAACCAGTTCGCCGCGAGGTTGCTACGCTGGGGCGCTGGCTGCCCAGGCTCACGCGCGGCAGCAGCAGGTAACGCCGCTGCCAGGCTTAACGCTAGCGCCGCCAGAAGCTAAACGATCGCTGTGGCTGCTACATGCAGAATTAACGCTGGCGCATGAGGCTGCCCACGCCACAGCGTAAGAAGCTAACGACGCTGCTGTAGGTTGCCCACGTCATGCCGCAGAAGCAAGACGCGACAAGACGGTTGCGACGTCAGCGCGTGATTAATGTTGCCGCGAAGGCTGCACACGTCACATGGGCGAGGAAGGCAACTCTTGCGTAAGCGAAAGGCTGCCCATCGGTAAGGTATGCTCACGCACTCACAGGAAGCGCAGCGCCGAACTGCGTATGTAGGATGTACGAGAGGGAATCTGGGTCTTTTTTGAACCCCTTAATTTACATTTTCTCATGTTTGACACATTTTTTATACCATGAACTTTTAAACCTAATTTTTTTACCCTGTTTTTCTTTAATTCTTTGATTCGACCACAAAAACAAACAATCCAGTTAACTAATTATCGGCGTGAAATCATAAATTATTCTGCTTTATTATTAATTTATATTTTACTTTTCCATTTAAATAAATATTTGTTCCTGTTACAAGTAATCTTGTAGGCTCAGCGGTGGGTTTGAATCTGATTGGTGATTTGACCCCACAGTGGTCTGCTTGTGCCAACCTTTGTACTTTCTTCGAATATTACAACTTCCCGCTACAGCCTCCACGATAATGGTAGCGCTACGCATGCACCGGGCATCAAGGCTGCAAACCGCCCACGCCGAGGCAGCAATCAACGCTGGCGCGAGGCTGCCACGTCACAAGGTAGCAACTAACGCTGAGTTGCTGAGGTTGCGACGCTGGCGCTGCTGGTGGCTGCTAACGTCACGGGTAAAGGTAGCTGCCGCTGGCGCCAGCGAGGCTGCGACGCCGCCGCAAGGAAGCCAACGGTCGCTGCTGGTGCCAGCAGACGCTGGCGCGCGAGGCTGCCCACCACGCTGCAGGCAAATCAACGCTGGCGCCGAGGCTGCCCACGCCACATGCAAGGAAGCCAACTCTGCGCCGCGAAAGGCTGCCCATTTCCGGAAAGGCATGCTTCACCCACTGCAAGGAAGCGGCAAATAACTCGCATGGTAGGATAGCCTGGCTCGCTGCGGCTCGCGATGCGACGCGTTAAAGGATACGACGCGCTGCTGCATGCACCTGGCACCGGGCAACCGGGTTTGCGCTGGAGAGGTATAGCGCGCGGTCGCAGTAAGGCAACTGCCGACGCCGAGTAGGTGCAAGGTAGCGCGGCCGCCACCAGCGTCTTGTCGCACGCCGAAGCGAGTGTTTATGTTTTATGCAGCTCCCCTCACCAAGGCGGCAGTTGTTTGGTAGTCTGGCGAGTAAAGCCAGTCGACGATCAAGGGTAGCGCGCGAAAGAGGCCAGGCACTATTCGCGCTCGCGACGTACCTCAAGGCACGACAGCACCGCCACAGGCAGGTCAAGGCCGCTGTGGCTGGGGCGCTGAGGGTGCGTGACGCTGGCGCTGCAAGGCGCAATGCTGGAGCGAGGCAAGGCTTCCTTCCGCTGGAAGTGAAGCACGTCCTTCCGCGCTACATTGTTAAATTTACAATGATGCTGCACTACTCCGCCAGCGAGAAACTTACTCGACGCGGCAGCGCCAGATAAGCGTCCACGTGTTTTGAAGGTTTAGATTTTTTTTGCGCGACGAACACGAGATGGCGGGCTGAATACCTCAGGCTAAAAACAGTTTTAAAAATCGGCCCAAACGGAGAAAAACGGGACACAAAACTCGTAGATACGCAAACGGCACCGAATGGGCTGAAATTTTAGGAGGCGCCGATATCGACTCCGACTATTCGATGGGACCAAAAGTGGTGGTGCCCATACGATGTCAACCTAGTACCAGCAAATGGGCCAAAAATCAGGCTATTTCAGCACAACGGATTTTTGCCCAGTCAAGCGGCGGCGGCAGGGATTGCAATGCAGATTAGAGGTAAGGTTGTTAACTGCCTGAGGAGATTTGAAGTCTATTCCGAGGTCCCATCTTCGCTTTTATGGCCAGCTTTACATCAACGCTGCAGGGACCCATTTTTTCTGGGCCAGAAGTGCTGTAAATTATGCTGGGCGGGCGGGGATTTGTGGTTAATATCGATGTTGGAGTGGAGTACTACGCGAGAAAACGGTTACCCCTCTCAGGCCAGCCACTGGATTTTACGAGAGCGGCCTCTATGAAAAACACAGTCCGGCCCGAAAGTTCTGAAGTTAGCTTCCTTTCGAGCCATCACACAAGTCTTTGTGCCAGAGTTAATTTGGCGAAAAGGGAGAGTGCTGCTTTGTGCCAGCCATACTTAGATATTTCCGAGGAGTTAGCTCGGAAAATGTCCACCCATCTCATGCAGGCGCTGCAGGGCGAACTCCCGACGGGTTCAACAAGAGAAGACGGCGAGCGGTGGGAGTGGATTTTAATCGGCTTATTTAGGCTGAATTAAAGGGATCGTGGTAGCAAGGCCATCACACTTACAATACCCCGTCAAAGGTGGCTTAAGTCGCTCAGAAGTATTCTACCCACGCCGGATGGGAATTATTCACATGGCCGGGCCAGGCCCTCTTCCGCGCCACAGCTTGTATTTACTTATTATCGTGCCTGGGATCATTCCTGGGAGTCCCCACCGCTGGTCGCAGCAACGGATGCTTACTGTCGCTTTCTGTAGCCCCGATTCGACTGGAGAAGGCCAGTCAATCCAAATGCGACTTAGTTTTCACGATCGGGTTTTTCTCAACCGCCATTGTTCACCGCGCGAATCAATCTGCCTTCCTCGTATCAGGGTCAATTACTATTACCAGCTCATCGCAGGGCAAACCCAACTGCCTTCATCACTGCCTAAAACCCAGCTTCACGCTCCTATCGTAAGTAACAACCACTTGGTGAATTTTCGCTCACAATGATAGGGAAGAGTCGACATCTGCCGCGATCAAAGCGAATGCCATTGAACGCTATTGCCATACAAGCCGCTTATCCCTCGTGGTAACTTTTCTCTCGACACCTCTAGCTTCAAATTCAAGGTCTAAAGGAAGAGCTGCCACTGTCAGATTCTCAGACTGAAAATCGTAAACGAAGCATCTTTTGCTCAATGACTGCTCTTTGAGTCATTCCAGAATTCATTATTCACCAGATTGTTACCCACCCAAACTCCCACTGGCACGCTCATGATTCTACCTCGTGAGGGCTCTTGTCCAAAAAAATACCGCCTCCGATTCATCGAATAAGTAAATAACGCAGTAAGAGTTTCACTGGCCGCCTGGCCCCACTTATACTATTAATCTCCTGTCATTTCACAAAGTCGATCTGTAGTCAAGCTCAACAGATCTTTTTCCTCACGATTCTCGCCATTCAGCTCTCGCCGGTTTCATTGGATATATTGTGGACAGTGGAAATTGTTATCCCATTCATGCGCCAATACCAATTAGATGATTACATTTGGCTACCTTAAGAGAGTCATAGTTACTCCCGGCCGCTTAACACCGCCAGTCAATTTCACTTCGACATTCAGAAAGCATCTGGCGAATCACATTATGGAGTATCCAGTACCATCGCAATGTTTTGTTTTACCAAATGTCGGACTCTTTGTCCGCATTTCAGCCTGAATGACTGCTCGACGCCCGGTTACCCCTAGTGACTGCCCCAGTCAGGTCTCTGGCTGCAGATGCTACACTGGTCATTATGGTAGAAGTTTCGGAACCGGTCACATTGCTGGTTTGCCCGACGTGCCTCCTGAGCTAATCCTTTTCCCGGTTACGGATCCATTTGCTCGATTTCCTTTGCTTCTGGATTGTTCCATCGACTGTAGGTCGTTTCACCTTGAGACTCGATGCTAAGATGAGACGATTCCCAAGCGCTGCATGGTTCCTGCCCTCCTGCCGATTTTTCGCGGCTGGCGCACTTGACCGCTACGGCAAGGCTCTTCCATTGCTGATCTACCGCTGATTCTGGTGTGGGCGCAGGCCGTGCTAAACGTAAGATAACGCTTCCTCGAGGCCCACGACGCTTCCCGGCCTCTCTAACGTTGCCAGGCCGCCAAGGGTCTCTTGGTCAGAATTTTAACCCGATTCCGAAGCTCAAGGCTGGCGCTTGCCGCTGGGACGGGCTTCCGCCTCTTCAGGGATCGACTAACCCACGCCCTCAGCAAGTGCCGCTCACATGGAACCTTCCCTTCGACCTTCAAAGTTTCATTTTGAAGAGCCTTTACTTCCACCAAAGATCTTGCTGACCGACGTTTACCCGCCAAGTCAAGATCTCGGCTTTTGGACGCTGATCAGCGTTCTCTCCATATCAGGGTTTCGTACTGCCACGTTCTGGATAGGTCGCTACGCTTATAGTCGCCATTGTCGCCATCCATCCATTTCGCCATGGGATCTGATTCGGCAGGTGAGTTGTTACACACCTCAATGCGGATTTCACTTCCATGACCACCGCCCTCATTTTTTAATCACCAACAATTTCAGGTTCTAGGTTAGCGCCATTAAGCACCGTAATCGGCCTGCTCATCCCAAGACGCGCTCTGCTACTCAAAATGGCCCACTGGAGCACTGATTCGTATGCGCCGTTTCTCAACGGCAGTTGCCGCTACCGCCCTACCTTATTTAAAGCTGAGAATAAATGAGGTACGAGGGCGCGGTTTCGATGCTCTAATCATTACCGGCTTTACCCGGAGCAGAACTCGCCTGCCCAGCCATCCCGAGGGAAACTTCGAGGAACCCCAGGAGTCCAGTTACCAGACGTTCGATTAGTCTTCGCCTTATACCCAAGTCGACAATCATTTACCGTCAAGATTGCATGCTCCGCGGCCTCCACCAGTTTCCTCTGCCGCACTTCCGCCAGCATAGTTCACCATCTTCGGTCCCGAGCTGCATGCTCACACTTAACCCCTTCTCGTGTCGGTCATGGCCTGTGGCGGCACCCGCCGGTAGGATCCCGCCAATCAGCTTCCTTTTTGCGCCACGGGTTTATCGCCCGCTGACCGCGATTATTACCAAGTCGTAATTTCAGTCCGTGGTTAAGACGGGCCGAACGGGAGTTCACAGCCGAGTCGGAGCTGCAGGTACGCTGGAACGCCCGGCGCCAGGGCTTGACGCTGTTGCCACATCGCGGGGCGCCGATTTATCGCCTCCGGCTGGCTTACCGGCGTCGAAGTTGGCCGCCGCCGCATCCGCATCGGTCTCACGCTTCGAAGGAGGCGATCATGGACTCGCTCTCGCCGTTCGCGATTCGATCCGGGCGCATCGCCGCCCCCATCCGCTTCCTCCCGACATTAATTTCTCAAGCACCTTGACCTCTTTTCAAAGTCCTTTTCATCTTTCTCATGTATTTTGTTACATCGGCCTCGCCCAGATTTAGCCTCGGACGAATTTTCATCACGATTACGGGCTGGCAAACAACTGATCACAGCAGACAAATTTCGCCGAGTGCGTCAGGGCGCGACAGAACCCCGGGCCACCTTCTGGGGAAGCTCACTTCTTCTCTGGCTACCCCTTCAGGGATTTGGGTCTGTCCGCCATTGAGTGACGCTTCAGACATTATCTGGACGCCGGGCGCCGATGGGTTTTCAAGCTCGGGCTTTCCTTTCGTCATTGCTACTAAGGGAATCGGGTAAGTTTTTTCTCCGCTTATTGATATGCTTAAACTCACGTAATCTGCTCGGGACTGGGTCGCATTGCGAAGTATGCTGAGCCAGATCAGGTCGCAGACACTTGGAGACCGGGCACAAGTGAGCTCGCAGGAGGCTTTGACCACTAACGACGCTGGCTTGGGTCAGCCGAGGGACTTCCGAGTATTTGGGCCAACCGCGATGTAGCTGGCCGGGCGACGGGAGTTAGGCCATCTCCGCCTACAGACTTCGCCAAAGGCCCCGCCTTTGGTTTGGGGTAAGGGCGGCAACGGCGCGTGATACCCAGTGTGACGCGTCTTCGGGCCAATGGTTTGGGGCGCACTTCAGTGCTCAAAGACCTCGGCGGTTCACGGATTCTGCAATTCTACCACCGTATCGCGATTTTCGGGCCACGCTTCATCACGATGAGCCGAGATATCCGCTGTCGTAGAGTCGCTTTTTGGATACATGAAAGAGAGTTTTACCGCGCTGGCGCACCGCCTCCGGTCGCGAGCATGCTCGCGATTTCTTTGGCGCAGTCCGCGCCGGTTCGCGAGCCCGGTTTCGCCAGCCGGGAGCGGATTTGGTCCTCTCCTCGGGGCAGGCGGAAGGAGGATTTTCGCTGATCGTTGCCATTCCTCCCGCCACGGTGATATCAACTGTTCGCGGTCGCTCACCGCCGGGTGTTTCGATAATGATCCTTCCGCAGTTCACCTAACCATTTTGTTACGATTTCTCTTCCTTCATAAACGATAAGGTCATGTACTTCGCGACGTCATAGGTAGCGAATCCGCCATACGCCACATCCAACACTTCACCCCCATTCAACCGGTAGAGCGACGGGTGTAGTACAAAGTGGCGCGTGGACGTGAATAACGAACAGTCATGACCTGCCATACTAGGAATTCGCTAAGACCAACAATCGCGAATGATCTATCCCCATCACGATGAAATTTCAAGATACTCCGCCGCTGGCCAAGGCTATAGACTCGTGAATACATCGCCAGGGCCAAGGCGTAAAGCCCGTAATAACATCTAAGGGCGGCATCACGCACTGCGGTCGCTATCAAAACTTCCTTGGCCTAGCCGCCATAGTCCCTCTCAAGAAGTCGGCCACTTGGAGGATACCGCATAAATAGTTAGCGTAGTTGAGGTCGAGGTCTCGCTTCATAGTCTGAATTAACCGTGACAAATCGCTTCCACCAACTAAGAACGGCCATGCACCACCACCCATAGAATCAAGAGCAGTTTCGGCCACAATCCTTACGGTACCGACCTCGGGTAGCTTCTGGTTGAGTCAATAATTGTCAATAGCTACAGTTCACTCCCCGCGGTGCCCGCCAATTCCTTTTGCTTCAGCCTTACACTATAATTCCCGGAACCCAAAGACTTTGATTATAGCCAGTCCTGGTAACATCCAATACCGGTCATCATCGATCAGACTGTATCTGTCTCGAGTTCTAACCTCGTTTGATTAATGAAAACATCTCTGGCAAATGCTGTAGCTTGTTCGCCTTTCATAAATCCAAGAATTTTCACCGACTACGAATACACGTAGCCCCCGGATCGTCTCGCACCAATCATTACTCCGATCCCGGAGGCCAAATGTATCAGATCCCAACCGTGATGTTATCCCATGCTAATGTATACAGAGCGAGTCATTGAGCACTCTAATTTCTTCAGTAACAAAGGCCGTGGCACGCAATTCCACGCCAGCGAGCGCATCACGAGGTTGATCGACGCACACCGGAACCCAACCTAAGAAGGTCCAACTACGAAGCTTTTAACCAACAACTTAAATATAACGCTATCGAGCGAATTACCGGGCCCGCACCAGCCTCCAATGGATCCTCGGATTTAGATTAGACTTATTCCAATAAATTACCACTCCATGTGTGAGCTACAGTATTGTTATTTATTTGTCACTACCTCCCGTGTCGATCGTAATTGCACTCATACCGCCGCCTCTTGATGTGGTAGCTTCTGTGCCCCTCCCAATCAAACCCCACCTCCACACTACCACACTACTGGTAGGCTCATCCCACATCACGAAAGTTGATAAAGCAGAAATTGAATGATCGATGTCATCGCCGCACGGTGGCTCCTAAGGATCCGTCGAAGTTATCATGAATCATCGAGTAACGTGGCGAGCCTCGCCGACCTTTTATCTAATAAATGCATCCTTCCAAAGCTCAAGTGGGTTTCGCGTTTGACAGCTTTACCATGAATTACTACGGTATCCGAGAAGAAATACCATCAAACAAACTATAATCGATTTAATGAGCCATTCGCAGCTTTCACAGCCCCAATTAGTTCATACTAAGGCATTACATGTGGCTTAATCTTCGAGATAAGCATACGACTACGCGGATCAACTGTAGTATTCTTCCTCGACGCCGGCGCTTCGCAGATGACCCATCTCACGCATACCTGCTTCAGCCTTCGGGGCCCGGCTACGGGCTAACACGGGTGCTGCGTTGTTGCGCCAAGAGACGATGCGTAGAAGCTTGGACGACGAGGCCGAGACTCACGCCCATGCACAAGCATTCCGTGATCCGAGAACGGGGGTTCAGACTGGGGCTAAGGCGCTTGTTGCCGGAGCCGCCGAGGCACGCCAGAACACGGAGTTGCCGCCCACCTCTACACCCTGGCGGCACAAGGCGGACGGGAAAACCAAACCAGCAATTCCGCTTTGTTGGTAAGCAACATGATAACGAACGAACCTCAAGGCAACAGCTGCGCTTTCGGGAAAGATCTGGAAGCGATGGCCTTCGAAAGCAGTTCGGCATCGGCACGAGCCCGCCCTGACGGATTCTCCAATCATTATCACACGCTTCAAGCCGCTCGCTCGCTACGGGCTCGTTGCCGAAGGCCCCAAGTGACGCCAAGCATTTGCCATTTGCCGTCACGAAACACCAAGCAAGGCCAAGCCAGCACTTGCCGGACGCCAAAAAGCAGCACACATTTATTTTTTCCAAGAAAACAAAACGCAGGTCGGAATGTCGCTGAATGACGCCGAGCGAGCTCGACGCGACATTGCGACGGACATCCCAAAACCTAAGCACCAAGGCCGAGCAAGGCTAATTCAAAGGCCGGGCACCCACCACCCGACCTCCTCTCTATCATCCTTACCCCTAAAGAGGTCTTTAGAACAATTTTTGACCCACAATAGACACAGATGTTCCCCAATACTGAGTGACCCCACCCCCAAAAAAAAAAAATATATTGAATTTGGCCTGATTTTGCATCATGGTCAAGAAAAATACGAAGAATTTTTCGCTTTAAAGAGAAAAAAAAATTGGAGTGCAAAGAGGTATTTTTAGCCCAGCATCGCATGCCAAGCATTGGCAGGCCATTTCCGCTTGACAGCTAACTCCTCTCCTTCGTAGGCGAGAAATGACCAGCGAAGCGCTGGCCAGCGGCTAGCTACAATCGCCAAAGGCGGTGCCGTTACATCCATCACAGAGCACATCGCCAGCAGCAAGCCGCCAGCGCTGCACCATCGCTGCCAGCTGATGATCACAAGCTGCACCATCTCTGCAGAACCAGCGCTGATTGTTACGCACTAAAGCGCTTCAGCTGCAAGGGCACCATCGCGCGAGTTAGCGAGATTAAGCGCGGGCCAAGCAATTATCACGCTGCGACACGCGATCGCTGCGGCACTATCGCGATCGCTACAAGGCACCATCTCCTCGCGAACCAGCGCCGATAGCGAAGCAACCATCGCTGCCGCAGTTAGCGAGATTGCCGCTGCACCATCGCTACTTCAGCGCTGCACCATCGCTGCTGCAAGCGTTTCTACGCCAGCGTGCGAATTATCACATCGCTGCAGCCAGCGTTATCGCTGGCGCACCAAAATTATTCTCCCGCGAACCAGCGGAGAAGGAAGGCACCATCGCTACGCATTGCGCGACAGCGCTGCACCATCGCCGCCGCACAAGAAAGTTAGCGCTTAGATTAAGCGCGGCACTAATCATCGCGCTTCAGCCGTTAAGCCGCTGCAATCATCTCCGCGCAACTAGCGCGACAGCTGCGCTGCACCATCGCTATCAAGGGCCAGTTAGCGTAGATTGGCGCTGCACCATCGGGCGTAGCAGCACCACAGCAGCCGCTGCTGGGTACCCTTCTCAAGCAGTAGCACCAGCGCGGCACCGCTGCCAAGAGCCAGCACATCGCATCGCCAGCGCTGCACTATCTCCCGCCAGCTGGAGAAGCGAAGGGCACTATCACGCTGCTGCACCATCGCTGAGTTAGCCAGATTGTTATGCGCGCTCACCATCGCTACGCGCAGCAAAGCGCTTCAGCTGCTGCACTATCGCGCGCCAGTGAGTTAGCGAATGCGCGCTGCACCATCGCTGCCAGCCGCCGCTTATCGCTACGCAGCCAGCGTTTTAGCTCGCTGCTGCTGCATAATCTGCGCAGCCAGCGCGATCATAACGCACGGCAACGCCAGCTGCTGGTAAAGTTTCCGCTGCCGCCAGGCTGCCAACGCTGCACGGCAGCAGGTTACCGCTATGCCAGGCTGCCCACGCCAGCGCAAGGGAAGCCAACGATCGTAAGCGCAGGTTGCCCACGCTGGCGCCGCCGAGGCTGCCCACGCCGCTGGCAGCGATGTCACGCTGGCGCGCAGATTGCTAACGACGGGCGAGGTGGCTGCGACGCCGCTGCTCTGCGTCTGCCCACGCCGCTGCTGCTGTAGGTTGCGCGACGCTGGGCGCGAGGCTGCCCAGGCTCACGCGGCAGCAGGCAACGCGCCAGGCTGGTGGCCACGCTTAGCGCCGCTAGGGGAAGCCAACGACGTATCGCCAAGGCGAGGCTGCTAACGCCGCGCTGCAGCAACTAACGCCATGCCAGCGAGGCTGCCCACGCCGCCTGCAAGGAAGCCAACGATCAAGCGAGGTTGCCCACGCCAGGCCGCAAGGCAGCGACGCTGACAAGACGAGGCTGGCTGAACGCCGCAAGGGGTAAGGATGCCAATGCTGCCGCAGTGGCTGCACACGCTGCTGCACAGGAAGGCAACCTGCGCGTATGCAGGCTGCCCATTTCGTGGCAGTATGCTTCACGACCTCGCGAGGAAGGCAGCGCGAACCTCAAAGTGTAGGGATGCAACGAGGAATCTGGGGTCTTTTTGAACCCTTAATTTTACATTTTTCTCATGTTTTGACACATACATTTGTACCACGAACTTTTTAAACCTAATTTTTTTTTTACCCCTAAGACGTTTTTAATTTGATTCCACACAAAAACAACAACTTAAATATCCACCACGATGTGATATCATTTATTATTTTTTTTATTTTTAATTTATATTTTACTTTTCCATTTATTTATTATTTGTTCCCAAAGTTGAATTGCCAGGTGGCTCAACAGCGGTTTGAATCTTTATTTGTGATTTTGACCTCATGTAAAGTTATTCAAGTCAGTAGCTAAATCTTTGCATTCTTTCTTTTCAAATATATAAGGCAACTTCCCGCCAGTAGCTCTAATGATACGTGAAGGCTCGCATGCATTCTGGTACCGGGCAACCGCTTGCGCCCAACACTGCGCGAGCAAGGTAACCAATTCGGCACCGCCAGAACCCGCTGCTGCAAGGCAATCAACGCTACCATGAGGCTGCCACGCTATGCGCGCTGCAGGCAAGCCAACGCTGGCGCTGCTGGCCAACAAGGGCTGGCAGACGAAGCTGCTACATGCCGCTGCCAGCGAGGTTGGCGCCAATAACGCCGCGCTGCAGAAGCGCCACTGGCGCCATGAGGTGCGCGACGCCGCGCCGCAAGGCAGCGAAGGCCAACGTATCGCGCTGGCGAGGCTGCAAGACGCTGGCGCCACGTAGGCTGCCACCCCTCACGCTGCAGGCAAACTAACGCTGGCGGCCGAGCGCACGCCGCTGCAAGGAAGCCAACTTCTGCGGCGCCGCTGAAAGGCTCGCCCGCGCCTTCACCCACTCGCGAAGGCAAGCAGCAACTCGCGGTGGATGTACAGCCTCGCGTGTTCGCAGCGCACGCGAAGCCGGGACGAACGCGCCGGGCATGCACCTGCACTCATACGCAAACCGTCGGCGCTGGAGAGGCATGTATAGCGCGTCGCGTAGCGCAAGGCAAACCGTCGACGCTTACGAGCGAGGCAGCTGCAGCGCCGCCACTCAAGGCCCGGCAGCCCACGCCGAAGCGAGGCAGGCTTAAAGTGCATGCAGCCCCCACTCGCGGCAAGCAGCGAGGCTCAGGCGAAGTGCCCAATGACGGGCAGGCAGCGCGCGCTGGCGAGCAGGCCAGGCACTATCTCGCTGTCGCGACGGCACTGGCGGCACGCACAGCACCACATGGCAGGCCGCGCCGCTGCGGGCTGGGGCGCGCGAGGGTGCGTGACGCTGGCGCCGGTAAGTGATGCTAATGCTGGAGCGAAAGGCTTCTTCCGCTGGAAGTGGCCATGTCCTTCCGGCGCATATCTCCATGGGGCCGGATGCTGCAATTAGCTACCGGCTGCTATGCGAGAACCACTATGGGCAGCGACAGTCCGACGTTTTGAAGGCTCTAGATTACGCCGACGCGAGAACACGCAGATGGCGGCTTTAGGGAACAATTTTTGGCCGCTGGAAAACAGTTTTAAAAATCGGCCCAAAACGGAGAAACCGGGACACAAAAACTGTAGAAGATACGTAAACGGCAATCCGGAATGGGCTGAAATTTCAGAGGCGCCAGGTGATATCGACCTGAATTATCTGATGGGTGACCAAAAGTGGTGGAAATTATGCCGAGCTCGGGTCCCAAAATTTGGCAAAATGGCCAAAACCGGGGCTATTTTGAGCAATAACGACGATTTTGCCCAATTTCGCTGGGCGGCAGGGATTTGGGCTACAAGATTTTAGATATAAAAGGCTTGTTAACCGGAGGAGACTAAAACTTCATTCCGAGGTCCCGGATCTCGCTTTTATGGGCTGCCATTTACAACGCCAAGAGGGGGGACCCATTTTTCGCCAGTTTAGGGCCAAAATTTGCCGCGCTGCATGCGTGATTTGTGGTGGTATTGTCGATTAAATGAGAGTTAGCCATGTAGAAAACTGGAAGCCAAATTTCTCCTTTGTGCCAGCATACACTTTAGATTTTGGGCCGTAGTTAGCTTACGAAAACACAAGTCCGCCCAGGCTCGAGTTAGCTCTCCTTTCGAGCCATCACACAAGTCTTTGTGCTGCAGTTAGCCTCATGAAAGTGAGAGAGTGTGCTGCCTTTCGCGTTGTGCCACCACTTAGGTATTTCCGAGAGTTATCGTGAAAAACACAAGTCCACTCCATCCGGCGTGCAGCGCCGCAGGGGGCTAACCTCCGACGGGTTCCAACAAGAGAAGACGGTGCGAGTGAGGGGAGGGATTTTAACCGAATTGATTAGCTGAATCTCAGCGATCGTGGCAGCAAGGCCACTCGCTTCACTTACAATACCCCTGTCACAGATGAAGTCGTTCAGCGATTCTACCCGCCGCTCACGGGAATTACGATGCGGCCGGCCGCGTCTCTTCCGCTGGGCTTGGCCCACGACGACGCGGCTCTCCCTGGGGACCGAGGTCCCCATCGCTGGGACGGCAAATCGGCGGGCGGGCGACGTTGTCAGCTTTCAGCCCGATTCGGGACTTTAGAGGCGTTTCAACATTCATAATCCAAGACGCAGAAATTTTCGCCAAGGTTGATCGGGTTTTCAACCAAGCCGCGACCACCAGCGAATCAATCTGCCTCTCGTACTAGTTGAATTACTATTACGACGCAGTCAGAGGGTAAACTAACTCCGTCACGCACGTCCGCCTAAACCCACTTCAATGCCCTCCTCACGTAAAGCGGTGAAACAATCCAACACTTTGTGAATTCGTCGGCCACAATGATAGGGAAAGAGCCGACATCGAAGGATCAAAAAAGCAACGCCGCCATGAACGCTACGTGGCTACACAAGCCGCTTATCCTCGTGGTAACTTTTCTCGACACCTCTAGCTTCAAATTCGGGCGTTCAAAGGATCGACAGCTACGTCACGCACGATTCGTGGCATTGAAAATCGAATCAAACGAGCTTTTTTTTGTTCATCGAGATTTCGTTCTCATTGAGCTTCATCTAGATTAATCACTGCTATCTTTTTTTAATGACAAAATACTTCAAAACTCCCCACCTCCGACAATGTCTTCCGCTTGGATCGCCCTGGTGCCTGTCCAAAAGTTATGGGCAGG
Organism: Citrus cavaleriei; assembly: GCA_030448925.1. Lineage (NCBI taxonomy): Eukaryota > Viridiplantae > Streptophyta > Magnoliopsida > Sapindales > Rutaceae > Citrus > Citrus cavaleriei. The sequence goes on from JAUJEN010000627.1 coordinate 26,891, forward strand.
TACGCTCTCGGCCCGGCCCACGGGAATAAGTAAAATAACGCAGTAGTGAAAAGAGGTATTTCACTTTCATTGCCAGTTCCGCCATCTCCACTTATACTACACCTCTCAAGTCATTTCACAAAGTCGGACTAGAAATAAGCTCAGGTCTTCTTCCTCACCGATTCTCAAGTCTGCCCCCTTGGCTGTGGTTTCACTGGATAGAGACAGGACAGTGGGGAATTCATCCATTCATGCTGCTACTACTATTAGATGACGGTAAGCATTTGGCTAACCTTGAAGAGAGTCATAGTTATTCTTCACAATGCTTACCCGCTATTGTCAATTTCTTCACTTTGACATTCGTGAGACTGGCGTAAATCGTTATCATGTGAGCATCCGCAGACCATCGCAATGCTTTGCTTTTAATGAATGCCTTCCTTCCCTTGTCCGCACTCGCTTCCGAAGTCGACTGCTCGACGCCCGGAAGGCCTCCGAAGTGATCAGTTTTCGCCTGCCCCCGTCGGTTTCAAGACGCGGGCGATTCCGCTTCGGCCAAGGGCAGAAGCTCGAGTAGTCCGCCGATACCACTGGTTCGATTGGGACCCCGTGCTCAAATTTCCCCTCGCCAGCTAAATCCTTTTTCCTTCTGGTTACGGATCCATTTGTCCGATTTCCCTTGCCTACATTGTTCCATCGACCGAGGCTGTTCACCTGAGACCTGACGGCGCGATGTTATGCGAGTAGTACGACCAGCGATGCACTCGTCCTCCTGATTTTCAGCGCATCGACGACTGGCAATCAAGGCGACGCAGGTTTTTCCGGCCATTGATTCTACCTCCACAAGCCGCTTCCAGTGTAGCAGGCCGTTAAAGAAAAGATAATCCTTCCCGAGGCCCCACGACGCCTCCGGACTTTAACGCTTGCCACCGCCAGTCCGCCAGTCGCTTCAGGAATTTTAACCCGATTCTTTCAAGTCACAAGCGCTATTTGCCGGACGGCTTCCGCCTCTAGGATCGACCAACCATGTGCAAGTGCCGCTCACATGGAACCTTTCCTTCGCCTTCAAAGTTCTCATTTGAATATTTGCTACTACCACCAAGACCGCACCGACGGCCGCCTCCGCCGGCTCGCTCAAGGCCTGGTTTCGGGCGACCGCCGCCAAGGCCTCCCACTATCTGGGCTCGCACTTGCCCCGACGGCCGGGTAGAGCAGGTCGCGCGCTAAGTTACCATCCATTTTTTGGCGAATGTTGATTCGGCAGGTGAGTTAATACACACTCCAGCGGATTTTTACTTCCATGACCACCGGTTCCTCTGCCGCTCTTTAATTCCACCAACACCTCGGTTCTAGGTTAGCCAGCAATGGGCACCGTAACCTCGGCCTCCGGTTCATCCCTCACGCCGCTTCGCTACCAAAATGGCCCACTTGAGCACCTCTTCGATCTCGGGGCGCTGCTCAACGGCAGCCAGGTCATTGCCCCACTCTATTTAAAGTTTGAGAATGAAACAGGGCGCTATGCCTGATGCCTCTAATCATTGGCTTTATCACCATGTAACCTGCTTCCCGCTCCAGCCATCCCGAGGGAAACTTCGAGGAACTAGCCATTTATCGCTAGACGGTTCGGATGGTTTTTCGCCTATACCCAAGTCGACGAACGATTGCGGTATCGTCAAAGATATCGCTGCGCCTTCACCGTAGTTTCTTCCGTCACGCCGTCAGTAGAAGTTCACCATCTTCGTCCCGTGCATGCTTCACACTCGAACCCTTCGTCAAGATCAAGGTCGGTCGGCAAATTCGCCGGCGGATCCCGCCAATCAGCTTCCTTGCGCCTTACGGTTTCATCCGCCTGACTCGCGACATGTCAGACTTTGGTCCGTTTTCAAGATTCGTTAATGGGAGCCCGCAGTCGAGCGCCGAGCGCCGCGACGCCTCGAGGGCGCGCGCTGTTAGCCACGATCGGCGACGACGTGACGTTGACAAAGCTTATCGGCTTCCGGCTTGCCGCCGCGAATCCGACGGCCGAAAGCGGGATCGGATCGCTCTCGCCACTCAAGATCTCGGACCGGGGGACGCATCGCCCCCATCCGCTTCCCATACTCTTCACACTTTAACACTTTTTTCAAAGTCCTTTTTCATCTTTCCTTTACAGTTTCATATCGGGTCCAGAGTTTAGCTTGACGGAATTTACCGCCTGATGGCTTGGTTGCATTCCAAACAACCCGACTCGCAGACAACAGCGAAGGATAGAACCGGGCGCGACGGGGTTCACCTTCTCCTACTTCTGTTCCAGGGACTTTGGCCCGGTCCGCCATTGAGGACGCTTCTCCAGACACAGACGGGGACACGGCGCCTGATTAAGCCGGGTTTCTTCCTTGCTCGTCATTGCACTAAGGGAATCCCGGTAGTTTTTCCTCCGCTTTATTGATATGTTAAACCAGCTTCGGTAATCCCGCTCACTGACTGGGTCGCATAGCGAAAGGCACATGGCTGAGCCAGAGACGCAGTCCATACTTGAGACCGGGCGCAAGTGAGCTCGAGAGGCTTTTGTTTCACCACCGACGCGGCTTCAGCCGAGACTCATATTTTAACCGCGAATCACAGTAGTCCAAGACGGAGGTTAATTCTCACCGCCTGCACCTGTGCCGCCCCCGCCTTTGGTTCGGGGTGGCAAGTGGGCAAACGACGCAGCGCGACACCCAGCAGACGTGCTCCCTCGCCCATAATGGCTTGGGGCGCACCGCGCTCAAAGACTCGGCGAGTTCACGGATTCTAATTACACCATATCGTGATTGCCACGCTTCATCGGCGCGAGAGCCAGATATCCGCGTCGAGTCGTTTATACATGTGAGTAGGCCACCACGGGCGCAAGACCTCCGGGGCCGCTGGAGCATGCCTTCGCGATTTTTACGAGTCCGCGCCTGGTTTCGCGAGCCATTAGCCGGAGTTGACGAGTCCTCTCCTAAGGGCGCAAGTGGTTGAGGATGCCGCTGGATTACGGGGATCCCCCTCCCCGCCGCCGGTGATATCAACTCGTCTGGTCGCGGTCACCGCAGGTTTCGACACAATGATCCTTCCGCAGTTCACCCACGGAAATCTTTGTTACACTTCTTTCCTTCCTCAAACAGATAAGGTTCAGTGGACTTCTCGCGACGCCACGGCGCAGCGAAACCGCTCGCCGCCGCTGATCCAACACTTCACCGACCATTCAATTCGGTAGAGCGTGACGGGCACAAAGGCGGATCGTAGTCAAAATAATGAGACTCTGGCCATTAGAATTCCTCGCTGAAGACCAACAACTGGTTTGCAATGATCATCCCCATCACGATGAAATTTCAAGATGTCATCTTGGCCTGTCGCCAAGGCCATAATTGAATACATCCAAGAAGCGCTACAGTATGCGCCGTAACATCCAAGTGGCATCATGCATCCTGTATTGCTCAAACTTCCTAGCCCAAGCCGCCATAGTCCTCTAAGACACGGAGGGATACCTCCGCATAGCTAGTTAGTGTGTCAGGTCTCTGCTCATAACTAATTAACCAACGGCACAAATCGCTTCCACCAACTAAGAACGGCCATGCACCACCACCCATAGAATCAAGAAAGAGCTCAATCATTAACTTGGCTACTATGTCCTGACCTCGGTAAGTTTCCTGTCTATGAGTCAAATTAAGCCGCAGTTCGCACTCCCCCGGTGTGCCCTTCCGTCAATTTTTGTTTCAGCTCACCATACTCCCCGAACCCAAAGACTTTGATTTCTTTAAGTGCCGAGTCCTAAAAGTAACATCCGCCGATCCCTCGGCTCAAGATCAGCGAAGTTGTACGGTCGAGACTGGTGGTATCTCGATCGCCTGCCTCGAGTTTCCCAACTCTCGCTTCGACACGAAAATTCTCCGCAATGTTTTTCAGCAAAATTGTTCGCCTTCATAAATCCAAGAATTTCACCTCCACTATGAAACATTAATGCCTCCGACCGTCTGCCTCGTTAATCACATTCGATCCCAAGGCCAATGTATCAGACCGAAATCCTATGATGTTATCCATGCTAATGTATACGAGCGAGTTTGCTTTTAGCACTCTAATTTCTCAGGGGTAACAGCCACGGTGGCACGCCTTGGGCCAAGCAGGTCAGAGCGATCACGCAGGGGACGGACAGATCAGGCCGGGTGCATCACCGCGAAAGGCGGACCTACCGACCCAACCCAAGGTCCAACTACGAGCTTTTAATCGCAAATCTTAAATATACGCTATTGAGTCGGAATGACGCCATCCGCTGCCGGCAATTCGCACTTCTGCCTCCAATGGATCCTCGCATGGGATTTAGATTGTACCATTCCAATTACTGCACTTATAGAGCTCCCAGACAGTTATTTATTGTCACTACCTCCCAAGGTCGATTGCACGGTACCTACGCGCTACCGCTCTTCCTTGGATGTGTAGCCGTGTTTCTCAGTCTCTCCGAATCAACCCCACCTCATTGTCACCCGTCACCACCATGGTAGGCCTCCCATCCTACCATCGAAAGTTGATAGGGCAGAATTTAATGATGCGTCAGCAAGACGGCTGGCCTTGCGATCCGTCGAAAGTTATCACGAATCATCGTAGCAACGGCGTAGTTCGCCGACCTTTTATCTAATAAATGCATCCTTCCAAAAGTCGGGTTTGCGTGCATCGACAATTTAGAATTACTGCTATCCGGAGAGTAGCAAATACCATCAAACAAACTATAATCGATTAATGAGCTATCATAGCTTCACGCCAGTCAATGACTAGTTCATACTTTATACACATGCATGGCTTAATCTTTGAGACAAGACTATATGCGTATTGGCGTGGATCAACCGTAGCATTCCCTTTCCCGACGCCGGTATTTCAGATGACCCATCTTCACGGGTTCTCGCTTCGGGCTCGGGCTCACGTCGGGCCAACACTTAGGTGCGCGTCGTCGCGCCAGCTAAGAGACGATGCGTGTAGCTTGGACGAGTCGTAGGCCAGACCTCACGCCCATGCACAGCATTCCGCATCCGAGAACGGGCAGACTTTCAGGGCCAAGGCGCTGCTGCCTGGATGGTGGCACGCCAGAACACGAAGCTACCAAGGCCCAATTTCACACCCTGGTGGCACAAGGCGGACGGGAAATCAAACCAGCAACCGCTTTTTTGTTGCAAAGCGAACAGATACCGACCAACTCGCGCAACAGGCCGCGCTGTTGGGGGAAAGATCGAAGCGGATGGCTCGAGCAGTTCGCACGAGCACGAGCTCAGCCGACGGACGCCTCCAATCACCACTTCACACGCCGCTCATTTTACACGGGCTCGTCGATGGCCCCGCATGTCTGGCATTTGCCGTCGGGTTCACGGAAACACTACAAGGCTGGGCTTACACCGTCGACGCGAAAAGTGGAAGCATACATTATTTTAAAAGAATGTTTCTGAATGTCGCTTTGAATGACGCTGAGCGCTCGACGTATACTAAGGACGCGACATCCCAAAATCCCTAAGCACCAAGTGCCGAAGCAAATACAACACGACCAATAAAGTGCCGGGCACCCACCACTGAATTCCAGGCACCCCATCCTTACTCCCCTTAAAGAGGTCTTAGTCAATTTTGACCCAGCGTTAATAGACACCCCAATACTGAAATGACCCCACCCCAAAAAAAAATATAATAATTGAATTTAAAGAGAAAAATCGATGGAAGAGTATTTTAAGATTATTCCATCATCACAAGATAGATCATAACGATTGCTACAAAATTTATCTCTCAAGAACTAGCTGGAGAAGGAAGTAATGTCGCGGCGAAGCATAGATTGCTGCCGCACCATTACCAGCGCCGGGCGCACCATCGCGGCGGCGCGCCCAGCGCGGCACCATCGCCATGCAGGCGCTCTAATCATCATGAAATATCGCGCGCGCACCATTCTCCCAACGCTGATAAGAGCGCACTTATCCATGTATCAGGCGTTACAGCGCTGCGTAATCGCGAAGGATTAAGTTACGGCATCATCGCCTCATAGCGCGGCACGGTTCCCAACACCATCAGCGCTTGTTACGAGATTATGCTGCGAACATCAGGCGCAGGCACCACAGCGCAAGACCATCGCGCCAGGTCGCTGGCGAGCTGCCCACGGCAGGCGCCCACGCAGCCACCGGCATGTTTACTGGTCACCGCCGCGCGCACGCCATGATCACAACGCATCGCGCGAGGCTGCGCGACGTCACGGGCAACCGCCATGGCGCGCGAGGCTGCTCAGGCTCACGTAATCGCCGCCGCTGAAAGGCTGCGCACGCCAGCGCCGCGAAGCCAACCATCGCCGCGAGGCTGCTACACGCCGCGCGTAAGGCAATCTGAACGCTGGCTGGGCGAGGCTGCCGACCACGCCGCGCGGCAAGTGAGTTAACGACGCGCGATGTTTCACGCTGGGTGTCGCGCGATCGCTATTATTAGGTTACAAGACGCCGCGCGCAGTGATGTTACGCGCGGCGGTTGCAAAATACGCTGCTGGGGCGAGAAGGTACTCATGCATGAGGTCGTCTACTCCTAGTAAGATGCTTGAAGGAATAACTCCACAGGATGTACGAGGAATCTTGGGGGTTCTTTGAACCTTATCTACATTTTTCATGTTTTGGACATTTTTGTACGGTGAACTTTTGTCCTAATTTTTTTTTACCCACGCTTAATTGATTCATCACAAAAACAATAACTGAATATCCACCACGATGAAATCATAAATTATTTGTTTTATTATTAATTTATATTTTACTTTTTCCACGGCCAATATTTGTTCCCAAAGCTACAAGAATTGTTAGTGGTTGAACCACTGCGATTTTGACCTCCGTAGCGGTCTGCTGCAGCCAATCTTGTATCTTTCAACATACAACTCGCAGGCAGCTCCAACGACAATGAGCGCCGCCGCACGCATTCGGCATCGCGCGCACAACCGCTTCACGCCGAGAGTGGCACCAACGCCGCTGAGGGCTAACGCCGCTGCTGCGGCGGCAACCAACGCTGGCGATGTTAACGCCGCGCTGCAAGGCAGTTGCTGGCGATGTTGATGCCGCGCGGAAGTCAACCATCGCGCGCCAGGTTGCAAGACGGCGCTGGCGAGGCTGTCACCTCATGGCAACCAACGCTGGCGTATGGTATGCCCACGCCGCCGCAAGGAAGCTAACCTGCGCTGAAATGTCATTTCAGTAAGGCATAGCTTCACCCACTCGGCACAGCGGCAGCGAATCATAGGATTACATCGCGAAGCTTGAAGGATACGAACGCTGCATGCACCTGAGATACGTCGCGCAAAACCACGCCGAGCGAGTGCAGCCATGTCACTAATTAAGGTCTGTGAAATGGCAGTTTATACATGGTAGAATTTCATCACAAGGTAGAGATCATGATCTGCCATGCAGAAGAAATATCTTTCTTTGTCAGACGGCACTGCTAAGACAGCAAGATTTAATTAGTTTGATGTTGTAATTAAAAATGGATGTTTTGAGGGTCGCCTGATGATACGAAATACCACGCTGGCGCTGTTTAAAAATCACCAAATGAGTAGAACCAATAATAAAAAACTGTAAGATATAAACGAACTGAATGTTTGAATTTAGAGTTCATATATCGACTTGGACCATCTGATTTAATCAAAAGCGGGAAATTAGTTTGAGTCGGTCCCAAAATTTGGGGTAAAATAACAAAACCATCATTTTGAGCTGATTTTGCCCAAATAGGATTTTAATTTATTTTAGATATGTGTTGAACTGGGTTTGAGAGATTAACCAGGTCCGATCTGCCAGATGCCGGCCAACGAATCTTATGGACCCATGCCGCCGAACAAAATTTATGCTTATGGATTTGTGGCTATTGTCGATACAGGAAGAATATATAAAAACCAGCAAATTTTCAGGTCAAACAATGACACAGAGCATGAAAACAAGTCCGCCTCCGAGGTTCGAGTTAGCCTCCTTTCTTGAGTCATCACACGTCTTTGTGCTGAAAGAGGCGTCACCAGCCAGCCACTAGATATTTTGAGATACTGTGAAAACACAGTCCATCGACCTCGAAGTGAGCATTTGCAGGCTAACCGACGGTAAGTTCAACAAGAAGATCAGTGAGGGGAGGATTTAATTTGAGCGATTAAGAAAATAGCCCCAGTGGATCAGGCAGTAGCGTCACTTTACAATACCGCGTATTTAAGTCGCTCCAGCGATTCTACCCGGCCGCCGACGTAATTACGATTTGCAGCGTCATTGGCGTCTTTTTCCGCCATGGGTTGCCTATCATTATCGCGGCCTCTGGGATCGAGGTCCCTACTCGGTTTCAAGAACGGCGGCTGGCGTGATTTAGCCTTTACGCTCAATTTCAGAGGTTGCTTCAACATAATTCAACAAGACGGTAGCTTTGTTACGCATCAGTTTTTTCAACCTCAGCTGGCTTAATTCACTCAGGGGCACCAACTTTCCTTGTACGAAATATCATTACGACGCGCTTAATTTAGGTAAACTAACCCTGCCTCACGACGATCAACCGCCACGTTTCTATCGGTAGTGGAATAATCAATACCGTAAATTTGCTTGTATCACAGCAGCCACATCGGCGATCAAAGCATCGTCATGATGAACGCTATCGCCATAAGCCAGCTTATCCCTCACGGGTAATTTTTCTCGACACTCTGTTTCAAATCAAGCGTCTAAAGGATCGGAGTAAATATTTTCTACTTGCCTGTATTCTAGACCGAAATCGTAATCAAACGAAGCTAATTGTTCCACGAGATTGCTCGCTAAGTTCATCTTAGACACCCATATTCATCAGACACAGTCACTTCCCTTTTTTTCTTTACCCAAACTCCCCACGGATCGCCCCATGGCGGCTTCGGCCCAAAGAGTACAGTTCTCATCTGATTCAATAAGTAATAACGCATTGCTCGCTCCCACTATACTACACCTCTGTCATTTCACAAAGTCGGATTCAGTCAGCTCAACAGGTCTTTTCCTCACGATTCTCGCCATTCGCTCGGGTCAGGGTTTCACGGATAAGAGATGCGGATGGGAACTTAATCATTCATGCGCGGCCACTAATTAGATGATCTATACATTTGCCAATGCAGAGAGTCATAGCTATTTTCCCGCCGCTTAATCGCTATTCACTTTCACTTCAAGCATTCAGAAATCAGTGTAACCATCATGAAAGATCCCAGGGACTATCGCAATGCTTTGCTTTAAATTAAAATGGATTCCCCTTTGTCCCGTAATTTCGCCCGAATGATCGTCGGACGCCTCGGTAAGGCCCCAAAGGATCCTGGGCCCTTCTCGGCCAGACGAAGGTGAATGGCTCGCTTCATGGCAGTAGCCTCGAGTAGTCCGCCGACAAATGACGGACTGGATTGGGACCCCCCGTACCAGCCTCAGAGCTGTCCTTCCTGGCATTGGATCCATTTTGTCGATTTCATTAACTGTATCGATCGAGGCTGCTCACCTTTGAGACCGACGCGCGATGTAGGCACACCTAAGCGCTTAAGCAAGACTTTGCCCTCCTGATTAAGGGCCGCTTGGGCAAGACTTGGCCATTCACATGACGCAGGAAGTTTTTCCGGGCCGCTGGATTCCTACCGGGTTGAGTCAGTTTGTGGTGTGGCAGGCTGGCAAATGTAGCAGATAACTTTCCTGAGGCTCCCCCGCCGACGCTCTCCTGATTCTACCAAGCAAGTCCCCACCACGCGCCCTGCTCAGGTAATTTAACCATTCCTTTAAGTCAAGGCCAGGGCGCTTGTTTCCGGACGGCTTCCCCGTTTCAGATCGACTAACCCATGTGCAAGTGCTCGTTTCATGGAACCTTCCCTCTTCTGGCCTTCAAAGTTCTCTATATTTGAATATTTACATTACCACGGCAAGATCAGACCGACGCCGTTCATCGGGTTTTCAAGGCTTTGTTTTATACGATCACGGCGCTTCTCCTACCAGTCGACTTGCCCTGACGGTTTGTAGTCGCCGCTTGCTGCACGCATCCATTTTCTTGGTTAGTTGATTCGCAGTGAGTTGTTATACACTTTAGCGATTACCTGGCGACCACCGGCCCCGTTGTTCACCACCAACACCGGCGCGGTTCTAGGTTGGGCACCAGAATCCCGCCTTGCTCATCCTCGACGCTACCGCTATCAAAATGGCCCACTTGAGCACTGATTCACGCTGGCTCAACCAAAGAGTCAAAGGCCGGGCTCCCATCACGAAACAGAATAGTCGAGGGCGGCTGGCGCCTCGATGTTTCAACTATCGCTTGTTCGTTGTAATCGCTTCCTGCTCCAAATATCCCGAAACTTCGAGGAACCAGCTACTAGACGTTCGATTAGTCTTTTCGCCTTGCTACCCAAGTCGCATTTAACGACGGCACGTCAGATCGCTGCTGGCCTCCACCGAAGTTTCCTGGCCGCCCGCCAGCATAGTTCATCTTTCGTCCCGACAGCAAGATGCTCACTGAACCCTTCGGCGATCAAGGTCGGTCGGCAGTGCACCGCCAGGATCCCGCTTAATCAGCTTCTCGCCACGGGTTTATCGCCCGCCACCGCACACATGTCGACTCCTCGGGTCCGTTTCAAGACGGCCGAATTCGGCAGTCGATGTCGGAGCGCTAAGTAGGTACTGAAGACGCCCGAGGCGACGCCAGCCACGATCGCTGGGCGACGACGCTCCACAGCGACGGCGTCGCTCACGCCGCATCCCAGATCGGTCCGCTTCGAAGCTGACGCATGGACTGCTCGCTGCTCAAGATCCGGACCGGAAGCATCGGGCTACCATCCGCTTCCCCTCCGACAATTTCAGCACTTCGACTTTTTCAAAGTCCTTTTTTCATCTTTCCCTCAAGGGTGTTTTGGTTTGCTTATCGTCTTCGCCAGATGGTATCGACGAATTTATCTACCGATTAGCTTATTCCAAACACCCGACCAAGCAGACAAGCTGCGGGCGCCGGTGACAGGTCCGGCGCGGCTGCTCACCTTCCTCGCGCCTTCTGTGGGATCATTCGTCCGGCCGAGGACGCTTCTCTGATAACGACGTTTACCGATTAAGTCAATTCTTTCCCGTTCGCCGCCAGCTTAAGGGAACTCGAAGTTTTTCCGCCATTGATAAGCGAAATCACCGGTAATCATCAATACAGCGCGCGAATAGGTCGCAGGGTTCACACTGAGACCTGCTGCCGAGCCTTCCAGGTTGTCACCACCGACGCCGCGCTTCGGTCACGAGGATCATAACCAGCGGCGACGGAGGTTAACATCGCCGCGATCTCGGCCCCCGCCTATTTAAATGGTTCGGGGTGGGGGCAACGATGCGTGACACCTGTTAAAGCGTATTTGCCCTCGGCCCAATGGTCGGGCGCACTTCGCTGCTCAGCTCAATGGTTCACGGATTTCGCATCCACCACCAAAGTATCGCAGATTTCGCCACGTTTTCATCGGCGCGAGAGCCGATATCCGCTGTCGAGAGTCGCTTTTGGATACATGAGAGCAGTGCCGCACTCATGGGCGCACCGCTCGCCGCACGAGCTGCGGGTTTCTCTCGCAGATTTCTTTACCCATGCAGTCCGCCGGGTTCGCGAGCTGCCAGTCCGAGCGATCGAGTCCTCTCCCCCGCGCTGGGCGGTGGTGGCCGAGGAGCGCCACGTCGGACGCCGTCCCCTCCCGGGCCGGCCGATATCAACCGGTTCGCGGTCGCTCACAAGGCCGCGTGTTTCGATAATGATCCTTCCGCAGTTCACCTACTGAACCTTGTTACGACTTCTCCTTCCTCTAAATGATAAGGTTCGCAATTTCGCGACGTCAAGAGGCAGTAGCGGTAACCGCTCAAGGCCGCCATGATCCAACACTTCAATTCCGACCATTCAATTCCAGAGAGCGACGGGCTGTGTACAAAGTAAGGCGGAGACGTAGTCAACGCTGAGCTGATGACTCAAGGGCTACTAGAATTCCTCGTCAAGACCAACAATTGCAATGATCTATCCTCATCACATGAAATTTCAAAGATGACCCGCCTGCCTTCTGGCCAAGGCTATAGACTCGTTGAATACATCAGCAGAAGGTATGCGCTGTAACATCTGGGCGGCATCACGCTGCACTGTTATTGCTCAAACTTCCTTGGCCTAAGCCGTGCTATAGTCCCTCTAAGAGTTGGCCACCTGAGGATACCTCCGCATAGCTAGTTAGCCAGTCGAGGTCTCGCTCGTTAACCAATTAACCGCACAAATCGCTTCCACCAACTAAGAACGGGCCATGCACCACCACCCATGGAATCAAGAAAGAGCTCTCAATTAATCCTGGCCGTATGTCTGACCAAGCTCTTGTACGAGTCAATTGTCATAGCTCCACCGGTTGCGTGCCTCACACCTTTAAGTTTCAGCTTTTACACTATACTCCCGGAACCCAAAGACTTTGATTTTCTCAGCGCCAGCCACGTGAGTCCCAAAAAACATCCACGATCCTCGGCTCGCATACTGCTTATGGTCGAGATTTCTAGGTGACGTATCTCGATCAGTTTTCGAGCTCCCCAACTTTCGCTCTGATTAATGAAAACATCTTGCAATGCTTTTCGCATAGCTTGTTCGCTCTTCATAAATCCAAGAATTTCACCGACTATGAAATACTAATGCCCCGATCGCCCCTCAGTAATCATTACTCCGATCCCGAAGGCCAACGTATCAGACCGAATCCCACGATGTTATCCCATGCTATGTATGCCGAAGCGTAGGGCTTGCTTCTGAGCACTCTTAATTTTCAGTACAAGGCTGCATGGTACCCTCGGCCCGCTAAGTGCCAGAGCGTGATCACGCCGGTTGTAGGTGGGACGCAGACGGTCGGCAGGCACCGGAGCGGACCGGCCGACCCAACCCAAGGTCCAACTACGAAGCTTTTTAACTCGCAACAACTTAAATATACGCTTATCGAGCCGGAATTATCAGCGGCCGCACCGCAATCTTAATTTGCCCTCCAATGGATCCTCGTTAAGGGATTTAGATTGTACTCATTCAACTAATCTATAGAGCCCATGTTATTTATTGTCACTACCTCCCGCGGTCGATTGCAATTTATGTAATTTGGCCGCTGCCTCCTGATGCTAGAAGCTGCTTTCGTGCTCCCTCCCCAATCTAACCCTAAATTGGCCACCCACAACACCACCATGGTAGGCCTCTATCCTACCATCAAAGTTGATAGGCAGAATTTGATTGATGCGCCGCCGCACGGGTAATATTCCTTTGATCCGTCGAAGTTATCATGAATCATCGAGAAATCGAGCAAGGTAGCCCGTACGACCTTTATCTAATAAATGCATCCCTTCCAAAAGTCGGGTTGCGTGCACGATGGTTTAGAATTACTACTTGCTATCCTCGAAAAGAATACCATCAAACAACTATAATCGATTTAATGAGCCCGCAGCTTTCACAATCAATTAGTTCATACTTACACATGCATGGCTTAATTCGAGATGAATAAGCATATGATCATCGGCGTGATCAACTGTGTAGTATTCCTTCCCGACGCCGGCGCCTTCGCGATGACCCATCTCTCACGTGGGCTCCCGCTTCGGGCCTCGGGCCGGTCGGCCAACACGGGTGCGGCGGTCGTTACAAGAGACGATGCGCGCAGGAAGCTTTGACGACGAGGCCGAGACTCACGTCCCATGCACAGAGATTCCTTTATCCGAGAGAACGGGCAGAGATTGCGGCGCTGGTTATGCTGTTGCCCGAAAGCTGCTGGCACGCCAGAACACTGGAAAGCCGCTGGCCCACCCCACACCCGGAAGGGCACAAGGCGGGACGGAAAACCGAACCAGCAATTGCCAGGCAACACAGATACCAACTAACCTCAAGGCAACAGCTTTCGCTAGAAAGATCAAGCTTATGGCTTCTTTAGCAAGCAATCTGCACGTAAAGCACTTGAGCCTGCCCGGGACGACGCCTCCAATCACCACTCACACAGCCGCTGTCACTTTTCATACGCTGAAGGCCCCGCATGCTCAAGCATTGCCGCTTCTGCCCATTTCCGGAACATCAAGCAAGGCCAAGCCAAGACCACTGATCAAAGAAGCTGACACATTTATTTTTTCCAAGAAATATATCGTTGAATGCCTAATATCGCCAGAGCGAATTGACTAAGCGACATTGCGACGGACATCCCAAACCTAAGCACCAAGTGCCGAAAAGAAGTGCTAATGACTAACAAAGGCCGGCACCCACCAATTCACCTAGGTAACTCTCTCATCCCTTACTCCCCCAAAGAGATCTTAGAACACTCAATTTGAAGAATAGGACACCCCAATACTTCGAGTCAATTCCCCACCCCAAAAAAAAAAATATATTGAATTTCTCGGTCTGATTTTTTTGCATCATGGTCAAGAAAACATGAAGAATTTTTTCAAGCGAAAAGAGAAAAAAATCGGAGGCAAAGAGGTATTTTGTACCGTGATCGGGCACGGTGCAGCATTACAGCCATTTCCGCACAGCCTAACTCCCTTCGTATGATGACCGAAGGCAATTAATATGTGCTGGGCCACATGGGCAAAATCGCTGGTGAAGACCAGCTGGCTGCCAAATACGCGGGGTTCATCATCGCCAGCACCATCGCTGCCGCAGTTAGCGAGATTGCTGCACCATCGCCGCCTCTTACGCAACCATCGCTGCTGCTAAATAAGCGCCCCATTGCTGGCACCATCACCAAGGCAAATTATCGCGACAAGGGCACCATCTCCCCAACTGGGCCGCTGAGATAGCGAAGCGGCACCATCGCCACAGCTAGCGAGATTAGCGGCACCATCAAGCGCTTCAAATACACACAAGTACCATCACAAGTAGCAAGCTTCCCCGCCGCTGCTGCACCATCTCTTTAACCAGCGCTGGAGAAGGAAGGCAATTCATCACACAAGACTAGCTACAAATACATGGGGGTAACTATCGCTGCTAGTTAGCGAGATTGTTACGTAAGACCATCGTCACTTCAAATACATGGGTAATTATCTCTCCGCAACTGACAACAAGGCTGGGCACCACATTATTAGCTGGTAGATTGGCGCTGCACCATCGGCGCGCCGTAGCACTGTCAAATAAGGCTGCACCTTCGCAAAGAAGCACCACAACATATGCACTCAAGAAAGCCGCGACGTATCGCTGCTACGGCACCATCTCCCCGCCGCCGCCAAATACAGAGCAGCGAAGGGCACCTCAAGAAGCCAAAGACGATCACACATGTACTATCTCCCGCCGCTGATAGCGAAGGACCACGCGCGGCACCATCGCCAAAGGCAAGTATTTAGATTGCTGCTGCACCATCACAAGGCCGCGCAGTTAGTGCTCCCAGCCAGCGCACCATCATCAGCAAGCAGAGAATGCGCCAGCGTACCATCGCCGCGAAGCGCCGCCATCAGGCCGCGCAGCTTCGCCGCTGCTGCATAATTCGCCAGAAGCTATTGCGCTGCAACGACGGTATCGCCATGTGGTGCGCTGACGCCGCTGCCGCCAGTCGCCAACGCCGCATGTGTAGCTACCGCTGGCGCGAAGGCTGCCCACGCCGCTGCGCGAAGCCAACGATCGCGCGCCCACTCGCCAGCGGCAAGGCAGCCAACTCGCGCTGCAGCTGCCCACGCTGGCGCCAGGCTGCTCACGCCGCTGCTGGCAGCAAAGGCGACGCCGGCGCTGGCGAGACGCGCAACGGTCGCGCCAGGCCGGCAGACGCTGGCAACCCGCCCACGTCATAAGGCGAAGGTGCGCACGCCGGGCGCGAGGTTGCCTGTGCTCACGCGCAGAAGGCAGCAACGCCGCTGCTGTAGGTCGCCAACGCTAGCGCCGCTAGAAGCAACGACGCGCGGCTGCTAACGCCGCTGCAGCACCAACGCCGGGCGCGAGGCTGCCTACGCCGCTGCCGCAAGGAAGGGGTTAACGACGCGCGCTGCGAAGGTTGCCCACGCCGTGCTGCAGCAGCAGCGCACGCTGGCGCGACGAGATTGCGTGACGCCAAGGCGTGGTGATGCTAACGCGCCGCAGTTAGGTTGCAATACACGTCACAAGAGGGAAGGCAACTCTTGCGCATGTAGGTCGCCCATTCGGCATGTTTTCCACGACTCACAGGAAGCGCAATAACTCGGGGCATGGTGGATGTACCTAGGAATCTGGGGTCTTTTTCAACCCTAATTTTACATTTTTCTCATAAGCCATTACATTTTTCGTAATTTTCCATGAACTTTTTAACCCATGTTTTTTTACCCTAAGACGCTTTTAATTTCGATTCGACCAATAAAAACAACAACTTAAATATCCACGATGTAAATTCAAATTATTTGTTTTATTATTAATTTATATTTACTTTTCCATTTAAATAATATTTGTTCCCAAAGTTAAGCAAGAATTCATGGTGGCTCGCCGCGGGTTTGAATTCGATTTGTGATTTTGACCTCCATAAAGCGCCGGGTTCGTTACAGCTTAAATCTTTGTATCTTCTTTCTCAATATTAAAAACTTCCGTTGTAGCTCCAGACGACACGAAGGCATACATGGGTATGCACCGGCAATCAAGGCTGCAAACTGCTCACGCCGGTAGGGCAAGGCAACTAACGCCGGCGCTACGAGGGTCGCCATAACGTCACAAGGCAGCAGGTTCAACGCTGGCGCTGCTGCATGGGCAGACGCTGGCGCTGCTGAAGTCGCTTAACGCCGCTACAGCAGGCTGGCCACGGCGTTAGCGAGGGCTGCGACGCTGCGCGGAAAGCCAACTATCGCTACAGGTTGGCAAGACGCTACGCTGGCGAGGTCGCTTCACCACGCGCAAGAAGGCAACTAACGCCGGCGCGAGGGTCGCCCACGCCAAGGCGTGCGAAGCTAACTTGCGCGCGAGGCTGCTCATTTCGGTAGTGCGTATGCTTCACCCACTGCAAGGGGAAGGCGCCGCTAACTCGCTAAGCAGTGGGATGAAGCCCGCCTCGCGTTCGCACAGACACGCGCGAAGCTGAAGGATACGAACGCTGCTGCGGCATGTACTGCACTCGCGCTGCAACCGCTACGCTGGAGAGGTACAGAAGGCGGTGTCGCGAAGTAAGGCAAATCTGCCGACGCCAGCGAGGCAGCATGCTGCCGCTACCGCGCCCGCAGCCCACGCCGAAGCGAGGGTGGCAGCCATACATGTACGTGCAGCAGTTCCCCACTGCTGGGCAAGGCCAGAAATACAGGTAAGTCGCCCATCGCATCGGGCGGGCAGCGCCGCTATGGAAGCAAAGCAAAATTGTTCGGCGAAGTCGCACGGCACCTCGCTGGCACGCACGCCATCTCGCTACGAGGCGTGCCAAGGCCGCCGCCAGTTGGGCGCTGCGTGACACCGGTGCCAAGAAGGATGCCAACGCGAGCGGTGCAAGGCTTCCTTCCACATGGAAGGGCCATGTCCTTCCGCCACGCTATCGCCGTTTCTACGGGGGTCGGATGTCGCAATTAGCCTCCCTATGGTGAAACCACTACGGGCAGCCGGACAAAATGGGTCTCATCGCGGTTAAGGTTTAGATTTTTTACAAGGACGCAGTAACACGAGATGGCGGGCGAACAATTTTTGGTCATTGAAAACAGCTTTAAAATGTCTGCACCGGAGAACCGGACACAAAAACCAGAAGATATTAAACGGCACCTAACGTATGGAAATTTTATGCTACCGTGACATCGACCAACGACCGACGGGACCAAAAGTGGTGGAAATTATGTCGAAAGCTCTGGTCCCAAAATTACAAAAATGGCTAAACCGCGGGCTACTGAGCACGATTTTGCCCAATTTCGCTGGCCAAGTAGGGGATTTTCAATGCATTTTAGAGTATAAAGGCTTGTTAACCGTCGGAGGAGACTAAGTCTATTCCGAGGTCCCGGACTGCTTTTATGGCTGGGCCATCAATCAGGGGACCCACGCCATTTAAAGGGCCAAAATTTCTAAGGGATTGTAATATTGGTATTATCGACAGTCAAGTGGAAGAGCCATGTAGAAACTAGCTAAATTTCTCCTTGAAGCCAAATGCACTTAGATTTTGGCCGAGTTAGCCTCTAAAAACACATGTCCCATCTGAGGTTCGAGTTAGCCTCTTTCTGTAGCCAATACACAAGTCTTGTGCCGAAAGTTAGCCCTACGAAGGAGAAAGCCAGGCGCCATCACTTAGATATTCTCGAGAGCGCCTCAAAAACACAAGTCCACTCCGATCTCATGCAGGCGCTCAAGTAGGGGCTAACCTCCGACTGTTCAACAAGAGAAGACGGTGGCAGTAGGGATTCAATCAGCCGGACGTAGGTCAATCTCACTGGATCAAGGCAAGAAGGGGCCAATTTCCGCTTAATTTTACAATACCCCGTCACAGATGGTGCCGCCCAAAGGATTCTACCCGCCGACGGGACTACGATTCACATGGCCACGGGGCTTGGCTCACGACATCGTGCTTTTCCGGGGACGGGAGGTCCCTTACCGCGGTCGGCAACGGGCCGGGCGGGCGATCGTTGTCGCTTCCAGTCTCGGACTCGAATTTAGAGGCGTTTCAACATAATCCAACAGACGGAAGCCATACCATCGCTTTTCAACCAAGCGATGACCACCAGTTAATCAACGGTTCTCTCGGTTAGGTTGGAATTACTATTACGACGCAATATCTAGGGTAAACTAACCTGTCTCATCGACCTGGCCTAAAACCCAAAATTTCACGTTCTCATTTGCGGTGAACAATCCAACACTCAGAATTTCGCTCACAACGATAGGGAAGAAATGACATCATGATCAAAAAGCAACGCCGCTTATGAACGCTATCGCCATGCCGCCATCCTCGGTAAATTTTTCGACACTTAGCTTCAAATTCGGAAGGTCTATGGATCGATAGGCCAATACCTGCTCAGACTGCATCAAATCAATCAAACGAAGCTTACCCTTTGTTCCACACGAGATTTCTGTTCTCGCTGAGCTCATCTGGTGACACCGGTTATCTTTAACGATGTGTCATCCCCACCAAACTCCCCACCGACAATGTCTTCCGCCGACCGCTCCCCGGTAAAATTTCGTCCAAAAAATAGGGCAAGGTTCCTTCCCATTCACTCACAGCAAAATAACGCTAGTAGTGGTATTTCACCTCGCCGCTTCCCGGCCCCACCTTATACTCACACCCCCTCAAGTCATTTCCAATAAAGTCTTACTCAGAGTCAAGCTCGTCAGGTCTTCTTCCTCGCCGACTTCGCCAAGCCCTGCCCCTTGGTCAGGGTTTCACTGATGAGACAGGATGGGGAATCTCGTTAATCCAGTCTACGCGCCACACCACTGGACGATTTCCAGGCATTTTACCTTAAGTTACAGAGTCATAAGCATTCCGCCGCCACTCCGCCATTATTGAATTTCACTTTGACATTCAGAAAGCATCAAGCGTAAATTACATCATGGAGTACATCCGCAGGGACCAATCGCGAATGTTTTGTTTTAATTAAACACCGGATTCCCTTGTCCGTACCAGCCTGGTCGATCGTTGACGCCTGGAAGGCCCCGAGATCGCTCCCAATTGCCTCGGCTGGCATCGCTGAAGTGGTTCGCCGCTGGGTGGCAACAGCAATTCCGCCGACAAATTGACGGTTCGGATTAGACCGTGTCTACCTCGTAGCGCCAATCCTTTTCCGGGTTACGGATCCATTTGCCGACCGTTTACATTGCTCCATCGACCGTAGGTCGCTCACCTCGAGACTACGCGTTAGGCGCGAGTATCGACCAAGCGCGGCGACTCTATTCCTCCGATGCCAGCAGCCGGATAAGACCGGACATCATACGACGTGGCGCAGGTTTTTCCGGTCATTGACCCTACCTCCGGCCGAAATAGTTTGTGGTGGGTACGCAAATGTAAAAGATAACTTCCGAGGCCTCACGACGCTCCTGACTTTAACGCTGTTGTCACCAAGGTCCTTGCTCAGAATTTTAACCCGGGATTCCCCTTCGAAGTTTCCTCAAGCACAGAGTGCCGTCGGACGGGCTTCGCCTCTTAAAGATCGACTAACCCATGTGTAAGTGCTGCTCACACGAACCTTCGGCTCAAAGTCTTTATCATTTGCTACTTTACCACCAAGATCTCGCACCGACGGGCTGCCTCCGCCTGCTCAAGGCTGGTTTTCATGGGCGACCGCCGCGCCTCCTACTCATCGGGGCCTGCACTGCCCTGACTCACGGGGAGAAGGTCATGCTGGCTAAATATATCCATTTTCTAAGAAGGATTGGCAGTGAGTCACACACCCTTAGCTGGATTACCTCCATGACCACCGTCTCGGCCGCCTTAATCGACCAACACCCTCAAGGGCTCAGGTTACAAGCAATCAGAACCTCGGCTCCTGGCTCATCCTGCACGCGCCTCGCTACTCAAACGTCCACTT
Organism: Citrus cavaleriei; assembly: GCA_030448925.1. Lineage (NCBI taxonomy): Eukaryota > Viridiplantae > Streptophyta > Magnoliopsida > Sapindales > Rutaceae > Citrus > Citrus cavaleriei. The sequence goes on from JAUJEN010000627.1 coordinate 47,245, forward strand.
GGAGCATCTCGAGGTCTGCATGGCTCAACGGGGCACCGTCCTACCTATTTAAAGTTCGAGAATGTCGGCGGGCGTCATACTCGGCGCTCCCAATCATTGGGTTTAATTCGATAGAACTGCTTCCTCGCCCGCCATCCCGAGGGAAACTTCGAGGGAACCAGCCACAGATTCGCTCATTAGTCTTTCGCCTTATACCCAAGTCGACGAACGACGGCATCGCTACCGTCATGGGCCTCCACCGAGTTTCCTCGGCTTCGCCAGTATTGGGCTTCACCATCTTTCGTCCCGATGTGCATGCTCACACCGAACCCTTCTCGAAGATCATCAGGTTTGCCGGCGCAATCTACGAGGGATCCCGCCAATCGCCTTCCTCATACTTTACTAAGCCATCGGGTCTGATCAGCATTACGTCGGGAATTTCGTCCGCGGTTTCAAGACGCAATAACGGAGCTCAGAGTCGACAATGTGAGCGCTACAGTACGCTGGCACGCCCGGAGGGCGCTGCTGTTACCATCGCATGAACACGCCTCCACAGCTTATCGTCTTCGCTTGGGCCGGGCCACGTTATCTCGCGACGGTCACGCCTCGAGCCGACGGCTGACTGCCTCGCTGCTCAGATCTCGATCAAGATCGCCTACTCTCTATCCGCTTCCTCCCATTAACACTTTCAAGCACTTTTGACTTCTTTTCAAAGTCCTTTTCATCTTCTCAAGGGTATTGTTTGTTATCTGGCCTTCTACCAGATGAGTTTTGAATGAATTTAATGCTCGATTTTGGGCCGAGATTCCCAAACAACCCGACTTTGGGCCAGGCGCCAGGACAGGTCCGGCCGACGGGGTTTCACCTTCCTACGTCACTCTTTCCAGGGGACTTAACGGTCACGAGGACGCTTCTCCGTGACTACATCTGACACGGGCGCCTCGATTTTCAAGCCGGGCTCTTCCCTTCGTCATTGCTACTAAGTGGAACTCGTAAGTTTCTTTCTCCGCTATTGATATGCTTAAACTCAGCGGTAATCCCGCCTGACCTGGGTCGCACAGGCTTATGCTGAGCTTCGGTGGTCGCAGAGTCCACACTTGAGACCAAGGCTGAGCTCGAGAGGTTGAGCCACCACCGATCGCCATGGCCGGGTCGCCGAGGACTATATTTTGCCAACCGCGAAAGGGCCAACAGACGAGGTTAATCTCCGCCGCACTCGGGCCTCGCCTGGTTTAGTGGCAACGACAGACACCAGCAGACGCAAGTGTTCTCTACTTCTAATGGCTTCGCTTAAATCACGCTCAAAGCACTGGACGGTTCACGGATTCGCACCACACCTGGGTATCGTATTGCCACGCTTCTTCATCGAAGGCGAGCCGAGATATCCTTGCCGAGTCGTTGATACAGAGAGGCGCCGCACTCAAGGGCGCGACCGCTTCCGGGGCCGCTGGAGCGCGGTTTCCTCTCGTTAGATACTTCGCTAAATTCGTCACGGATTTCGCTAGTTTCGCGCCAGCTGGAGCCGGACGAGTCCCTTCTCTCAGCGGGCGTGGGGCGGGAAGAGGAGCGCCCGCGGACGGCCCTCCCGCCACCGGGTGATATCAATCGTCATGGGTCGCTCATTGGGTGTGTTTCGAATGATCTTCCGCAGTTCACCTAATGGAAACCTCATACGACTTCTCCTTCCTCTAAAACGAGGTTCAGTGGATCTTCGCGACGTCGTTAGTAGCGGATCCCGCCAAGGTCATTACATCCAACACTTCACCCGGCCCATCTAATCGGTAGGGAGCGACTTGCTGCAGGTACAAAGGGTGGACGAGTCAACGCCGAGCTGATGACTACTATTTAGAATTCCTCGTCAGCACTCAACAATCGTGAATGACTATCCCCATCACGATGAAATTTCAAGATATCTGGCCCGTTGCCAAGGCTATAGACCTGAATACATCGCTAGAAGGCGGCGGCCTGTAACATCTAAGGGCATCATGACCAAGTATTGCCTTTAAACTTCCTTTTGGCTTCCAAGCCGCCATACCTCTAAGAGGTTTCAAGACGGAGGATAATACCGTACAGTTAGTTAAGAATGAGGTCTCGTTAACGGAATTAACCACAAATCGCTTCCACCAACTAAGAACGCTATGCACCACCACCCAGAATCAAGAAAAGAGCTCTCGGCCCGTCAATCCTACTTTACAACTGGACCCCGGTAAGTTTCAGAACAGTCACTGTCGCGAAGCTCCACTCCCATGTGCTCCCACACCTTTGGTGCTCACTTTCATGACCATACCCCCGAACCCAAAGACCTTTGATTTTCATATGGTGCCGGAAGTCCTAAAAGTAATATCCACGATCCTCGGTCGGCATCGCTATGGTCGAGACTAGACTGGTGATCCGATCAGTCTTCTAGCCCCCATCCTCGCTCGCTCTTGATTAATGAAACATCCTCGCAATGTTATAGCTTGTTCGCCTTTCATAAATCCAAGAATTTCACCTCTCGACTACGAAATGAATGCCCCTCGACCGTCTCCTCGTTAATCATTACTCCGATCCTCATACAACGTATTAGACCGGAATCCTACGACATGTTATCCCACGCTAATGTATACGAGCGTAGTTTGCTTTCTGAAAGACCCCTAATTTCTTCAGTGCATCAAAGGCCGGTGGCACGACCCGCCAAGCAAGGCCAGGGAGCGACGCCTAGTAGGATTCAGGACGGCCGGTGCACACCGGGCGAGGCGGACCGGGGCCGACCCAACCCAAGGTCCAACCACGAGCTTTTTAATCAAGCAACAACTTAAATATACGCTTATTGAGTCGTGGAATTACACCATGGCCGGCCGGGCACCACGACTTGCCCTCCAATGTCCTCTCAAGTGGCGGATTTAGATTGCACTATTCCAATTACTGTGACTACAGAGTCTTGTGATTGTTATTTATTGTCACCACCTCCCCGTCGATTGCACTATACCGGCTGCCTTCCTTGATGCGAAGCCGCCGTGCTCCCTCCTAATCGAACCCTAATTCTCCGTCAATTCGTCACCACCACAGTAGCCTCATCCTACCATCGAAAGTCGATAGGCAGAAATTGATCGATGCGTCACGAACGCAGGGTCTTGCGATCCGTCGAAGTTATCATGAATATCGAAAGAATTCATAGAAAGCCCAAGACGACCTTTTATCTAATAAATGCATCCTTCCAAAGTTTGGGGAGTCTGTGCATGATAAATTTAGAATTACTACTATCCCGAAAATAAATACCATCAAAGAACTATAATCGATTTAACGAGCTATTCTGGGCTTTCACACCGGAATTAGCCTATACTCTCTTACACATGTACGGTTTAATTGAGACAAGTATATGACTACCTAAGTAGGATCAACCAGTAGTATTCTTCCCGACGCCGGCGCCTTCGTGACATATCTGTCCTCACGGTTCCGCTCGGCCTACCGGTCGGCCAACACTGGTGCGGCGGTCGTCACGCCACAAGAGATTCACAAGGTAGTTTGGACTTATCGCGGTTTAGGACCACGTCTACGTACGCATTCCGCATCCGGAATCCGGGCAGTAGACCAGGCTAAGGCGCTGCTCGAGCGCTGAGGTACCGCCAGAACACGGAAGCCGCTTTCGCTACCCACCCCACACCCTGGCGCGTACGCGCGGACGGGAAACCGAAAACCAGCAATTCGCTTTTGTTGGTGTTAAACATTGTGATACCGAATTTAACCTCGCGGCAATACCGCGCTGGGAAAGACTGCCGGATGGCCTTCGAAAGCGCTCGGCAGTAACGGCACCCGAGCCTCGCCTTCGACGGACGCCTCTCCAATCATTTCATCACACGCCGCTCATTTTGCCACGGCTTTGCCGAAGGCCCCGCATGCCCGAAGCATTTGCCGCCGGGTCTACTGGCACTCGCAAGGCTGCCAAAGAATTGCTTGACGCGAAAAGGGAAGCACACATTTATTTTTTCCGCAAAAACAAGTGTCGCTGGAATAAAATGCCGAATGACGCCGGAAAGGAAGCGACGTGCATATCATTGCGACTGGACATCCCAAAACCTAAGCACCAAGGTCGAGAAGCAAGGCCAATCGACTAACAAAGGCCAGCACCCACCAATTCCACCTAGGCACCTTCATCCCTACCCCCTCAAAAAGAGGTCTTAGAACAATTTTGACCTAGCAAAGTAGACACCCCCTAATACTTGAGTTTCATCCCCACCCCAAAAAAAAAATATATTAATTTTGTCTGATTTTTTCATATCATGGTCAAGAAAAATAAGAATTTTTCGCTAAAGAGAAAAAAATCAGGGCAAAAGAGGTATTTTACCGTCAGATCGCACGTATATTAAGTGCCATTTCCTACGTCACATGCCTAACCTCCTTCGTATGAAATGACCAGCTAGTTAGCTCAAATAAGTGTACAATACATGCAAACAAGGCAAATCGTTAGTAAAGACCAGTTGCGGGCCGGGCCACAGGCTCCATCACGCTGCACCATCACAAGTAGCTGAATAGATTGTTGGCTGGCACCATCATACTTCAAATACATGGCAATATCACAGCTAGTTTAAGTAAAGCTCTAGCCCCACACATCATCAGAATACACTGCCACAGAAATCATCGCGATTGCAAGGCGGCATCTATCTCCGCGAACTACAAACATGAGAAGGAAATGCACCATCGCTGCCAGATTAAGCGCGCAACACCATCTGCTTCAGTCAATACAAGGCTGCACCATCGCTAAAGAAGCACGCAAATTCACAAGGCAAACATCGCTACAGAAGTTAACATGATTGCAAGGCTATGGCACTATCTCTCCGCGAACTAAAGGCCAAGAAGCTACTTTAATTCATCGCTACAAGCACTGCGCCGACAAAATAAGGCACCATCACATAGCATGAGATTGCTGGCACCATCATACTTCGCAAATACATAAGGGCACCATCATCTCCCGCAATTCACAGACAAACAAGGCACCATCAAGGCCAAGCATGATTATGCCACGGCACATAACGACTTCGCAAGTGCAGAATACACCACATGCCGCTAAATACAAGGCACCTCAAGAAGCACCACAAATAAGGCGGCACTTTCAATGCGACGACGCCAAGCGCGACCATCTCCGCCGCCAGCGATTGAGAAGTGCAAGCGGTACCAATGCCGCACCATCGCTGCAGAAGCGAGATTGCGGCACCATCGCTACAAGAAGAAGCGCTTCAAACGATCGCTGCGAAGTAGCGAGACGCGCGAAGGCACCACATCATCGCGCCGCATTATCGCACGCAGCTGGGCCGTCATGCTGGCTGCAGATAATTCGCGAATAGCGCGATGGCGCACAAGTAACGACGGCACGCCGCGCAGGCAGCCCACGCCGCCAAGCCGCCAAAGCGCGACGGCAGAGACGGGTGGCAGGTGCAAGCTGTCACGGCGCGCGAAGCGCTTCCACGCCGGTGCGCGAAGGGGAAGCCAACGATCGAGCGCAAGGCTGCCCACACTCGCGCGGCAAGGCTGCCAACTTCATATGCGCTGCTAAGGCGTTCTATCGCCGGTTACGCCAAGCGCTGGCTGCCCACGCCATATGCTGTAGCTGCGAGATGGCGCTGCTGACGTCAACGATCGGCATGAGATGCGCAAGCTGGCGAGGTCATAAGACGCCGCTACGGGCAACCGTTTCACGCCGCTGCTGTAGGTTGTCACAGACGCGAAGGGCGCGCGAGGGCTCAAAGCCAGTTCACGGTAAGGTAGTAACGTTACAGCGCTTAACGCTTAGAAGCCGGGTTGTAGCCGGCACCGCCACTGCTGAAGCCAGGCGATCGCTACACATGAGGCTGCTGCCAACGCCGCGCGGCAGCAACTAACGCTGGCGCTGCCGCCCACGCCGCTGGGCAAGGAAGCCAACGCGCGCGTACATGAGGCTGCCTCCACGCCGGTAAGCCGCAAGCTGGCAACAAGATTGCGACGAGGCGACAGCGGCGCAAGGATGCCAATGCTGCCGTGCATAGGGTTTACGCCGGGCAGGAAGGGCAACTCTTGCGCGCGGTAGGCTGCCCATTTCCGAGTAGCATGCTTCACGACCGGTGGTAAATAGAGGGACGAACTCGCATGGTGGATGTAACGAGGGAATCTTGGGGGTCTTTTTGAACCATTAATTTTTACATTTTTCTCTATGTTTTGACACATTTTTGTACCATGAACTTTTAAACCTAATTTTTTTACCTTACACGTTTTTCAATTGATTCGGACCAAAAACAACAACAACTTAAATATCCAATTACGATGCGTGAAATCATAAATTATTTGCTTTTATTATTAATTTATATTTTACTTTTCCATTTAAATAATATTTGTTCCCAAAGTTACAAGAATCACGGTGGTATTCAAATAAGGGTTTGAATCTTGATTTGTGATTTTGACCTCCATGTAGAAAGCGAAGTCTGCAATAAAATCTTTTGTATCTTTTTTCAATATTAAGGTAACTTCCCCGCCAGGGTAGCTTCCATCGACACGAAGGCGCTGCTGCATGCAGACCGCACTACAAGGCAACCGCTTCGCCGAGAGGTGGCGGGTAACCAACGCAATGGCGAGCTGCTAACGCCGCGCCGGGTGTTAAATCCAACGCCGGCGCTGCTGAGGGTCGCTACGCCTCATGCTGGGTCGCTAACGCCAACAAGGCGCAAGCCGGGCCGCGTTGGTCGATTGGCGCTGGCGAGAAGGCGACGTCGCCAGCGGCTTAAGGGAAGCTAACCACGCACGCCGCGCTTGCGCGACGCGCCATGAGGCTGCCCACCACGCGGCAGGCAACCAACGCCGGCGCTGCGCCTACGCCGCTACAAGGCATGCGCTGGGTTAACTTGCGCGAGGCCTATCGGTAAGGCATGCTTCACCCACCGCAAGGAAGGCAGCTAACTCGTAGGATGTAGTTCACCGCTGCGCTCGCAGCCGCGAGACGCACGCGAAGCTTAGCGATACGGAACGCGCGCGCCAGCATGCACTGCACTCAAGGCAAACCGCTTACGCTGGAGAAAGGCCAGCGCCGTCGCGAAAGTAAGGCAACCGCCGACGCCGAAGCGAACAAGGCTGGCAGCGCAAGGCCACTCAATTAAGCAGCCCACGCAGAGCCACGCCAGGTAAGGCTTACAAGCATGGCACGCAGCCCCCACTTCGCTACGGGCAAGCAAATAAGCAACAAAGTCAAGCTGCGAGGCAGCTGCCCACCATCGCGGCGGGCAGGTAAATACAAGGCCGCTTACAGGCCAGTGCACCATCTGCTGGCCGCTGATAACAGACGGCACCTCATGGGCGCGACGACAAAGACCACAGGCGGTGGGCTGGTCAAGACAAGACGCCAAGGGTGCTACCGCCGGAGCGGTTAATGCGCCTTCCGGAAGTGGCTATGTCCTTCCGGCTACTAAGCATTGCTGATCATTGTCCCCAATGGGGGTTAATCTGATACGAATTTTCTAGCCTGGCACATGCGAGAAACCACTATGGGCATGGACAAGCGTCCGACGTAAGGCCTAGATTTTTGCATGACGCAGTAACACGAGATGGCGGGCTTTCAGGGAACAATTTTTGGTCATTGAAAACAGCTTTAAAAATCGTCCAAAACGGAGAAACCGGACAAAAACTCGAAGATATGTAAACAACTTAATGGGCTGAAATTTCAGGGAGGCGCCAGATATCGACCTCGAATTATTCCTCTGATGGGACCAAAAGTGCCGGTGGAAATTATGCCGAGTCGGGTCCCAAAATTTAGTAAAATGGCCAAAACCGTATTATTTTGAGCAAGTACGGATTTTTGCCCACCTGCTACAGGGATTTTGGGCCGGGTATTTGATATAAAGGAAAGTTAACCGCTCGGAGAGACGGAAGTTCATTCGAGGTCCGATCTGCTTATGGCTGGCCCATCAACGCCACAGGACCCATTTTTCGGCCAGAAGGGCCAAAATTATGCTTAAGCCAAGCGTGATTTGTATATTGGTATTGTCGATGTTACAGGAGTTAGCTATACCAGAGAAAACTAAGCCAAATTTCCCTCCTTTCAGGCCACTTAGATTTTGCGGGCTGAGTTAGCCATGAAAAAAACACAAGTCCGGCCCGAGGCTCGAAGTTAGCCTCCTTCTGAGCCATCACACAAGTCTGCGTGCCGAGTTAGCCTCACGAAAGGAGAGTGTGCTGCCTTGTGCCAGCCACTTAGATATTTCCAGAGTTAGCCTGAAAACACAGTCCACTCCGGATCCATGCAGCGCAGGGCTAACCTCCGACGGTTCAACAAGAGAAGACGGTGCGAGCGTGTAGGTAGGGATTAATCTGGCGACGAGGGTCAATCGCCGTGATCGTGGGCAAGGCCACTCGCCACTTACAAATACCCCGTCACAGATTTAAGTCGCAGAAAGGATTCTACCCGTCAATGGAATTACGATATTCAAGGCCGCTGCGCTTCCGCCGGCTTGCCACGACATCGCGTCTTCCGGGGACCGGAGGTCCCTATCGCTGGTCGGGTAACGGGCGCGGGCGACGCTTCAGTCTTGACGGATTCCACTTAGAGGCGTCACCATAATCCAACAGACGGTAGCTTCGCTACCATCGTTTTTCAACCAAGCGCCGATGACCAATTAAAGCGAATCAATTCCTCTCGTAGGTTGAATTACTTATTACTTATCGCCAGCTCATCAAGAGGTAAATCAACTTGCCTCAATGCATTTCGCCTAAAACCCAAATTTCCACGCTCCCTATCGGCAGGGTGAACAATCCAACACTTGGTGAATTTCGCTTCACAACGATAGGTGGAAGAGTCGGCGCATCAAGGATCAAAAGCAACGCATGCTATGAACGCTATCGCCATAAAGCCGCTTATCCTCGTGGTAACTTTTTCTGACACCTCTAGCTTCAAATTCAAGGTCTAAAGGATCGACAGGCCACGCTTACACGGTTCAGATTCGTCGAAAAATCGTAATCAAACGAGCTTTTACCCTTGCTCCACACGATTGCTCGCGAGCTCATCTTAGGACACCCGCTTATCTTTTAACAGACAAAGCCGCCTCACCAAACTCCCCACCGACAATGTCTTTCCGCCGGATCGCAGGGCCTCGGTCCAAAAGAAAGGGCGCGTCTCCATTCACACGGAATAAGTAAAATAACGCTAAGAAGAGATTTCCACTTTCGCCGCTTCCCGGCCCCACTTATACTACACCTCTCAAGTCATTTCACAAAGTCGGATTCCAGAGTCAAGCTTCAACAGTGTATCTTCTTCCTCACTCGCCAAGCCCGCTCCCTCACTGGTCGTGGTTTCACGGATAGAGATTGTGACAAGGGGAATCTAATCCATTCATGCGCTACTAATTAGATGACGAGGCATTTGCTACCTTAAGAGAGTCATAGTTACTCTCGCCGCTTAATTCGCCGCTTTTGGTTGAATTTTCACTTTGACATTCGTAGAGACCGCGTAAATCATATCGCGTGAGCATCCGTTAGGACCATCGCAATGCTTTTGTTTAATTAAATACCGATTCCCCTGAACTGACTTCCGCATTCAGCTTCTCGAAGGTCGACGCCCGGAAGGCTCCCAGCGACTGCTCCTACCGCCTCTCGGCCAAGATCGCTGCGATTCGCTTCGCCGTGGTGGCTCGAGTAGCCCGCCGATTTGACGTTCGGGATCGGGACCCCCGTGCTCCCTCGAGCCAATCCTTTTTCCGGTTACTGGATCCATTTTGCCGATTTCCCGACATATTTGTTCCATCGACCGTAGGTCGTCACCTTGAGACTGACAAGCATGAAGTACGACCGGGCGCTGGCGGCACTTCGTCCCTCCGGATTTTCGGTGGTCAGCGGCTGGCGACCGGACAATCAAGGCGACGGTATAGTTTTTCCGTCATTGACCCTACCTCCCTTTTTGAGCTGCTTCTGTGGTGGGTGTGCCAAAATGAAAAGATAATCCTTCCCGAGGCCTCGCCGACGCTCTCCGGACTCTTAACGCTTGTCACCACAAGGTCCCGGTTCAGGAATTTAACCCGATTCTTCAAGTTCACATTGCGCTGTTTGACGAAGCCTTCTGCCTCTTAGATCGACTAACCCATGCAAGTGCCGCTCACATGGAACCTTCCTTCTACTTCGCCTCTTCAAAGTTCTCATTTGAATATTTGCTACTTACCACTAAAGATCAGACCGACGGCTTGCTGCCTCAAGGCCTCAAGCTCATACACTGCGCCTCCCACTCATTTGGGCTTCGCACTTGCCCCGGGACACGGTAGTAGGGTCGCGCGCTAAGCGCCCAGCATCCATTTTCGGGCTAGTTGATTCGGTGAGTTGTTACACACTTGGGATTTCGACCCATGACCACTCGCCCCGCTGTTTTAATCGACCAACACCCTTTCAGGGTTCTAGTTAGCGCGCTGGGCAATCAGAATCGGCCTGGCTCATCCCGTGACGCGGCCTGCTATACCAAAACGGCTCACTGAGCACTGATTCTGGGCGCGCCCAACGAAGCAGCCGCCCTACCCCTATTTAAAGTTTGAGAATCAGTCGAGGGCTGCCATGCCGATGCCTCTAATCATTGGCTTTCACCCGACAGAACTCGCTTCCTGCTCCAAACATCCCGAGGGAAACTTCTGAGGGAACCAACCTAGACGGCTCTGATTAGTCTTCACTTATACCCAAGTCGATTTAACGACGCAGACGTATCGCTATGGCCTCCACCGAAGTTTCCTCCTCGCTTCGCCCGCCAGCATAGTTCACCATCTTTCGGTCCACAGCAGTATGTCACACTCGAACCTTCTCGAAGATCATGGTCGGTCGGCGGTGCACCCGCAGGATCCCGCCAATCAGCCTTCCTTGCGCTTTACGGGCTTTATCGCCTGACTCGCATTACATGTCGCACTCCTGGTCCGCGGTTTCAAGACGGCCGAACGGGAGCCCGCAGTCGACGAGCGCCGCAGTACGGGCACGCCCGGAGGGCGCGCTGCCAGCCACGCACGCGCGACGACGCCTCCATGTGCTTATCAAGGCCCGCTTAGCCGCCAAGAATCCGTGATCGGTCCGCTACTCGAGCCGATCGGGTTTCCTCGCTGCTCAAGATCCGACCGGGCGATCGCTGCCTCATCCGCTTCCTCCCGGCTACAATTTCAGCACTTCGATTTCTCAAAGTCCCCATCTTTCCTCAAGTACGGCTTACATCTGGCTCGCCAGATTTAGCTCGATCGAATTTATCACCGCCCATTCAAACAACCCGACTGGCAGACAATACAAGCGATGTGGTCCCAAGGGCGACCGGGTTTCACCTTCTCCGCTTCTTCAGGGGACTTCGGTTCGTCCGCCGAGGACGCTTCTCAGATTACATCTGGCCGATTTTCAAGCTGGGCCTTTTCCCGTCATTGCCGTCAAGCATAAGTGGAATCCTGTAGCTTCTTTTTCCTCCGCTTATTGATATAAGTTAAACTCGGCCGTAATCCCGACTGGGTCGCAAGAAAGCGGCTGCGGGGAGCTTTGGAGAGTCAGGTCGCAGAAGTCCACTTGAGACCGGGCAAGCCACAAGAGCTCGGGAGAGGCTTTTGACCACCGACGCCGCGGCTTCGCCGAGGACTCACAACCGCGAAAGGCCGCCGACGGAGGTTAATCTCCGCAGCACCTCGGCCCCCGCCTTTGGTTCGGGTTCAAAGGGGGCAACGGCGCGTGACACTCCAGACGTGTTTCGCCCACGGGTAATCTCGGGCGCTTCGGCGGTTCACTGGATTCGCACACACCAAGTATCGTGATTGCCACGCTCTTCATCGGCGCGAGAGCCGAGATATCCGCTGTGCCGAGTCGCTGATACATGAAAGAAGAGCGCACTTCGCTGGCGCACTGCCTCCGCCGGTCATGGAGCGGTTTCGTTAGATTTCCTGGCGCAGTCCGCGCCGGGTTCGTTGTTTCACAAATGAGCCATGACGAGTCCTCTCCCTCATGGGCGTGGGAAGGAGGAGCGCGCGGACGCGTCTGCCCCCCCCCGCCATATCAACCGTTCGGTCGCTCGGCTAAGTGTTTCGACACGATCCTTCCGCGTGGTTCACCTACGGAAACTTTGTTACGATTTCTCCTTCCTAAATGATAAGTGGATTTCGACGTCCGCAGCCGAACCGCCTTCGGCCGCCGCCGCCATGATCCCAACACTTCACCGACCATTCAACTCCAGGTGACGGCCAGCGTGTGTACAAGGCGGGTGATTTAGTCAACGCCAGCGACATGACTCGCGCCACTAGAATTCTCGTCAAGCACCAACAATTGCAATGATCTATCCCCATCACGCATGAAATTTCAAAGATTACCCGGCTTGGCCCGGCCAAGGCTATAGACCTTGAATACATCACAGCAAGCCAAGCGCTCAATATCTATGGCATCATTGCATCTTCGCCTTTCAAACTTCCTTGGCCTAAGCCGCCATAGTCCTCTAAGAAGCTGCCACTGAGGGATACCCGATAGCTAGTTAAAGGTACAGGTCTCGCTCATAACGGAATTAACGTACAAATCGCCTTCCACCAACTAACGCCACTGCACCACCACCCATAATCAAGAAAGAGCTCATTATGTCAACTCCTTGTCCGGACTCGTAAAGCTCTGTTGAAGTCAATTAAGCCTTGTGCTCCACTCCCTGTGGTGCCCTTCCGCCAATTCTTTAAGTTTCACTTCATACCACTCCTCGAACCTTAAAGACTTTGATTTTCATAAGTGCCAAATGGAGTCCTAAAGTAATATCCACGATCCCGGCTCTGCAGATCAAGCATGGCTGAGACTCGGGGACGGATCTTTATCGCTTTCGAGCCCCTGAAATTTCAACTTCGTTTTGATTAATGAAAATATCCTTGGCAATGTTTTGCAGCTTGTTCGCCTTCATAAATCCAAGAATTTCACCTCGACTGTAAATGAATGCCCCCGACCGTCTCAAGTAATCATTACTCCCATCCCGGCCAATGTATAGACCGAAATCCCACACATGTTATCCCATGCTAATGTATACAGCGAGGTTGTGATCAATTGCTAGCCCAATTGCCCACAAATTCGGCTAGAGCCAACACATTGCCAAGAGTGCTAGTTTGGCCCAATTAAGTTCTAGTAACTTCTAGCACATGAATATAAATATTCTAGAATACTTTATACAATTCCAAAGACATGTAAATAGCTAGGAAATTGTATAATATTCTAGTAGTTTGGCCAAGTTTGACAAAGTTAGGCAAAGTTAGGTAAAGTTAGGTAAAGCCTCCCTATAAACATGGATGGCATTAGACATTTGTATTCAACAAGCATTGCAATCTCTCTTGTGCAATACAAGTTTCTTTGGCTCAATTGTTCTCTCTTCTGTTCCAGAATTCTAGCTTACTTAGCAACATTCGCAAAGTTGTTTATGTTGATCAATGGTTAGCTGCGCAAAACACTCATCCTGGTGATTGGTATCAGAGCTAAGGCTCAGATGCACGCACGCAAAATTAGCTCACGGCAACGGCCAACCTTCAACGTAGCAGCAAGAGGGTGTTGTTGGTGTGGATGTTCCACCGAACCAAGCCGGCCGAGGGAGAACGCCTTAAGGCAAGACTCGCTGCAAGTCCAAGGCCCTATCCGTGGATGCGTTGAGCTCGTAGCACTCTCTAAATAAAGATTGTCCGCCACCAAGATAGCCTCGGATCGAGGAAAGAGCTGATGGTCTCGGGAGAAATACGCCGGTTCACTTGCGGTGGCCACAAAGCTCTCATCCATGAGCGCCGTTTAACATTCTCCGAGGTGAGTTTCGTTTTCCATGATGAGTTGCTCAAACTTCGTAGTTTTGTTCGCGACGAACCACGTGTCAACTGTCCGGTATGGAAGCGGATGAAGTCCGGATTGGCATGGCACAAGCGCACACTCTCCACAAGTCCACTCAAGAAACTCGAGGATGCGCCGTATTGATGTGCTAAAGTCTTCGACACCCACGATGGCACACGCAATGCCACCATCGCGGACAATTTCCCTTTGGCTGGATCAATACTTCATGCCAAGGGTGTCCCAGATGAGGCATCAGCAGGCACTGCACCACTATCTTAGAGGCGCCGCACAACTATGGTATGTCGCTAGCATGGCGAGATGGCAAGGGTATTTGCGCCATCGACACTTGGGCGGGGTCACGATTTCAAGCAAGAACTCCCGAAAGCGCTCGCTCTAACGCGTGCGGAGAAGGAAGCGCCGAAAGTGCGCACGCACGCTTCGCCAATCGGGTAGTAGCATTCGGACCACATCAACGAGTTCACTACCCTCATGTTGAGATAAAGCTTTACATGTCCCACAAGGATTCACTCTTCACTTCCAAGACGGCCTCAAGGATCGGCCAAGACCGAGCTGATAGCGTGGTGTTCAAACACTTGACGACGCCATTGCTATGAGTCGCCAATCAATACTCTACCCAATCCAAGGACAAAAGGCCAACCAAGGCAAAAGGTGGGGGAGAGTCGCAAGGACAAGGGCAACAACCGCAAAGATCGGGGGCAGAAAGCCGCCAAAGAACAAGAGTTTCTAAGGAAAATCGGAGGGCAGTGAGGCGCCAAAGTCACAAGCCCATGCTTCATATGCAATGGTCCCTCATTGGGTACGCCGACTGTCCGGAGAAGAGGTCGCTAACGCTCTTGCTGCCCAACTCAAGAGCAACCTCAATGTCCACGTCACGGAGAACCCCAACTCAGCATGGGTTCTTCCAACGCCGGCGCATCTCAATCGCCAACAGCCCGCACTCACAAGAAAGGGCTCATGTATGTTTAAAGCGTAAACGGTCAGTCCGTCAAGGCTGTTGCACACGGAGCAACACACAATTTCGTGTCCGAGACGAGGCTGCCGCTTAGGCCTCAAGGCCACCAAGGAAGCGAGGGCACAATGAAGGTCGTGAACTCACCCGCCGCCAATTGTGGAATCGCACAAGGCGTACATCACACTTGGTACGTGGAGCGGAAAGCTTGACTTCTCCATCGTGCCCATGGACACTTCAGACGGTCCCTATGGAATTCTTCGACCAAGTCCATGCCTTCCCACTCGCCTGCCATAAACCCCTAAGCATCCTCGGACGGAGTAAAGCATGCATGGTACGGACGGAACGAGGCAAGTCCGGGAGAAGACACTTCTCCGCCATGCAATCTAAGGGCTTTCAAGAAGGACCCAAGCTTGGTCTCCATTCGGGAACTAAAAGGATGAACAATGTTGAACGCCGCCAAGCCAAGTCCTCCACCTAATTCAAGCCGCCCCTCAAGATTACAAGGATGTGATGCCTCCGTAACTTCCGGCAAGCTCCCACCTCCGCTGAGAGGTGAGATCATGATTGAGCTGGAACAAGCGCTGTCACCACTTTGGCACCCTACCGCATGGCGCCACCACTTAGGAGGAGTCGGAGACAACTCAAAGACTTGCTTTGACGGTGCTACATTCGCCTTCAAAGGCCCCATTCCAATCCTCTTCCAAAGAAAAAGGATGGATCACGCCATGGATGTGCATCGACTATAGAGCCAGCCAACAAGATCACCATCACAGCATCCCATTCCATTGATCATGGACTTGTTCGACCAGTTTGGCAAAGCACGGTATTTCAAAACTTGACTTACGCCCTACTACCAAGGCGACGCTAAGTGAGACTAACCGAAGACAACAGGTACAACAAGGTAATGGGTCTTTCAATTCTTTGTGATGCCTTTTGGCCTTACTAACGCACCCGCCACATTTTGCACACTCATGAACAAGGTGTATCTAACCATTCTCGACCGCTTGGTAATTGGACTTACATCATTGCGGTGTATAGCACCACACCGAGGATCATGCCCAACACTTCTGCAACAAGTCCTCCAAGTACTTCGAGAAAATGAGCTCTTCCTCAAACTAGAGAAGTGCTCGCTTGCAACAACAAGTGGTGGAGTTCCTTGGCCACAAGATCAAGGGCGGAAGATCATACGGAGAATGACAAAGTAAAGGCCATCCTCGATTGGGAGCCTCCTCGAAAGTACCCGAAGCCGCCATTCCTTGGCTGAATTACTACCGCTTCATTAAGTGGCTATTCATAAGGCGGCACCTCGACGGATATGCTCAAGAAAACAGAATGTGGCATATGGTCCGGAAGAGTGCCAACGCATTCGAGGAGTTACAAGGAGAACTAGTCCGCCTTCCGGACCACACCAAGCCCTTCAAGTTCAAACGGATGCCTCGGATTTCGCCCATGTGGAGTCCTGGCAAGAAGGCCACCCAATAGCGTTCGAGTCGAAGTTAAATGATACGGAACGCTGCACATCGGTGCAAGAAAAGGAGATGACAGCCATCATCCATTGTCTAAGAGTGTGGCGACATTACTTGCTTGGCTCACACTTCACGTATCACGACGGACAACGTATTGCGTACTTTCAAACTCAAAAAGAAGTTGAAGTCCGAAGGCAAGCATCGTGGCAAGATTTTGCGGAATTCGACCATCGCTAGAGTACAAACCGAAAGCCAATGTTGTCATGCGGACGCCTTAAGTCGCAGTGCAAGAATTGGCAAATACTTTAAGTATGAGCTAACCGGTTCAACCCACCTAGTCTCACGATCAAGGAAGGCCTCCAACAAGATCCGCTAGCAAAGGATTTGCTGGAGAAGGTGCTCGAGGGAAAGACAAGGCGCTTTTGGCAAGAGGAAGGCATCCTCCTCACCAAGGGAGATCGCTGTGCTAAGGTGGGGAAACTTGCTAAGGAAGTAATCAAGGAGTGCCACGACTCTAAGTTTTCCGGTCACCTGTGAATCGAGCGCACCAACCGCATCTAGTTCAAGCTCAGTATTTTGGGCATTACGAGGGATCTACATCGAGGCCTTTATAAAGTAACTTGTCTGTGTGCCAACAAGACAAGGTGGATCATCAACTTCCAGCGGGATTGTTAGAGCCATACTAGCAACAAGGCCATGGAGAGTGTTCCATGGACTTCATCACATCGCTGCTCAAGTCCGCGTTGCGTAGCATCATGAATGCTGTCGCCGCACAGCAAGTATGTTACATATCATTGCCGCACTCGCCGACGAAGGGACGTTTTAGGCAGCCCGCCTTATTCGCTGCTAATATCACAAGCTGGGAGTTCCGAAGAGCATCAGAGCGACCGAATCTAAGCATCGGGCGTTTTTGACGATTGAGTTTTAAGATGTTGGGAACCGATCTCAAGTTCTCGACAAGTTTCCACCCATTAAACGGATGGCAGACCGAAGCGATTAATCGGCCTCCTCGAGATGTACCGAGGTATTATGTGAGCGCCACCACGGGATTGTTGGGCGAAGCTACCGACATCGCCTAATTTTCTTATAACTTGCAACGGTTGCGAGGTTGCATGTGCAAGAGTCCGCTCGAGATCATCATGGGATTCCAGCCCATGACCCCCAATGCCATAGCCTCGACTTTCTTACGGAGGGAAAAGCCCATGGCACAAGTCGCCTGCTAATGGCATACGAGTGGCCGGACATCACAGCCTACCTACATAAAGCCGCCGCGAGGAAAATGGGAAGAAATGGGCGGATATAAGGAGACGCGATGTTGAAAGTACAAGGAAGTATGTGCGGCGTGGATCAAGTCATGATCAAGCTCCTACCCCAACAATTCAAGACTTCATGGAAAGTTCATAAGCGGTTGAGGCCAGCTTACGGCGACCCTTCCGGAGTTGTTCGACGGGGCAACGCCCTCAGATCAACTCCAACTTCCGCCAAGACTCATGATCCATCCGGGTCTCCATGAGCTTCTCAAGCTTATATCACGAAGACATGGGAGAACCAAGTCTGGAGAATGGAGGCGCTTGAATCCGCCGTTGTCACCGTGATTCACAAAGATGTGGACTACATCATTATGCGGGACCAATCGGTTTCGAGGAGGGTGCCACAGCGAAAGTACTGAAGTAAAAGGGAAAAACCTCCCCAGAGCGTAAGGCCACTTGGGAACGGGAAGATGATTTGGTACTGCTGAGCACATCCAAGCACTTCAGTTGACGAGAGCGCCGACGAGACGCCATGAGCTTGGGTGGGAGGATGCTATGGACCGCCACCACAGCCTAATTGCCCACAATTGCTGAGAGCCAACATGCTAGTGCCAAGAGTGCTAGCTACTGGCCCAATTCCTAAGGTTCTAGGTAAATGTGAATATAAATATTCTAGAATACTTTATACAATTCCACATATGTAAATAGCTAGGAAATTGTATAATATTCTAAGTAGTTTGGCCAAGTTTGATTGTTAGGCAAAGTTAGTAAAGAAAGCCCCTATAAATATTGGGATGCATTAGACATTTGTATTCAACAAGCATTGTAATCTCTTTGTGCAATACAAGTTTCTTTTGGTCAATTGTTTCTCTTCTTGTTCGAGAATTTAGGCTTACTTAGCAACATTCGCAAGTTGTCTATGTCAACAAGACGACGGGTTACCGCCAAGAAACACTCATCCCGTGCGACAAGTGGTATCGAGCTAAGGTTTGCACGCAAAATTATCGCGAAATCACGAAGCTCTCACGGCAATGGCCAACCCTTCGAACGTAGCACAAGAGGGGCGCAGCCAGGATGTTGTTGTGTGGACCACCGGGAACCAAGCTGCAGGTCGGTAGGGAGAACGCGCCCAAGCAGCAAGACTCAAGGCAAGTCCAAGGCCCTATCCGCGGATGCGCTGAGCTCCTGTCAGGCACTCCCTAAATAGTATTGTCCGCCACCAAGATAGCTCGCGATTGGAAAGAGTGGATGGTCTCAGGAGAATACGCCGAAGTTCACGGTGGCCACAAAAGCTCTCATCCATGAGCAAAGTTTAACATTCTCCGAGGCGAGTTTCGTTTTTCCATGATGAGTTGCTCAAACTTCGTAGTTTTGTTCAGATCGCACGTATGTCCGTAGGCGAAGTGGATGAAGTCCGCCGATTGGGCATGGCACAAGCGCACACTTCCACAAGTCCAGCTCTTAAACTCGGTGATGCGCCGCCGTGACGATGTGCTAAAGTTCGACACCCCACGATGGTACACGCAAATGCCACCATCGCGGACAATTTCTTTGGCTGGATCAATACATGCGCACGGTGTCCCGGAGATGAGGCATCGAAAGGGCACCCACCTATCTTAGAGGCGCCGCGACAACTATGGCGCTGGGTAGCATGGCGATGTAAGCAAGGTATCATTTGCGCCATCGACACTTCGGGGCCGACTTCACAAGAACTCCCAGCAGTCACTTCTGCTAACGCGAGGGAAGCGCGAAAGGCGCTTACGTCAGCCTCAAGCACCGGTAGCATATCACTACATCAACGAAGTTCACTACCTCATGTTGGAGATAAGTTTACATGTCCGGTTACAAGGATTCACTTTTCATTTCCAAGATGGCCTCATGATCGGGCCAAGACCGAAGCTTGATAGCGTGGTGTTCAAACACTTGACGACGCCATTGTCAAGGCGAGTCGCCACCGAATACTCTACCCAATCCAAGGACAAAAGGGCCAACCAAGGCAAAGGTGGGGAGAGAGTCGCAAGGACAAGGGCAACAAATCCGCAGAAGATTGGGGGCAGAAAGCCGCCCAAAGAACAGAGAGTTGGCAAGGAAAATTCTGGCAGGGCATGAGGAAAGCGCCAAAGCCGCCGAAGCCCATGCTTTTCATATGCAATGGTCCTCATTGGGCGCGACTGTCCGGAGAAGAGGTCGCTGCCTTGCTGCCCAACTCAAGAGCAACCTCAAGAATGTCCACGGAGGAAACCCCAAATCAAAGCATGGGTTCTTTCCAACGCCTCGGCACACTCAATTGCCAACAGCCCGCACTCGTCAATAAATGGCTCATGTATGTAAGCGCAAAGGTAAACGGTCAGTCCGTTCGCGCGCTACTAGACACGGGAGCAACGCACAACTTCGTGTCCGTAGGGAGCAGGCCGCGCTTAGGCCTCAAGGCCACCGCGAAGGAGGCACAATGTCGAACTCACCCGCCAAGCCACTCAGGGAATCGCAAGGCACATCACACTTGGCACGGAGCGAAAGCTTGACTTCTCCATCGCGGCCCATGGATCTACTTCAAGATGGTCTCGGCATGGAATTCTTTGACCAGTCCATGCCTTCCATCGCCACACAAACTCCCTAAGCATCCTCGACGGAGGTAAAGTATGCATGGTACCCACGGAGCGAGGCAAGTCCGAGGAGAAGACACTCTCCGCCATGCAATTCTAAAAAGGGCTTTCAAGAAGGACCCAAGCTTCGGGTTCCATTCGGGAACTAAATGAGGAAGGAAATAGGAACGCCGCCAAGCCAAGTCCCTCCACGACCAAGCCGCCCCTCAAGATTACAAGGATGTGATGCCCACTCCGGGAAGCTCCCACCTCCTGAGAGGTAGATCATGCGCGATTGAGCCTGAACAGGCGCCAAGCCACCGCCTTGGCACCCTACCGCACATGGCGCCACCAATTAGAGGAGTTGCATGGAGACAACTCAAAGACTTGCTGGATGCAGGCTACATTCGCCCCTCAAAGGCCCCATTCGTGCAACCGTCCTCTCCAAAGAAAAAAGGATGGATCGCCATGATGTGCATCGACTATAGAGCGCAACAAGATCACCATCAAGAACAAGTTTCAGATTCCTTTGATAGCGGACTTGTTCGACCAGCTTGGCAAAGCACGGTATTAATTTCACCAAATCACTTCGCTTATATCCGGTACTACCAAGTGCGACGCTAAGGGAGACGAACCAAGACAGCGTGGTAACAACAAGGTAATGGTCTTTTCAATTCCTCAGATGCTTTTGGCCTTACTAATGCAATCTCGCCACATTTTAATACACTCATGAACAAGGTACTCCAACCATTCTCTCTAATCAGTTTCAGAGTCGTATTTCTGACACATTGTGTATAGCACCACTGAGGATCATGCCCAACACTGCAACAAGTCCCAAGTATTTCGAGAAATGAGCTTTTCCTCAAACTAGAGAAGTGCTCGCTGCCCAACAAGTGCGGTGGAGTTCCTTGGCCACAGATCATGGGCGGAAGATCATGATGGAGAATGACAAAGTAAAGGCCATCCTCGATCGGGAGCCTCCTCGAAAGTACCCGAAGCCGCCAGCCATTCCTTGGTGGTGAATTACTACCGCCGCCTATTAAGGGCTATTCAGCCAAGGCAGCACCCTTGACGGATTTGCTCAAGAAAAACAGAACGTGGTATTGGTCCGAAGAGTGCCAACGCGCATTCGAGGAGTTAAAGAAGACAATTTTCCGGAGGAACCAGTCCTCGCTTCTTCCACCACACCAAGCCCTTCAAGTTCAAACGGATGCCTCGGATTTCACCATAGGTGGAGTCCTTGCGCAAGAAGGCCACCCAATAGCTGCTCGAGAGTCGAAGCTAAATGATACGGAACGCCGCTTACACGGTGTAAGAAAGTGAGATGACAGCCATCATCCATTGTCTAAGAGTGTGGCGTCATTACTTGCTTGGCTCACACTTCACGATCATGACGGACAACGTAGCGACAAGCTACTTTTAAACTCAAAAGAAGATGAGTCCGGCGTTATCGCAAGATTTCCTTGAATTCGACTCATCGGCCAGTACAAACCGGAAAGCCAATGTTATGCGGACCTTTAAGCCGCAAGGCGGAATTGGCAACACTTAGCATGAGCCAACCGAAGTCCCAAGTCTCACGATCAAGGAAGGCTCTCCAACAAGATCCGCTTAGCAAAGGATTTGCTGGGAGAAGGTGCTCGAGGGAAAGACAAGGCGGTTTTAAGAGGAAGGCATCCTCACCAAGGGAGATCGCTGTTCACAAGGTGGGGAAACTTATGAAGGAAGTAATCAAGGAGTGCTACGACTTAAGTGGGCTGGTCACCCAGAATCGAGCGCACCACCGCGACTAGTTCAAGCTCGTATTTTGGTCGCATACAGGGACGACATCGAGGTTTATAGCGAACTTGTCTTGTGTGCCAACAAGACAAGGATCATCAACTTCCAATGGATTGTTGTGAGCCGCTACCAGCAACAAGGCCATGGGAGAGTGTTCCATGGACTTCATCACATCGCTGCCCAAGTCCGGAAGGTTGCGCGGTCACAGAAGATGGGTCGCGTCGATCGGCACAGCAAGTACGCTACATTCATTGCCGACTCGATTGCAGAAGCTGACGAGGCAGCCCTTCGCTGCACATTGTGAAGCTGGGAGTTCCGAGTATCAGAGCGAAATAATCGAGACCCTATCAAGGGCGTTTTGGACGGAGCCTTTAAGACGTTGGGAACCGATCTCGTTCTCGGCTAAGTTTCCACCCACAAACGGATGGCAGAGCGCATTAATGGCCTCGAGATGTACCAGGGCATTACGTGAGCGCCACTGGATTGGTTACTCGACATCGCCCAATTTTCTATAACTTGCGAACGGGTTTAGGCTGCTGTGCAAGAGTCCGCTCGAGATCATCACGGATTCCAACCCATGACCCCCAATGCCATAAATTTCATTTGAGGGAAAAAGCCCTGCACACAAGTCTCGCCTGGCTTAATGGCATGAGGAAGCGGACATCACGCGAGCCTACTCGACAAAGCCGCCGTAGGAAAAATGGGAAGAAATGGGTGGATATAAGGAGACGGCATGTTGAGTACAGGAAGCGTGATCAAGTGATCAAGCTCCCACCCCAACACCAAGACTTCATGGAAAGTTCACAAGGAAGGGCGCCAGGGACCCTTCCGGAAGTTGTTCGACGTGGTGGGCAACGCCTCGTGATCAACCCAACTCCGCCAAGACTCAAGATCCATCCTGCCTTCCATGTGAGCCTTCTCAAGCCATATCACGAAGACTGGAGAACCAAGTCGTGGAGAATCGAGGCAATCCGCCGTTGTCACCAGATTCGACAAAGATGTGGACTACATCATGGACCTAATCTGCGAGGAGGGTGTGCAAGACATAATAGTACTTGGTGAAGTGGAAAACTCCCGAGAGCGGGTTTAAGCCACTTGGGAACGGGAAGATGATTTGTGGCACCGAGCACATCCAAGACTTCATTCCACGAGAGCGCTGACGAGGACGCCATGAGCTTAAAGCTGGGAGGACGTTATGACGGATGCCCAATTGCCAGCCCACCTGCCCACAATTCAAGGCTAGAGCCAACACATATAGCCAAGAGTGCTAGCTGGCCAATTCCTAAGGTTCTAGGCAACTCTAGCACATGTGAACATGTAAATATTCTAGAATACTTTATACAATTCCAAAGACATAAAATAAAGGAAATTGTATAATATTCTAGAGTTTGGCCAAGTTTGACAAAGCAAAGTTAGAAGGTTAGTAAAGCCTCCCCTATAAATAAGGGATGGCATTAGACATTTGTATTCAACAAGCATTGTAATCTCTTTGTGCAATACAAGTTTCTTTTGGCTCAATTGCTTCTTCTCTTGTTCGAGAATCTCTAGGCTTACTTAGCAACATTCGGCAAAGTTGTTATGTCGCGATCGGTTAATGCCGCGTTAAGAAACACTCATCCTGTGATAAGCCGCCGCTGGACGCCCCCCCTCCCCGCCACGGTGATATCAACCGGTTCGGTCGTTTCACCGGGCAAGTGTTTCGATCCTTCCGCAAGTTCACCTACGAAAACCTTTGTTACGACTTCTCCTTCCTCTAAATGATAAGGTTCAGACTTCGCGACGTCATAGCAGAACCGCTGCCGCCGCGATCCGAACACTTCACCGGACTATTCAATCGGTAGGAAATACTCGCGATCAAGTGTACAAAGTGGCGGATTTAGTCAACGCGAGTCGAATGACTCGGCTTACTAGAATTCTCGTCAAGACCAACAATTGCAATGATCTATCCCCATCACGATGAAATTTCAAAGATTACCCGCCCGCTTCGGCCAAGGCTATAGACTGAATACATCGCGAAGGCGCCGGCGTAACATCTAAGGGCATCACTGCACCGTTATTGCCTCAAACTTCCTTGCCGCCATAGTCCTCTAAGAGTCGCCACTGGAGGATACCTCCGCATAGCTAGTTACAGGCCGAGGTCCTCGCTCGCTAACTAATTAACTGCATAAATCGCTTCCACCAACTAAGAACCATGCACCACCACCCATAGATCAAGAAAGAGCTCACCGTCAATCCTTACTATGTTCCGACCGTAAGCTTTCCCGTGTTGAACAAATTAGCCCACTCCACTCGTGGTGCCCTTCCACAATTCCTTTAAGTTTCACCTCATACCCCTAACCCAAAGACTTTGATTTCTCATAAGCGTACCGTGAGTCCTAAAGTAACATCCACGATCCTCGGCTCCAGATCGCTTACGGTCGAGACTGGACGGTATCTCGATCGCCTTCGAGCCCCCTTAACTTCGTTTCGATTACACGAAAACATCCTTGGCAAGAAATGCTTTTCAGCTTGTTCGCCTTTCATAAATCCAAGAATTTCACCGACCATGTAAATACTTAATGCCCCGACGTCCCCTCAAGTAATCATTACTCCGATCCCGGCGCAATGTATCAGACCGAATCCTACCGCATGTTATCCCACGCTAATGTATACGAGAAGCGTAGGCTTTGCTTTTGAGCACTCTAATTTCTTCAGTAACAAATACGGCATACCCGGCCAAGGCGTCAGAGCTGCATCGCTTTAGTAGTGGGGATTAGACACGGTGCACACCGCGAGGCGGACCTACCGACCCAACCTAAGGTCCAACTACGAGCTTTTTAATCGCAACAACTTAAATATACGCTATTGAGCCGAATCATACCGCATAACGCACCGCATTTGCTCCTCCAACGGATCCTCGCGGATTTAGATTGTTATTCCAATTACTGGGGCACTAGAGCCCGGTGATATTTATTATTGTCACCACCGCCGGTCGATCGGGTACTCATTTGCGCGCGCTCGCCTTCTTGACGTGGTAGCGCCGCTCCCTCCTAATCGAACCCCACTCTCCGTCACCCGTCACCACCATGGTAGGCCTCATCCTCACCATCGAAAAGTCGATAGGGCAGAAATTTGAATATGCGAGCGTCATACGTGGCCTCATGCGATCCGCCGAAAGTTATCACGTAATCACGTAGCAACGCAAGTGCAGCCCGCTCCACGACTTTTTATCTAATAAATGCATCCCTTCCAAAAGTCGGTTTGGTGCACGACAGCTTTAGAATTACTACTTGCATATCCGAGTAGCAAATACCATCAAACAAACTATAATCGACGAATGAGCCATTCGCAGCCACAGCCTTCAATACTTAGCACTTACGCATGGCTTAATCTTTCGAGACAAGCATATGACTACACCGGCAGATCAACTGTAGTATTCCTTCCGACGCCGGCGCCTCGCATGACCCATCCTCACGCGGGCCTGCTCGGTCGGGCCGTCGCCAACACGCAAAAGGCAAGGTCGTTTCAAGAGACGAGGCGTAGGCTTGGACGATCGAGGCCGAGACCTCACGCCCATGCACAAAGAGATTCCGCATCCGGTAGAGAACGGGCAGACTTCAGGGCCAAGGCGTTGCTTGCCCGAAGCGCCGTAACGCCAGAACACGGAAGCTGGCCACCCGCCACACCCTAAGGCGGCACAAGGCGGACGGGAAAACCGAACCAGAATTCCTGCTATTGGTAAAGAACACAGATACCGAATTAACCCTCAAGGTAACAACGCTGGGGAAAGATCGCGGATGGCCTTTCGAAAGCGCTTCGCAGTATCGAGCACGAGCCCGCCTCGACGGACGCCTCCAATCACTTCACACGCTCGCTTCATTTATTACGGCCAAGCGAAGGCCCCAGACATGCTCTGGGCAAGCATTTGGCTTTGCCCATTTAAACACTACAAGCAAGGCTTGCCAAGACTGCTGGACGCGAAAAGCAAAGACACATTTATTTTTTTCCAAGAAAAAGTGTCGCTGGAATGTCGCTGAATGACGCCGAGCGAAAGCTCGACGGGCGTACATTGCCACTGGACATCCCAAAACCTAAGCACCAAGGTCGAAAGCAGTTAAGGCCAACACTAACAAAGGTCGGGCACCCACCACCCGACCTAGGCACCTCTCATCCCTACCCCCCTAAAGAGGTCTTAGAACAATTTTTGACCTAGTAATAGACACCCCAATACTTTCGAGCCGACCCCACCCCAAAAAAAAAAAAAATATATTGAATTTCGTCCATGCAGATCATGGTCAAGAAAAATACGTAAGAATTTTCACAAAGAGAAAAATCGAGTGGCAAAAGAGGTATTTTAACAGCATGGAGATACTGGCAGCCATTTCCCGCACGCTAACCTCCTTCGCGAGAATGACAATGAAGCTGCAGCAATGCGTACAGCAAAATCGAAGACCAGCTGCCTGCTGCCATATGGGGCTCCATCACGCCGCATCACATCGCCGCAGCTACGAGATTAAGCGCACCATCAAGCGCTTCGCCAAAGGCGCACCATCACATAGCTTCCCCACAAGCACCATCGCTACAGAACATCGCGACGCTGCACTATCTTCCCGCATCACGGCCACTGGAGAAGCGAAAGCACCATCGCATAGCGGCTGAGATTAAACAAGTTGGCACCATCGCTACCAACATGGCCCATGCAGCGCCAAATACATGGCACCATCGCTACAGCAATGCCGCTGCACGATCATCACCGAACCAAAGGCTGATAGCGAAGCGGCACCATCGCGCAGCCGACAAATGGCACCATCGCGCCAGCTTACGAGATTGTTACGCACTATCTCACCGACCATCTTCCTGCAACTGCCGCGACAAATACATGGCACCATCAAGCGCCAAGCGAGATTAAGGCACCATCGGGCGCAGAAGCACCACAATGGCACCCTTCTCGGCAAGTTACCACAAATAAGGCTGGCACCTCAGCTGCGCCAAGACGTGGCACCATATCTCCCGCCGCCAAGAAGGTGCACTATCGCTGCTGCACCATCGCCACAGGCTAGCGCAGATTACGCGCATCGCTACAGCAAGAGCGCCTCCAACATGGGCACCATCACATAGCATGAATGCTGCTGCACCATCACCGCTACGCCAAGCGCCATTATCGCCAAGCAGCCAGCCGCTGCTTCACAGTTGCTGACATCTCGCCAGAAGGCTGCGATTGCTACAGTAACGCACGGCACGCCAGGCGTAGCCCATTACCGCCGCCGCGTTACAACGCCGCACGGCAGGTAGCCATCACTGGCTGGCATACGGCTGCCCACGCCGCTGCAGGAAGCCAACGATCGCGGCAAGGCTGCCCACTCTCGCTGCAAGGTAGCCAACTCGCGCGGCAGGCTGCCCAATGGGCGCCAGGGGCCACGCCGCGCGCAGGGACGCCGGGGCGCTGAGATCGCTAACGATCATACATGCAGGCGAGGGCGCACGCGTCAAGGCAACCAAGCTTTCCACGCCGCATAAGGCGAGGTCGCAGACGCCGGGCGCGAGGCTGCCCAGCTCACGCCAAGTTTCAGTAAACGCCGCGGCTGCGCCAGCCGCTAACGCTTAGCGCTGCGAGGCGAGGCTGCCAACGCGTCAAGGCGGGCAGGCGGCAGCTAACGCCGCGCGGGCGAGGTCGCTTACGCCGCGCTGCAAGGTCAATTACCACCACATGAGGCTGCCCACGCCATACGGGTATGCAAGGTTAACGATCACATGGCTGCCGCACGCCGGTTTCATTGTAGTAAATAAGACGTCACATAAGACGAGGTCAAGACGACGCGCGGTGGTGATGCCACGCACAGCCAATGCAGGCTGCACACGCCACAAGTAGGAAGGCAACTCTGCGCCGAGGGGCTGCCCATTTCCAGTAAGGTATGCTTCATGACTCGGCGAGAAGGCAGCTGCTGAACTCAGGCGTAGGGATGTACGAGGGAATCTGGGGTCTTTTCGAACCCTTAATTTTACATTTTCTCATGTTTTGACACATTTTTCGCACTACCAATAACTTTTTAAACCTAATTTTTTTTTACCCTAAGTGCACGCTTTTTAATTTTCGACTTCGACCACAAAAACAACAACTTAAATATCCAATTAATGTGATGAAATCATAAATTATTTGTTTTATTATTAATTTATATTTTACTTTCCATTTAAATAATATTTGTTCCCAAAGTTACAAGAATTCATGGCTCAAATAAGGCTCAATTTTATTTGTGATTTTGACCCCATGTAAAGCGGTTCAGCCGCAGTGCTAAATTAGATTCTTTTCAATATAAGGCAACTTCCCCAGAAGCTTCCAATGATACGAAGGCATGCACCTCGCACTGCACAAGGTGCTACGCAAAACCGCTTACGCCGAGAGGCAGGCAGCAACCAACGCTGCATGAGCGCTGACTTACGCCGCTTAAGGTAAGGAAGCTAACGATGGCGGGCCATGTAGGTCGCGTCATGCTGCGAGGCTGGTGCAAGACGCCGCGCTGCTGAGGGTCGCTAACGCCGCTGGTAAGCAGGGGCCACGGCATGAGGCTGCGACGTCAAGGCTGCGCGAAGGAAGCCAACGATCAAGGCCAGAGGTCGCTGGGCGGCAGACGCTACGCGCGAGGCTGCCCACCTCACGGGTCGCTTAACTTTGGGGCAGCAACCAACGCCGCGCCAGGCCGCCGACATACAGCAAGCAAAGCGAAGCCAACTTCGCGCGCGAGGCTGCCCATTTCCGAGCAAGGCATGCTTCACCCACTGGGCAAGGAAGGCGCGAATACAACGCGGCGTAGGGATGGGAAGTGCGGCCTCACCGCTGCGGTAGGTTAGCACGCGACGCCAGCTTGAAGGATACGAACGCTGCTGCGTATGCACTGGCACTCGCGCGCTGGCAAATCGCCACGCTGGAGAGGTGCATGTAAGCTGCGTCCGCGAGCAAGGCAAACGCCGACGCTTTTCGAAGCGAAAAGGCAGCAGCAGCGCGCCAAATACAGTGCCCCGCACGCCGAAGCGGTGGCCTTTCAACACCGCTGCGCGGCAGACGCGCAGTCGGGCGAGGCAAGCTGCCCACGATCATAAGGTGTAGCGGCGAAAGGGCTGGCACTATCTCAAGGGTTTCTGGTCGCATTGCGCGACCATGGCATTTTACAGCATCGTGACAAAGACTTTCACAGGTAGCGGTGTCACAAGTATTGCCGCCGCTGGTCATGAGGGGAAAGCAAGACACCGGCGCGGGTAAGGATGCCAATGCCGGAGCTAAAAAAGGTAGCCTTCCGCCATGAAGAAGTGGGGCTATGTCCTTCCGGCCAGCATCGGGTGCTGTCGTAGGGCCGGATACCGCAATTAGCCTAACCGTCATGCGAAACCACTACGCAGGCGAAAGTTCACGGCTTTTTGAAGGCCTAGATTTTTTTACATGGACGCACTTAGACGGCGGCGAACAATTTTTTAGCCGGAAAACAGCTTTTAAAAATCACCAAAACCGAGAAACCGACACAAAAAACTCGTGAAGATATGCAAATCCAACTTAATGGGCTGAAATTTTAGAGGCCAGATATCAATCGAATTATCCGATAAATTAAAAAGCTGCTAAAATTACCGAGTTCTATTGTCCGCAAATTTAGCAAAATGCACAAAAACCGTAAGCCATTTCTGGAAAGCACACTATGATTTTGCCCAAATTCTCATGCTTTTGGCCAAGGGATTTTCGGCTGCATTTTGGGGATATAAGGCTTACAATCATTTAGAGATCAAGTCTATTCCGAGGTCCGGATCTCGTTTATGGCCAGTTTACCGAACGCTAGGGGACCCATTTTTTTCACAAAGGCCGCCAAATTTGTGCTTTTGGGATATGGATTGTGGGTTGTATTGTCGATGTTGAGGGGTTAGCCATGAGAAACGGGGAAGCCAAATTTCTCCTTGTGCTGTACCACTTAGATTTTGGTTTAGAGTTAGCCTGCACAAAACATGTCCGCCTCCGAGGCTCGGAAGTAGTTTCCTTTCTTGAGCCAGCCATCACACGTCTTTTGTGCCAGAAGTTAGCCTCATGAAAGGAGAGTGTGCTGCCTTTGCCAGCTACACTTAGATATTTCCGGAGTTAGCCGCCTCAGAAAAACATGTTCATTCATCCGCGTAGCGCCATAGGCTAATAACCTCCGACGGTTCAATGTAAGATTACATGGCTGGCGGGAGGGATTTAACTGCGACGAGGCTGAATCTCGCCGGATCGCGGCGTTAGCGCCACTCGCCACTTGGGCAACACCCCGCCGGCCGCGTATTTAAGTCGCCCCGTAAAGGGATTCTACCCGCCAACATGGGAATTGATGATTCAGGCGGCCACAAGGCCCTTCCGCCACGGGCTCGGGCTTCATTATTATCGCGTCTTCCTGGGACCGGAGGTCCCCATCATGGTCGGTAAATCCAAGCGGCGATGACGCTACGCTTTCCAGCCCGGATTCGATTAGAGGCGTTTCAACATAATCCAAATGTGACGGTAGCTTCGCTGCTTTCACCGGCTTTTCAAATCCAAGCGAACATGACCAATTGCGCGAATCAACGTCTTCCTGCATCAGGTCAATTACCATTACCACGCAATACCGCAGGGTAAACTAACCCGCTCACCCACTGCCTAAACCCAAATGCACGCCCCTATTGGTGGTGAATAACCAACACTTGCGAATTCTGCCCACAATGATAGGAAGAGCTTACATCAAGGACTGCAAAAGCAACGTCACATTAACGTCACCGCCATGCCCGCGCTATCCTCAAGCAGAATCACACCTCTAGTTTGCAAATTCAAGGTCTAAAAGGATCGAGCATAGGCCACGCTTTCAATTTGCCTGTATTCAGACCAAATCAATCAAACGAAGCTAATTCTTTGTTCATTACTTGAAGATTGCTCGCTTTAGCTTTATCTAGACACTCGCTTATCTTTAACAGACAAAGTCAGCTTCCGCCCAAAACTCCCCACCGACAATGTCTTCCCGCCCGGACCTACTTTAGGGGGCCTGTCCAAAAAAGTAGGGCAAAAGGCCCCGGCCCCATCTACCAATAAGTAAAAATAACGTTAAAAGTAGGGTATTTACTGGCCTGTCGGGCCCCACTTATACTTACACCTCTCAAGCTTACCAATAAAGTCGATCAGAGTTGCTTCATTGTATCTTCTTCCCTACCGATTCTCCACAAGCCCGCTCCCTTTGGTCAGGTTTGCAGGATGTGGACAAGGGAACTAATCCATTCATGCTGCTACATTAATGACGACGGTATTTGGCTACCTTAAGAGAGCGCCAGGAGAAGTATCAACAACACACTGGCTTTTTGGTTGAATTCTTCACTTTATATTCAGAAAGATCAAGGTAATCACATTTGGCAGTGGAGTATCCGTAGACCACCGGTTGTTTTGACTAAATAATGGCCTCCCCTGTGTTTCGGCCTGAACATTGCTCGGACCGTAGGGCTTCGAAGGATCACGTTTCCTACTATTCTCTTGTTGCACAAGGCACCGCCATTGGCGGCAGCTCGAAAGGGCCCGCCGACAACACGGTCTGGATCAATCCTGCAATTTCTCGTGAGCTAATCCTTTCCCGGTTACGATATCCACGGCCGACTTCCCGCTGGTTATTGTTCCATCACCAGGCTGTTCACTCGAGACCTGACGCGGCGAGTGACGACCAAAGGCGGCATCGTCCTCCGAGCCATGGCTGGGTCAAGAATGAACACTGCTACAGCGACGGCGGTGCGTTTTCCGGTCACGATTCCTCCGGCCGGAGCTTTGCTTGTAGGTAAAGGCCGTTAAATGTAAAAGATAACTTCTTCCCGAGGTTTCGCCGACCGCCTCGGATTCTTTAACGTTGTTACGCTACCATTGCTATTCCTACTGTGAATTTAACCCGATTCCTTTCTAAGCTTTTAAGGCCATGGTTTTTCTGGACGTTTCCCGCTGGATCGACCAACCCATGTGCAAGTGCCGTCATATGGAACCTTTCCCTCTGCCTTCAAAGTTCTTTATTTGAATATTGCTACTACCACTGGGTGATCCGTGACCGACGGCCGCCTGCCTCGGCTCAAGGCTTCGGTTTGGCGGCGACCACGCGCCTCCTACTCACTCCAGTGGGTCTGCATCTATTCTGACGGTCGCAGACAGGTCGCGCGCTAAGCGCCCATCCATTTTGCCATGATTCAAGGTGTGAGTTGTTACATTAATTCCCAATGGATTACCCATGACCACCGCCCTTCATTGCCTTAATCGACCAACACCCTCAGGGTTCTAGGTTGGCCAAGGCAGCCAGACTGCAACCCGGCTCGGCTCATCCCACATCGCCAGCTCGCTACCAAAATGGCCCACTTGAGCACTGATTCCGCATGCTGCCCAACGGCGTACCACACTGGCCCCACCTATTTAAAGTTCAGAATGCTCTGCGTCAAATTCATTATTTCACCAGGAATGCCCGCCCAGCTATCTGAGGAACTTTGAGGAACCAGCTACTGACGTTCAATAGTCTTTCGCCCCCATACCCAAGTCACTAACATTTGCATCGTCAAGATCGCCATGGCCTCCACTTAGCTTCTTCCCTGGCTTCACCGCCAGTATAGTTCACCATCTGTCCCGATGGCATGCTCACACTTAACCCTTCTCAAGGATCAAGGTCTATTTATTTAAAAATTCATGTAGGATCCCGCCAATCACCTTTCCCTTATGCCCACGGGTTTACCTGCCCGTTGATCAAGAATACACATGTCGGATTCTCGGTCCAAGCCAAGCAAGATCAAATAATTCGTAGAGGTGCTAGTAGAAAGAAGCAGAATCGGATTAACCTTAGCAATACGTAACTGAACGAAGTACACTGAT
>JAUJEN010000063.1:0-73074 GCA_030448925.1 Citrus cavaleriei
CTAGAAGTTACGTGCATTGCTAAGGTTAACTGATTCTCGCTTCTTCTACCTGCAGCACCTCTGCAGTGGAAGCCCCTACACAAACACTGCAGTGGAAGTGTGAAAGAGCAGACAGTAAGCATCTAAAGATCCTGGATGCTGTGTTGCGCTTCAATCACCTGGTTCCCCAGAAAATATTTTTCATTAACTAAAAGACAATAGAAGAAACCAAACGCCCAAACAGACTCCAGTTTCCAAACAAAGATAAACAAAAGGATATTATCTGATTATTGGGTCATTGGGCAACAATTAAACAACAAGAATAGCGTCCGCGATGTCTCTCAACTTAGTCACTAACTCACTACTAACGCGTGAGGTCAGTAAATCAAAAAGACTACAATGGTGTATAATAATATGTACACGCCCAATGCCTAAATTACATAGCCTCAAAAAATTATTGTCAGGTTAAGACAACCCACCCATGAACAATTTTCTCTATTCCCTGTAATATGAAGAGCTAATATCATTAGAATGCATGCATGGTACATGAAACAAGATTTCTCAAGTTCACTAATTGACCTTGTAATGTCTCTTCAGATCACACAAAGTTGTCAGTTGAAACTCTTCTTAGCCAGGAAACTTTGTGAGACAGTAACTCCATTCACTTTGAGTTCACCTTTCATTTAGCAAGACAGAAAGCAGAATGAAACCAGTACCAGCAGAATAAGTTACGCACAAAAAAACAGATAACTATTCATAACCAAAAGCAATAATTATTCATTACATAAAAAGAAATTTCATTACCTGAAAGATCCTTCTGCAGCACCTAAATAAGTGCAGTGTATAGTCTACCCGAAAGTATGGAGGGAGAGGATATCAAAGATGCTAGGAGTTATATTCTGAACAATGAATGTTCCTCCGGTCAGGATAAAGAACTGTCGCCCCAAGGCCGTTTCTATCTTGGTCTTTAACAAGCCAAGGTCTTGCTGCAAACCACCAATTATGACTCCCTTGTGAATGGTCGCAAACTTTTAATTAAGATAAATTTGAGACCAATTTTACCCGTCGGTAAATGGTAGGAGGAGCAGGATAAAGAGAGATCAAGCAAGAACATTTAATAAAAGTTAAAAAACTCAAACGTAAAAAAAAAATCACTATCATAGGTCACGAAGCAATTCATCAATATTCATAACACGAACGACAACCAAAACTATTAAACATCAATCCTAGATATAATCTTGCCTGCAAACCCTTTTATTAAAAAAAAGACTTCATATCAGCTAATATGTCCATGTCCCTACATTTTGTTAACTATAAGAGACACAAATGACAAAGCCGATAATCCAGATCAACTTCATGATTTTAATTGGTACAGCATCCTACTGACATGTTTCAGATTTTAATATGACCATGATCAGGTCCCGAGAAGCTCCTCATCAAGACGTGACTGCACCATCTATTTGCTTTCATCAAGTATGATGGCTTGCAAAACAGCTTTGCTTCCTCTATCAGTGTGCTCACAAGTATGAAATAGCTAATACCTGAATGCCTGAAGATAGATCAACCATCTAATAAATACATTTAGCTAGAGGGCATCTTGGCCATTGAATTTAAATATTCTCAGCTTTCACTTCTCTCTCAACCATATCTTCTTAAGCTAATTGAAATTGTAGTTACAGTATTGAACATTCCTCATAATGGAGGTGCATTACGACGACAAATTCTTTTGTATTGAAACATCAAGCAGCGACATATGTTTATACATGTTACTCTTTTCAATAAATAAAAACCAAACAACTTAATTTAATAATTACCAAGAAACATTATCAAACAAATTTAAAATAAGTTTAAAGAAACATTTTCTATAACTTATTTTCCATTAACACACAAAACTATTATTAGTGGTTCCTATGTATGTTGTAAGCCAATACCACCTACAATCCCAAAAAATCTCTACATGAAACTGGCCAAGCTAGTTCAAGCTCAGCCATGATTTTAGAAAATGCCTGTAGTTTTGTTTACCACAATAATCAAAGACAACACACACAGAATTATGAAGCCAACATTTGAAAAAATGTTTGGAGAACTTGGTTTGTGTTAGAGCAATGCAGAAATTATGCAAAAATACTTGAATCATTGTCCCCGCTCACAAAATCTTCACTTCTTCTGCAGCACGAATTGAATAATGTCAAAACGTATGACGTAATAAAAGATTTGTCATTACACAGAATGAACCATATTATTATTCATACTATTGTTACTTCAATCAATATCACTACCTCAATCAATCCCGTGAATAAGAAAAAATGCAGAAATATAGATTTCTTTAAATTTCATTACATACTAAGGGTGCGTTTGGGATTGAGGTGTTGTAGCTTTGTAGAAAAAAAGCGGTAACTATAAAATAAAAGTTAGTAATATATAATAAATGTAAATTTTAAATAATAATTTTGATAAAATTATTAAAGATATAATATTTTTTCCGTTATCTGAAAAATCATATCAACATAGCGTAATATTCTACAGTCAGCTTCTTAAAAACTTTTAGTGCTATAGCTTTTAAACTTTGCCCGACTGCCCAACCTCAATCCCTTGCGATAAAGCACATAAAGAAAATCACACTTTCAAAAAAAAAAAGAGCACAAGGTTCTGCTGTTTTGATAAATTACATTAAATCAATTTTCAACAACCAGAAGTTGAATTATAAAGTGGTAAAGGCATTCTCAGACTAGTTGGTAATAAATGATATTGACAAGTCATGAAATTTAATAACCAAGACTATTTGAATGATAGTTTTCTTAGGTTCACATTGCTTAGAATATTTATATTGCAGCTAGTTACCAAATGCTTTACTCAGTAGATGAAAGGCCAAAGGGCTTTTATGAGAAAAAGATGGAAAAAATTCTACTAATTAGTAACACAAATTGGCAGAACTAAAGGCATACTGACGTCAAAGCAAGCATCACCCCTAACATCAAGAAAAAAAGAAAATTATACAAATCTTGGTAGAAAAAAGCTATCCATGATTTTCTCATCTCCCAAGCTGCCTTTATACACTTGTTTTTACCTTGCTAGCATTCAATACAAATTATTTTTCAACACAAATTTCAATAGCCAACAGTCAAATAAGAAACAACTATACATATAGAATATAAAGATTAAACAGATTTATACAACATTTACATATCGAAATATAACAATCATATCATAAAAAAAGGAAAAAGACGTTTGTTTATCAACTAGCAGAAATTATACCAAAGATTGATAGGTTTAGAAAGATGAGCAAGTTTAAAGTTTTAGACAAACAGAAAAGAGTTTACCATGGTTTAGATATTTTCATTTCTCAAAACAAATTACTTCACTCCAAAAACAATAAATTTTCAGAAAAGAGTGCAATTTAAGTTCCAAAAGCAAGGGCATAGCTCTGGGTATTGTTTAGTGACATAAAAGGATTAAGAAAGTCAATTGAAGAGGGACATAAAATATGCCAAAAGAACACACCTTGCAATGGATCTTCAGGCTCAGAGCAATCGTCCCAGGCCAATCATATGACTTGACATGTAAGGAACCATAGACAAGCTTGCTCAAAACAGTCATTCCTGGATGATTATGAAGGGGTATCATGGAGGATGGTGGCATACAGAAAATTCCTATCTGGGAAAAAATGGAGATCAAAAACGAAAGGGGTTTCACTAATCCAATTTTCAAGTTTCGAATATAGAAATGCAATAATGGAAAAAGTTGATTGCGTTTAGATATAATGAAATTTTGAACCGACAGAGTGTGTTTTAGCTTAGAAATTAGTATGCAATTAATTACTGGCAACTTGAAGCTGTGCTTACAGAGAAGCTGTCACATTCATGTAAGTGCAGGTACTTGATTGGTGCCAGTGATGGATGCCTCCCATTGCGTTCAAGCACAGGACCTGGCCAATTACGTACCAATTGCGCCTCCTGTTCGAGACCTACGTCCGAAGGCTTGATTTTGTCTGAAATAAAATAATATCTGGGATTATATAGTGCAGAGCTAATATGGAAAGACCCCAACAATGAAGTTAAGAACTTGGAATTTAACGTAAGCATAAACGTGGGGAGGACAATAAAGAACTCCATAAATAAATCTAACTTGCACTTTCACGTGAATATCAACATACTGCAAAATGTATTAACTTCAAAGATGCAAGAAATGCATTTGCTGTTAAAAGAAACACACAAGTCACAAACATCACAGCATTGAAGTATGAAATAAACCAACGTGATATACAAGTTACATGCATATGGCAAACAAGCACATCAATTCCAAAAATTCACTTGTAGAGGACAGGCAAAGCGGGTATCTTCTCCAAATAAGTCTTTTCTCCCTCAGCATAACAGTAAGCAGTGCAGTCAATGGAAAATAAACTTGCCAGAAGTATGACAAACATGAGTAAACCCACGATGCTTGTAGTCCAAACAAGTAGGCAGCTTGTACAATTAATAAAATTTCAAGAAGTACACACAACTAATAAGGAAAAATTTAGCCATGATAATGCGAAATCTGTTTCCTTTAAACTTTTACTAGACAATGTTTTATGCTTGAAAAGAAGGGAAGATGCCTCTGGTCAAAAACCTTAAATTGGCATGACAGCAGAAGTATGGAAAATAAGAAAAATTTTAAAATGAAAACTAAGCATAGAATTCAAACCAGAAACGGCAAAAATGTAGTTTAAAAAAAAAAAAACCAAAGACTAACATCAATTCTTCTCTAATACAGCCCCATTTCATTTCATGTAAAATATTATATGATATGAATGATGTGGTTTAGTATTAAGATATTCTCAATCATACAACTCACTATTGTGTTACCACTTGAATGAATTATTCCTGGAAATGTTCTTAACAGAACTTTGGGACTAACTCAGTAGTTCCTACCAACCCCGAAAAAGTGATTTAACATGCTAGAGAATAAAAAATTATGAAATGAACCATAAAGATTGGCAAGCCTACACAAGGATCTATGGTGCTTACCTAAAAAATTTGCTGATAATATCAATAGACATTGAATATCACATTTCAGAATCTTAGAACTAAACTCATTTTTAAGCTGACAGTGACAATACCACGTTAAGCCATGTCGAGTGACAGGTAAACAGACTTCTTAAATACAGCAGGAAGATCACATAAAACATTCAAAGAAATTTCAAAGCAAGCAAGACTAATTATCCAAGAAGAAGCTAAAATACATCCTCATCATATAAGCAAGGGAAGATACCCTGTGTAATTATACATGAAGGAATTACTTTTAATTCCTACAATAAGCACACATGCTGGCCTATTTAAAAGGTGATTGGGTGCTACGTCATTACAAACATGGAAGACTCAAAAAGACCTGCTGTCAGTTCAAAACACAAATTTTGACCGAAAACTAAAACAAACAGTAATTAACTGTTTGTGTTGAAATGATAAATTCAACAAAAATTCCTAAATCTAATCAGTTGCTTAATAATTGATATAGAGAACCGAAAAAAAAGAATTGCTATCAACGATCATGCCGTATTTCCTATATATACCAACTAAACAATTTTGCATTGCCTGACTTTAAAGTGATACAAAATATAAAGTGTTTAAATAAGTTCATTAATAAATATAAAATAAGACAACCAAGAGCCAGTTCTCAATACCTAACATAGCACGAACTCTCTCAAGGGCTTCATCCGTTACGGGCCCTTCAGGCGAGAATGCTGCTCTGCAAGTATTGTAAAGTCTCTGTATATAATATGGCATGGTGTAAAGACGGTACCAACTTAACTGAACTGATATCAGTAAGCCGATAACGTCTTTGGTAGAAATAACCCACACTAGCTGCAACTACGATAAAAGATGCAGTTGAATACTTTGATCTTGGTTTGTGACGAAAATCCACGGTAATAGATCTGCATGACAGTTATCTCATCCCTCTCTGCCAATCTTGATTGAACAAACAGTAAATGATCACATAGTAATAAATATACATCACAATTCTTATTAACTGTATACAACTAAATATGAATACCTCAGCTGGTATTCCCCCAAAAATCATCTGAAAATCGATTGCTTGGATTTTTTTTTTAACGCAATCCTAAAGCTAAAGAAGCAAAATAAAAACTGCTTAATTGTATTCTAATTATATCCTAATTTCTTCAAATTGTTCTCGGAGGGCCAACAAAATGCCTGCAAGATTCAAAATCTTCAAACATATCGTTTTGAGCAAGTTGGCTTAATTTGCACGTATGTGTCGATTATTCCATGTAGTCTTAAAAAAACAAAACAAAACAAAAAGCAAAAGGGAAAAAGGTATATTATTTTTGGGAAAAAATAACAGCGATTTTTTCAATAATAATAATGATAATAATAATAAATAGAAGGGATTTAATGGGAACAAAATAACATAAAGGGAGATTTTAGTTAAAGTACTGAAATTAAAAAAGAAAAGAGAAGGACGAGCGAATATGAGATTATTGAGATCCATGAAGTGAAAAAGGGGGGAGAGGCGGTGCGTAGGATAACGTACCGGATATGCGCAGGATAAGGATGACGCAAGGGAGATGAGAGGAGAGAAGCAGAGGAGAATCGCGGAATCGCTGAAGCAGGCAAGCAGAACTTAAGTTAAGAAGAAACAACGAAAGAAGAGGCACTACTCCTACTACAGCGAGAAAGGTGAAAGCAGATTTTGGACACGTCGGCGAGGGTAATTTTCTGGTTTCAAGGCCTACTGGGCTTTTTCCCACTCTAGTCTGAACTGAACTAAAAACTAAACCGGTCTGTTGATTTTACGACTTTGCCCTCACTTCTTCCTGTACCTGATAATATCTTCTTTAATGACGTATTTACTCAAAATGAAATCTGTGAATTATTGTTCAGATCTTTAAAGGTCAGCTAAAGCGATTTGAAAATGAAGCTGGCAATTAAAAAAAAAAAAAAAGAGTTATTATCGTAAAATATTTAATGACCATAAAAAATGTCATTTTATTACTCAATCTTCACAAAATCTTTCATTTTATTACATGTTTATTAACTCCATTAATTGACTAATAAAATACTAATACTAATAATATCCTTACGTTAAAAAATTAATTAAATTTAAAGTAAATAAAAACTAAAAAAAAAAAATCAATGTGTGCGCTTATGTTCCAATCCCAGTCGTTTTCTTCTTCTTTGTCATGTTTCCTTATCTGCTTCTTCTTCTTCTTTTTTTTTTTTGCCTTCAATCCCAACTCTCTTGGATTCGGGCGAGTGCCGAGTTAGTTGGTAGCGGCTGCATGCACCTGCCACTGCCAGTTAGAATTGAAGGCGTCGTTAGTGTTGGCTTGGGACTGTCAATTGGCTGTATTTGATCTTTGATAAATGATTTACGGTCTTATTTTGTCCAATAATGACTAAATTACCATTACAATTTTAAAGTATATACATTTTTACCTTTTTATATACATTTGTCATTTGATTCATAAAATCAATTTGCCATCTATTAATAATGTCTGCATGACATTAATGAAAATCTGATTAGTTTTAATGTAAAAAGTAAATTAACAAATAAAATTATTTTGTAAAGATTTAATTGTAAAATGAAATAGACATCCATTCTTCTTTAATAAAGTTATTTGAAATATCTTATAATTTGTATAATAATTAAATGAAATTTATCCCATAAATAAATTAAATCAATAAATGTATGAAATTATAGAAGGCAATAAACTGATTGTAAAGTCAATTTTGCCATAATGTCAGCACTGGTACAGGTAAGCGGTAAATGCTAGCAGCACGAGGGCTTTCCTTTTCCAATCCTCATGAAATCCAAATTAATAGCCAAATTGTTAATTTGCTATTTAAGATTTTGTTACTAATTTGCTATTTAATTTTCCTTTTTCAATTCTAAGGGTCAGTTTGGAAATGTTGTAATTTTTAAAATAATTATTGTTAGTTGTACTGTAGAAATAATCAATTATAAAAACAATCAGTTAAATGTTTGGTAAATTTTGTATTCTAAAATACTATGAGTTTTGAAAGTATGTATGGACATTTACTGTTAAACTGCTGAGAGAAAACAAATGACTAAAATATCTATAATGTAGAATAAAAAATTTACTTATACATATAAAAACATGTATATATAATATTTTTAATTGTGTATTATAATAATTTTTACTAAAAATAAATTTTATAATATATTGATTTTTTTTTTTATCTTAAAACAATTGATAATTAAATTTATAATATAGTGAAACAAATTTAATAATTATTCGACCAACAAATTAATATTAATAAATTATAATAAAAATTTATAATATTGATTTTGTTTCTAATTTGAATAAGGATAATTTTGGGTTTAGGTAATAATTTTAAGGATATTTATGTAATTGTATTAAATGATAAAATTGATTCTTAAAATCAGAATTTAAAAGTTCATTCTCTTTTCAAAATCACCGTAGAATTTGATTTTAAAAAGCGATTTTTTTTTTCGAAACAATAAAATTAGCTTTTACATTTTTAAAATCACTTTTAAACCTCCTAAAAACAATCTCAAACGAGCCCTTGCTATAATTTATCTTAAATATTCCGTTAATTTTAACAATTTGATGATAAATTGATGATTTCTCCTTAAAAGAATAAGTGTGATAAAATTATATCTCCAATAAACTTTATCGCCTTAGGAAAAAATATCAGCTACGGTCTATGGTATAGTTGTAATGTAGGCAATTCGTATTGTGCCCTGGTTAATTAACAGAGTAATATAAGTGGAAGAAAAGTATATCACTAATTACTAAACATTAAACAACATATAAGTAGGCTTGGCAAAACTTTCCACCAACCGGTAACCATGTTAATATATCTGGAAAGTGGAAACCATACAAAAAAAAAATGATTTTTGGGTGTAAATAGGGTGTGTTTGACACACTGCATTACTTGTATTGTATTAGGACTCATTATATAAAATTGTAATACTATGATTAGTGTAGTTTAAACTGTATTATATAACATAATATTATTTTATAGTAATATTAATATTAAAATTATCTAAAATGATTAATATTTAGCATTTAATTGTTAATTTTTAAAATTAATTATTAATTATTAAATAATTATTTATATAATATACAAATGATCAATAATATACTATTATTAAATAATAAAATGCGATAATGTTATTAATAAATTATATTTTACTATTTTAATATAACTATTTTCTATATATTAGTTATTATAATATAGTATAATTTAATATTATATGGTAAAAATATAATATAATATAAAATCATAAATTTATTTCTATTTATTAATGTCGAATATAGTTGTTTAATTTAAATTTATTTTTAAATTTAGAATTTAGTAAATAATAAATAGTTAAATAAAATTAAAAATTCGTTTACATATCTAAATTTAGTAATTATAATGATTTTATCTAATGAAAGTAAAATAATGTATT
This sequence comes from Citrus cavaleriei, assembly GCA_030448925.1. Lineage (NCBI taxonomy): Eukaryota > Viridiplantae > Streptophyta > Magnoliopsida > Sapindales > Rutaceae > Citrus > Citrus cavaleriei. The sequence continues at coordinate 9,418 of JAUJEN010000063.1, forward strand.
ATCATTTATTTATTAAGTATTTATATTTTATATTCTTATTTAAATTAAATTAAATTTTTATTTAAATACAATTAAATTAAATTAATATTTCAATAAGTTTAAATTTATTATAATTTACGAATAATAAAAGTTAGTTATTGTATTTAAAAAAATATTATTTTAATACGGTACAGTCTAAACCCTACTCCCCTATGCCCCATGGGTTGCCTTTCATTACATTAGCCATATTTAATGCAGTGCAATGTAACTAGAAATTGCAGCAAAACATGATTAGCATAAGAATAGTATTTTAATGTAATGCAATGCACTATAGCCAAATTAATAATATAATATTTTTATTTTATTTGTATATTTTTTACATTATAATTTATTAATAAATTTATAACTTATTATAACTAATAAAAATATTTAAATTTGAATAATATTAATTTAAAATTAATAATAATATAATAATAACATAAAATATTAATGCAATTTAAATATATTAATATAATATAAAACATTAATATAATATAATATTTAATTAATTAAATTAATTGATGTTTAATAATGGATTAAAAATTATACAATCCACAAAATTTGCATTTTGCAGCCTGACAAAATGAGATGATGCAAAAGAATGCAGCCCAAATATTATACACGTTCAAACGTGGAGAAGGATCAAAGGTGGCCAAATGGCCATATTTTACTTACTTGAAAGTGGAGAACGAAGAAAGATTTATAAATCAAATGTGTTATACTTGGTCTATGGAGAATTATGTCAAGTGGTCAAGACTAAAGTTTTGTTAGATTATCTACATTACTCAAAGTTATAGTTACTGAGTTTTGTTTGCCAATTACATATGAATCTATAACAATTTGATACTATTGGAATTTAATGTTACAGTTTGGAGAAATTTTGGGTTTGCTATATACTAGCCTTATGAAGAATAGCATACCTAGAGCATAGATTACTTCTTGTGTATTATAGTTGAGTTTCTTCATTATCAAATATGGTTTGCCTTTGCTCAAGGTTGGTGTAAACAAACATCCTTCACCAAGAAATGCCTTCAAGATCGATGTTGATGCAGCAATTGATAAACAAAATCAACTAGTAAGATTGGGAGTAGTCATAAAGGATTCAAATAGCAAGATAATTGGAACAGCTGTGAAGACATCACAATTATGGAAGGATGTGACATATGCAGAGGTTGAAACTATGAAATGGGGGCTAGAGGTAGCAAAGGAAGTTGCTGATTTGGTCAACAATAAGAAATGAAGCAGAACTGAAATTGATTAGGTAATTTCTCAAATATAAAACCAGAGCAAGCTGTTTCAGAAAGTCAGATTTCAACACATCCCAAGATTATGTGATGCCCAGGCTCACCCTTTGGCTAAAAAATATTGTAAATCACAATACAATTGATGTATGGCTGGACCTTATATTAGCAAAAGTAGTTACTGTATTATTTTTTTCTAAATGAACGAAAATGTCTATTTCTTTATCAAAAAAAGAAGAAAGCTTTCATTTTGTAAGAACAATAATTTTTTTCAATTAAAAAAAATTATATGCAAACAACTTTCATTCTATCGCTCATTTATCTAAACTTACAGCGTTCAACAAACCTAAGCATTGAACATTAAAATATTAAAATATAAAGCTCTTGATGAAAGGGCACAAATAGTACAAAAATACAAAAACCAGCAATTTGTAAATGAATCTAAACCAACAAAAATTACATTAACATTGTTTGATCTGGAACTAACTAAGTATTAAAGGAAAAAAGCTGAACTAAAATTAGCAACATTTTGTTATATTAAATTTGTGCTGTTGGAAGCTTGAGAGCCTTGAAATCCATTTGAGAATCATGTGCTATCTTGTTGAAACAAGGCTTGAAAATTTGTTTGTTGAAGTAAATCATGAGAATTGGCATGTCAAACTTGAGTCATCAATTATGGCTGCAATAATAAGCATGAAAATGAATTGTTACGCTAGCTAGAAAGAATAAAATTCAGTTTCGCATACAGAAACTAATTAAAAACCACTTACATAATAAGAATGATAAATCATTAATGAATGAGTATTACTAATCACCGGAAGCAATTGAATAAGTGGATGTGACAATGAACAATTTAAACAAAAAATTAATCCATATGAAAGTAATTGCTCAATATTGTATCTATATAAAACAAATTAATTGATAATATAGACAATTGCCTGGATTATTTGAGACTGACAATTTGTTAGCCTCTTTTTCTTATTTTTTGTCAAGGCTACCTCCAAACTACTATTGAATCTACGTCTTCCACGAGATGACTCCTTCTTCTTCAGACCTTTTACTTTAACAATATCTATGTGCTGAGTCAAAGGAGATTCTTGAACTTTTTCTTGCACACTACCATCCATTTCCAAACGTAAAATATCCTCAACTAGTCTTGCCAAATCCATGGCATGCACATATTTGCTAGTTCATATGCTTTTTTTACTTTTGGAAGCCCTATTGGATATCTTGGTAAATATAGAGCATAAAGACTTGTATTGACATGTTTGTTGTAACTTAGGATCCACTTGGATTTCACGCCCATACATGTCTTTGATACATTCTGCTCTTACTTGTTTTGTCCGTTTTTTTTAAAATATACTCGGTAGGAATTTCTTTGACATCCATAACATCTCTAAGAACCTTGATGATATGGCTATATAAAACTCTCTCATCTCAAACCTCTTGCAGCTACGAGACAATGTGCCATCATTCTCTATTTTCACACATCTCTTTTCAAATTCATCCATACCAACCGTACGCACTAAATATTCACAATCCTTATAGTCTTTTTTCATAGATAAATCGATAGACTCTTCAAATTGGTTTTGAAACTCTTGAAAAATTACCTTTGTGTAAATCTCCCTTGCATGAGCCAACATTTTAACCGACATTTTTATATTGACTAACCCATAACATAATTCATACTTTGTTTCTAATTCTTTGTATCGTTTATCATTAACCATCCTTTCAAAGTGCATAAAAAACTGAGGCATGTGAAGATATGATTTCAAGTAGTCCTTTAGAGTTGCATTAAAACTCTCACTAAGTTGGGTGCTCTTCATTTCAGCAAACCGCGCCTGCCTCACATATGCGTAAACTCGTTTATGCCTTAACTCAAATATACTTTTTAGCCAACTATTACCTTGTGCATCATATTCATCAAGCATGCTATCCCAAGCAATTAGAAACTCATTTTCATCCTCAATACTATCCATAAACACCGACAAGACATTTTTCACTGTACCAGTACTTTTTAAACACACCATTTACATGCTTCAAGGCATTTTACATCATATGCCATGTGCAAAGCCTATGATATGTATTTGGCATGACATTTAAGATAGCCTTGGCCATTGCAGCATCCTAATCTATGAAAATTCTTTTTGGAGCCTTTCCAGACATAGCCTGCAAAAATGTTTGAAATAGCCAAATAAAGGAATCAGCAGTTTCATCATACAATAATGCTGCACCAAAGGTAACAATTTCTTGATGATGATTTAGTCCAACAAACACTGAAAATGGACGATTCTATTTATTAATTTTGTAAGTCGTATCAAAACTTACAACATCACCAAATTGACCATAATCAATTATCATTTTAGCACCAGCCCAAAATATATTTGTGATTTACTCTTCATTATCTAATTGTATAGAGGAAATAAATGAAGGATTTTTTAAATGTTGTTCAGAGAAATAATTTAGAATATATCCTGCTTCTCCATATACCATTTGCTTTTGTCTTCTCATTCTAAGTAATTCTTTTGATCGAGTCTTGTATATCCAAGAGACTCTCTTCCACTCGCTTGCTTTACTATTAGCTCAAAAGTAGACTTAAGTGAAATTCCAGATTCATCTGCCAAATCTACTTCCATTGCTTGTGAATTGGATATTCTTCTTTGCGAAGGTAACATATGAGTGCACTCTTCCATTACAAGAGGATGATTATGTGATTCCACAAAATGATTAACAAAAAATTTGTTCTTGTTCCCATCTAATTTAACACATAATTGAGCACCACAATCAATTCTCGTCTCTGCTCTAGGTTTTACAATCAAATGATCTCGTTTATCTTTCGATCGCAAACTTGCTTTAGCACAAACGAATTGCCTAGAGGTGATTAAATGATTTCACTTGTACGTTTATTCTTACCAAAGGTTTCTTTTCTAATATTGGACCCCACTTTTAACCCATACGCATTCTAGAAATCATATGCTGATTCATCAGAATCAAACTCCATCCCATATTTAGGTTTCTAATACAATTCGCTAAAATTTTCTAAAACAGCATCAGTTGCGGCCATTTAAAGAACCAATGAAAACTAAAACAATAAACTTGTAGCAACCATTAAAAAAAATTATTAACATTATATCAAGTTGCAGAGGATAAAAGTATAGTGAAATCAAGAAGCATTATAGAATCATAAGCTAACCTCGTTGGACTATTAATGCTGTTGAAGTTCACGTTCAGTGGAGTAAACTAGTTTTCTCAAATTTTTCTTACCACAATTGCTAATTATTTAGGAGATGAAAAGTTTTTGATGGTGAGAGAATAAATTGATAGAAGCGGGAATTGTAAGTGAAGAGGGAAAACATCCATGTAAAACACATCATTTAAGAGGTTGTGAAAATAATTAATTACAAATAAATCTTGGCCATTGAATTTAATAATATCACGTGTCAATGGATCCTTTAAAGCTTAAATAATGATCAAATCAGGAGAGGATCTCATTCCTTTTATCTGTCCTAGTAAAAGCTCAAATTTTAGACTTTTAGGAGTAGAGGTTCATAAAAAAAATTTAACAATTTTATTTTTTTTTATAACGTAATTTTAAAAAGCTTACATATTAAAGTAATTTTATGAATTTTTAATAAAAGCTCTTATTGACAATTAAACAATTAATTTTTTTTAGGTAAAATCTCTATTTATAAAAGCTCCACTAACAAAAAACTCTACTTAAGTAAATTCTACTTAAAAAACTATATCAAGCGGAGCCTTAATCCTAACTCCCAAATATAACTTGAATGGATTATGTCATTAGTTGTCAAACTGTTCAAACTCATTTTATAATCGATCAGTTTTGTATTTGATCTTCGAAAACTGTTTTGCCTATTTTTAAATGCATTATACACTTGTAATTTGAAAAAAAGAAAAAGAAAACGCATTGTGCCCTTAATATTTTAATACTTAGTTACTTAAATGTTCATTTCTTAATTGAAAAAGAATGACAATAAAGTGACTGTGGAATATAATCATTGATTATAAACGGTACCATTGAACCCCAAAATTCTCAAGTATTTATTGCGAAACTTGAGTTACTGTTGTACATATCAAAACGTAAAGGACAATGAATATTAATCTCGGTAATAAAACGAGTGTGTTGAATTTTATTACGAACTTGTAAATTTTTTTAATTATTATATTTTTTTCTCTTTAATTTTACGTTCGAGTGTCAATTTTATTAATTTTAGAAATATAGTCTTAGTTAAACAATTAGAAAAAATTCTTGTACATCATATACACAAAGAATTATTTTCTTAAGATTTTCTTTTAATTAGTATTATATTCTTAAATAGTTAATGCTTTTCAAATTAATAGGCAAGTTTGTCAGTATATGATTTACACAACAACAAATCATTCGAACACGACAATCAATTTGTCATGCCTAAATATATAAAAATAATGACATTATTAAAAATTAATATGCAAACCATGGTTTTAAATCCATTATATATATATGTGTGTGTGTTGGCATCTTTCACACAGATATACTGGCCTGGTTTCTTTAGGGAAAAAAACTAACATTCTGCCATCTTGTGCCATCTTTTAACCAGTTTACTTTTGGAGCTTCATGGACTTGCATGTGCTTGTTATTTTGCTCATATTCATTTATTCATTGTGGTGGAAAACTTAATTGGTTTTGTTTAAAGATTTTGGGTTGGATGATTCTTCTTTCCCCAATAATAAATCTGGTTATTGGAAGGTTGTTATGGCTCTTGGAAAGCATATGGGTTTAGACTTTGTAGGTCATGGTATGGTGAATAACAAGAGCTAATTCATCTGATTTCATAATTAATCAATTTATTTAGACTAACACTTTATACAATTATAGAAAATGGTTTGATAGACTTTTTACCCGAATCTTATACCTTGTCACTTATTTATTTGTAATTATTTAAGACTTTTATAAGCACTAAGAGAATTTCTTTTTAATATTTACATCATTACATTTTATTCTAAAAGAATCAATTTTATGACTTATCATTACTTTATGTTACATCACACAATATATGTTTATTTGTAAGGAATGAATATATATATATATATATACTATCCTCTGTAGTGGACCATTTTCTTTTATGAGACGAAAAAACTAAATAAACCCAATTAAAAAAAGTAAAAAAAGTGATTCACTAAGCACTTGGAGATGAAGGGATTTGAACCCTCGAGAGTTCTTTGTTTGGAACTATACTGGATAAATATGATTAAATATATTATTTATTGACAAATCGATGTGTTGAAATTTTTATGCGGGTTTAAGAATTTTAGAGACCTACTTTCACAATATATGGTAGATAAGGTCATGGAGTCTATTCGGGATATCGGGTTCACAAATATATCATTAGTCATTACTAGTTGAGGCTGAATCTTGACTTATAAATACTTTTTTTTTCTTTTTAGTTAATTATTCGTTGGTAGGTGAGAGGAGGGAGTAGTACCTACCTAGTAGCTAGAAAGGAATTGTCGAATTGACCATGACGAATATGAGACAAAATTTTATAAGAATGAGATTACACGAACAATGGTAATTCACATTCACTTTTATTAGTACTAACAAGTTTATTATTATATAGCTTGGACTGCTCCACATAATGGATATGTAAAAATTCATGTTGGTACAGCCACTAATGTGTCTAAGCAATGCTCAGGATTAGGAGTTGTGATTTGGGACTCTACAGGGAGTTGAGTTCTATAAGAGCAGCTATCAAAGTCTCTAAGTTTGAAGGAGATACATACTGTGCTGAAGCAGAGGCAGTGGAGCTGGGCATTCAGATTGGGGAGGAAGCAGGGCTGCAATCAATTATTTTGGAAATTGATTCTCAGGTTGCGGCGGAGCTGATAAACAACAGAAACGACAGCATGACTGAAATTTTGTGGATCATTTCTGAAATTCAAACTCACTAGAAGGATTTCAAGTTTTTTAAAGTAAAGTTGTTGGGTGTAAAGGATTTCAAGCATTACGTAGTCTTGGCAAAGGAAAATGCTTGCTGGGTATCTAGAAGGGCGAGAGAAACACGAGAGTAACAGCAGCACATATGCTGTTTAGCTCCCACAATCTCTTGCGCTTTTTTAATTTTAAAATTTAAAATATTAATAAAAAAATAGAATCCTTTATTATCTTTGGATTTGGATATGTTAGAACTGCTTTAAATTAGAGTATTATTCGTAACTACAAGATTAAAATTATAATAAATTTTTTATTATTTATCATTTTACGTGTGTAACTAAACTTTATACTCCACCATAACCATAGTCTTATTTTTTTACTCCAACTTTATTACTCTCACTATCTCTGTCAAACAAGACGAGTGCCGATGACATGGCCATCGCCAAAGAAGCGGGCCGTGTATTTTGCAATTTCTCGGTTTGTGCCAATAATGGAAAACTCGTGAGAATTTTGAAATTGTAGTCAAGCAAAGAAGCAGCACGTTATTTGCAAAACATTTTTAGCTGATGAAATTTAATTCTTCAGGCTGTCACAACTAGATGCATTTGCACTGTCATTACAATTTATGGAAATTAAAGTAATTAATGGTTACTAAATCAATTGGCTATTGAAAGTGTGGCTTGAAAATTGACTAACTCTGAAATTCTTCAACAAATCATATTCTAAATATAGGCCTTTTTTCCTTTTTCTGATTAATAGCTTCCCAATAAAACCAATCTGCCCTCGTGAGAACCAAAGCATTAATTTCTTGCAAGAGTTGCAGAAGGCCAAAGAATTTCAAATCGTGAAATGGAGTGCGTGAGCGAGAGAGAGAGATCGTGAAAGAGTGAGAGATAGTGAGAGGGAGGGCTGTTCGATAGAGATAGTGAGAGAGAACTACAAAAATGGAGTAAGGAGCGGATAAGAATCGCGCTGGCGTTTCTCTCGCTCTCCTAGACGCCTTGCAGCGTGTTAAAAACGATGTTAAAAACGTTTTGAAATTTTTTCCTTTTTCACTCTTTTGGTGGGCTCCATCGGTTTTGTCAATTATTTATAATTTTATGTTGCCCTTTTCCCTTTGATAAATCAAAACAAATAAAAAAAAACTCACTCTTTATTCTCCTCCACAGATACCATATCAATGGCGACAGACGACGCGGAAGAGCAAGCGCCGTGGCCGGAGCTACTGGGGAGCAACAACTGGAACGGTCTGCTGGACCCGCTAGACCTTTCCCTCCGGAAGCTCATCCTCCGCTGCGGCGACTTCATTCAGGCAACCTACGACGCCTTCAACAACGATCAGAACTCCAAGTACTGCGGCACCAGCCGTTACGGCAAGCGCGGCTTCTTCGACAAAGTCATGCTCCAAAACGCACCGGATTACCAAGTCTTCTCTTTCCTCTACGGCACCGCCCGCGTCAGCCTCCCCGAAGCCTTCTTGGTCCACTCCCTCTCGCGTGAGTCCTGGGACCGCGAGTCGAACTGGATCGGCTACATCGCCGTCACCTCCGACGAACGCTCGAAAGCCATCGGCAGCCGTGAAATCTACGTTGCATGGCGTGGGACCACCAGGAATTACGAGTGGGTTAACGTTTTAGGCGCCCAGCAGGCTTCCGTTGGATCGATTTTGAATAAAAGTAAGTTCAGAGTCGAAGAAAAGAACGACACCGACAGCAGCAGCGACAGCGACGATGACGAGACGGTGCCGAAAGTTATGCAAGGATGGCTTACAATTTACACTTCCGAAGATCCCAATTCGTCATTCACGAAGCTGAGTGCCAGGGCTCAGTTAGTGTCCAAGATTCAAGAGTTGAGGGAACGTTATCAAGGCGAGGAGCTGAGTGTAATTTTCACGGGGCATAGTTTGGGTGCGAGCTTGTCAATTTTAAGCGCTTTTGATTTGGCTGAAAATGGGGTCACTGACATCCCTGTGGCGGCGTTTGTGTTCGGTTGCCCACAAGTTGGGAACAAAGCATTTAACGAAAGACTGAAGAGCTACACGAACGTGAAAGTTTTGCACGTGAGGAACACCATTGATCTCATAACGCACTACCCGGGGAGGTTGCTGGGGTACGTTAATACGGGGACTGAGCTTGTGATCGATACGAGGAAGTCTCCCAGTTTGAAGGAGTCGGTGAATCCGAGTGATTGGCATAATTTGCAGGCGATGCTGCATGTGGTGGCCGGGTGGAATGGGGATGATGGAGAGTTTGAGCTCAAAGTGAAGAGGAGTTTGGCTCTGGTGAATAAGTCTTGTGAGTTCTTGAAGGATGAATTATTGGTGCCTGGCTCTTGGTGCGTTGAAAAGAACAAAGGGATGGTGAGAGATGAAGATGGTGAGTGGGTTTTGGCTCCACCAACTGACGAGGACCTTCCTGTTCCCGAATTTTGACAATGTGTACGCGGTGTCACGATTATCCAGAGCCCACTGCTTGTTTGTCCACTCTTTCAAGTTTGAATACTACTACTTGTGTTTGATTTGCTTTTAGCGTAATTTTTTGCTTATTATTTTATGTATTTAACTTCTGTTTGTGGTCCACTTTGTGGGAATCCAACGGAGGTTCTTTTCATATGTGACTGTTACCATATCTTGCTTGCATTAATAATTCAAATGGCTTGGCTACTAGTTGCTGCATTAGGCTGAGTTTGAAATTGAGATTGGACAGTTATAACTTAAAAATTACAGTATTAAAATATTTAGTAAATATTAATTGCTATAACTTAAAAGTTATGTTGATATAAATTTTTTACTTATAATCTTATATGATGGAAAATCTATTAAATCTTTAATGATTTTGTCAAAATTATTATTTAAAATTTATATTCTAGAAAAATTCATTTAAATGATTTTAAGATCGTCTTAATTCCTATATTTTTAAAACGCTTCAAAACATCTATATTAAAGATTGATCATTCTTTTTATTTTTTACTTACTTTAATATTGTTTTATAATAATTTTTTTGTTTGGACATTAATAAAAAGAAAATAATTAAATTTCCAATTTAACCCTAAAAAATTAATTTTTTTTGCAAGCACCATTTGCACACTTGGTAGTTTGCATACAATTTTTGACAATTAAAAATTAATATAATTTTATTTTTATTTTTAGGGTTAAATTGGTAATTTAATTTTTTTTTTTTATTAATGTCCAAACAAAAAAATTATTATAAAAGGATAATATTGTAAAAGTAAGCAAAAATAAATAAAAAGTAACAATTTAATTTTTGACAATTAAAAATTAATATAATTTTTTTTATCTTTTAGGGTTAAATGGGTAATTTAATTATTTTCTTTTTATTAATGTCCAAACAAAAAAATTATTATAAAGGGTAATATTGTAAAAGTAAGCCAAAAGAAATAAAAGAATTGATGATCAATACTTTAACTATTTTTTTAAAAATATAGATACTAATCTTAAAATACATGGACTAAATGAGCTTTTACCCTTTATATTCACTACATATTATTAACTTTTATTTCATAGTTATCATTTTTTTTCCACAATAACTGCAGCTTAAAAGATACAACACCTCAATTCCAAACAGGACCTTAACTTTTTTAATAGTTTGTGATTGATGAAATAATACGTATTTTAATATTTAAGTGGGTATAATTGGTTTTGAAAAATCTATACATGTGGACGTTGTAGAAATTGTTTCAATTTTTTATGATATGAAAATGAGGCCGTATCACTCCTAAACAAATAATTCACGGGGATCCTAATATTTGGGTTATAATTTGAGTTCCTATGCTCTTAACATTTGAGTTATAATTTGAGTTTTATGTTAGGTGTTACTTAAACAAATTATATACTTATTACTTTATTTTATAAATGTCATATTAATTAGAATTCAAATTGGTACTCAAATATTAAAATTCTTGTCTACTCATTATTAAATGATGTGAATGTGAAAAACAAAATATATAAGTGATGTGAATGTGAACAACAAAATATATAAATTAATTTATATAGTCAGGTTACATTACTAGAGTGTGTTTAGTATGTCGGATTGAAATGGACTAGATTAGATTATTTATACAAAATTAAAAATAAATTAAATAAAAAATAATTAAATGTATATGGCTCACTTGCAAGATCCTACATTCATAAAATATACTCTGATAACGTGGCAGATTCGAAACAAGATATTTGAGCCAAGAAATTCATAGATTATATACTCTAATAACATAGTTGATTTGAATTTGAAGGCGAGGAGACAATGACCACTTACTCAATCAAGAATTGGTTTACAAGAAATAGATATGTAATAAAATGATTAATGTGTTACACAATTTCTTTGTGAAAACCATTAGATTAACTAAACAAAATAATTAAAATCAATATGAGGGTGGCAAATTTAACACACCCACATTATCTTTCTCTCGCCCTCTTGATTAAAATACTCCCAAGGACACTAATCATTCAAGATTATTTCAGTTGTCTTTTACTTGAGAGTCCCATTAATAATATGTTTGAATTTCTCCTTTAGTTTTCTCCACCATCTTAATGTTATACACTTAACAAATGAAAAGCTTTTAATAGTAAATGGCGAGAAATTATCAGCAACTTAAGTCTATTGTCTCTTATAAGCAAAAGTTCACTCCAAAAACATGTTAAATATTGAATGCATGTGGTATATGAATGCAAACAAATGCTCATCATTTTATTGTGAGTTGATCATGCAAGACCATAAAAATAGACAAAATATATTTTAAAAAAAGAACATAAATTATTCAAAAAGGAGAAAGATGAATATAAGGTAACAAGTATATAAATGCGAATATTTACATTTTTAACTTTAGTTTTTGAAATAAGTAATACTATATTTTTGTGAGTAGTATTAATATTTTTATTCGAATATGAAGATAGCATAGATTTCATAATGTATAAAATTATTCATTAATTCAATCTATGAATAAGGATTTTGTTACCTTACATAATAATGTAACAAATATAAAAAAAAATAATAATTGTTTGATAAAAATCTAATGGCGGTGAAAATAGAAGGTAAAGTAATAAAATTTTATAAGGAATTGAGAATGTCTGACATGTGAATAATATTTTGAAAATTAAAGCAAATAAATAAATAAACGGGTAATGTGTTCTCAGCCCAATTTGCTTGATGGGTCGGTCAGGGTCCAACTACTCGTAATTTGACCGACCCTGTAAGTTTAATTTTGCTTTCATCGTAAAAGAGGCAACATGTGCCCTGTGAACCGGCGAAGGGAGTCTAAATCACTGCGCTTCGCTTCGAATCAGACACTGAAATCATTGGATCCTTGTATCCAAATCGAACGGCCAGAATCAAATCATCATTAGTTTTTGAACACGATGAACGCGTAGCTGCTCAAGATTATAATTTCTGTGATTTGTTATTTTAAATTGGTGCTTTTGCAGAAGGCCGTGTCTCTAAGCATGGCATTGCTTGATGTGACTAAGTCTTGCATCGATTCCATTAAACAAGTGAGTTCAATTTTTTATTATAAAAAATCCAAACAAAATGGCTAGAGCTGCAATATGATTTCCTATTGATAAACACTATGAAAATATTACTGGTTGCGTATAGCTGACGATGTTAATTTTAAATCTCTGTTCATTACCTTCGAAGTTGATAAAATTGATGGAAATTGGGCTGAAAAAAACTATGAATGTGAACCGACGGCTCCCTTAGTTTCCACCTGTAATTGCTCTGATGTAGTTTTTTTTTTTTTTTCCCCTTAAATTGCCAATATTTACTCAATGATTTTTTGGTTGTTTTCAATAATTGTTTTTTTCAGATATCAGAGCACATCAAAGATGCCATCCTTTATCTAGATTCTGGATGTACGGAGAGTTTCCAACTTATCGGAGCATTTCCTGTCCTTCTAGAGCTTGGTGTACGTGCTGTTTGCAGCTTGGAAAACATGTCTCCTCTTGATTCCGTAAGCATACTGTGACATGTTTCGCTTGAAAGCAGAAACATACGTGTTAGATCCTTATAGAGCTTGTAAATCTTTGTTGTTGAACATTAGAATTTCATTTCTATTTTCAGATCAACACTTATTCTACATCGTCCTTTTAATCATTTCTTTGTGTACCTAGTATTTGAAATACTCAACTGTTGGAGTTTAGGCCATCTCGTACAAATAGAAGCAAAAAGATATAGTAGTAACATCCAGACAATTCATCATTGCATTTTACTGCTAGTTCCTCCTTACGCCTTAACCATTCATGTAGGATATTTTCTGATATTGCATCTCCAACCTCAAGGATGTTTTCATTTTATGAATGAATTGTTTATATAGGTGGTTGATTGGAACTCAAATATCGACCCTATGAGGAAAATGGTGGTTATGACGTCTCGTCTACTAAGTGATGCACATCGATATATTGTACGATGCCTGAGTGCAAGCTACGGTATTCGCCATTGTGCAATATTTACTTCTATTTCAGAGGTACTTTGTCAACTTGCTCTTCTGATTAGTTTGGGTTTATTAACTTTCTCTCTCACAAGTTTCATTTGTTTCATTCTTTTCATGGTATACGCAAGTTGTGAACTTAGACACTAGTGTTTATTTTCTTTCACATTAGTTCTGAAGTAGATTCTTTTAATAGTATTAATATACTTGAGAATCAAGCTGGAACTTCTTTTATGGTTCTGAAATTTAGCATGAGGGTTACATGTTTTTTCGTCAATATTGTGATTTAGAAGACAATGTTACAGTGACAGCATTGTAGAGGTTGTTCTCAAGTGGTATTTCTGGCGTTGCCTATTTGTTTTGCATGTTGTGTTTTGAATCTGATTAGAGATTTTGTCATTGTAGATAGCTCACTCAGCTTATCCTGATTCACCTCTGGGGCCAGATGCATTCCATGAATATGAAACCTTGCTTCTCCAAGATTACGAGGAGCTTGTTAGGAAGCATCAGACGAAATCTGGACAGTCAGAGGATACTGGATTCCAGAAAAGGTTAACCTTCAAAGATGATGGATGGTCACATCTCACATCTAGTGAAGAGGATACTTCTACCTTTGAAGCCAGTTCAAGTGGAAAGGATTTCTATAAAGAAGATGTAGGGCAAGAATTGGTTGTTTCTGTGCATCACTTCCCCATGATTTTGTGCCCTCTTTCACCTAGAGTTTTTGTCTTACCTTCTGAGGGATCTGTTGCTGAAGCGTGCCTATCAGTTGAACACGAAGATTCCGTGAGTCCTGGGTTGCCTCCAATAGGTACTGGATTATTTTCTGATGGTGATGATGTCCCTCCTGGGGCAATTCTTACAGCACATCTTATTTACCATTTGGCATCAAAGGTAACAAGAAGCTCATTTAACTTATTTTCATATACAATATATTCTCTCATGTTTCTTTCTCGATGATGCTCCAATATTTTCTATCTTTTAAATTGCCTATGCATATTTTCTGTGAAACTTACCTGAAAACGAGAAATTCAATACTGTAGGTCACTGCAAAAACGCCTATATAAATGTTATATATCTTGTTTTATTTAAGTTAAAATGATCTAGGTATATTGGGAACCATTTTCAAGTGGTTGTTTTTTACTTTTTGAAAATTAAAAAGAATCCTACAAGTACAACTACAGTATCTGTGAAGCAGTTGAGAACAAGATAAAAAATTCCAAATTGTGTAGATACTTAAGATAATTATGTAGAATACTGTATTTTTTTAAATATATTTTTCGTGCATTATATCATATTGATAGCTGATTAGTATATTTTTACCCTGTTTCTTTTATTTAAATGTCTAGATGGACTTGAAAATGGAAATATTTTCCCTTGGAGATCTATCAAAAAATGTTGGGAAGCTTCTGACAGACATGTCAAGCCTTTATGATGTAGGTCGACGAAAACGAACGGCTGGGTTATTACTTGTTGACCGTACATTTGATCTTCTTACTCCATGCTGTCATGGAGACTCGCTTGTTGATCGTATGTTTTCGTTTTTGCCCCGTAGGAAGAGAACAGCATTCTATGCCCACATAAAAGGCTCACAATCCCAGGCCAAACTTGGGTCTTCTATTGTACAACGCTCTCCTGTTGAAGTTCAGATACCACTGGCAAAAATTTTAAGTGAAGAAGATTCCAAATTAGATGATTCTCGGCTTCAAGGAAATATTGAGGCTTTTCTACGTGGGTGGGATGCTTACAACTCATCTTCCCAAGTTGTAGATTTGGTTGATCTCAGCAACAAAATATATAGTGAAAGGTCCCTTTCCTCTGAGATTGAGCTACTTAGTGGATCCTTCGCTTCCACTGAAAATTTTCGTGGAACACCATATATGGAAGCTTTATTGGATAGAAGGATGAAAGATGGAACTGTGTTGATAAAGAAGTGGCTTCAGGAAACACTACGTCGAGAAAATTTAACTGTAAATGTGAGAAGTCGTCCTGGTTCAGCTACAAAATCGGAGTTGCAAGCCATGATTAAAGCACTGGCTAAGAATCAGTCATCTTTAGTAAGAAATAGAGGAATTATTCAGTTTGCAGCAGCTGCACTAGCCGCTCTTGACGAATCTCACAGTGCCAGATGGGATGCTTTTATCAGCGCAGAGAAAATGCTGCATGTCAGTGCCGAAGACACAAGTCAGAGTCTTGCTGCTCAGATTGGTGATCTTATCAATAAGAGCTGTTTGGTTGGATCACATGACCAAAAGACCCGAAAAATGGAGCTGTCGTCAAGGTTACTCTCATTTAAAGATGCCTTGCTCCTTACTGTTACTGGATATATATTGGCAGGTGAAAATTTCCCGACATCTGGGTCTGGTGGCCCATTTTCATGGCAGGAAGAGCATTTTCTGAAAGAAGCCATTGTGGATGCAATATTTGAAAACCCATCGGAAGCAAAATTTAAGTTTCTACATGGTCTACCAGAAGAACTTGAGGCCAACAAAAACAGAATCAAATCAGAGGAATCCAAAGAAGCATCTTCCGATCCGTTAGACATTGATGATTTTGATGATGATCAGTGGGGTAAGTGGGGTGATGAAGATGCTGATAATAATGATAACAGAGAGCAGCAATACAATGACATGCAGTTGAAATTGGAGTTGCAAGATAGAGTGGATAATCTTTTCAAATTCCTTCACAAGGTATCTGGTCTGAAGAGGAAGAATATACCTTTGAGAGACTCGGCATTTGGTTCAGACAGTCACTTCCATGGTGATTCATATGCAAGCAAGGGATTACTTTATAAGCTTCTAATGAAAGTTTTGGCCAAGAATGATGTACCTGGGTTGGAGTACCATTCGTCTACAGTGGGACGACTTTTCAAAAGTGGGTTTGGAAGATTTGGCCTTGGACAGGTAAGTTTTAATCCCTGAAAATTTCATGGGAATCCTGCTTCTGTTCTGTAGTGAATTGCTTTAACTCTTTGGTTTGCAACTTGTACAGGCGAAACCCAGTCTTGCTGACCAAAATGTTATTCTGATTTTTGTTATCGGGGGCATCAATGGTCTTGAGGTTCGAATTCCTTTAATCTTTTGGCTTGTTGCATCACAATTTTTTCTTTGAAACTATGGCATTAACTTTACCAAAATTAAACACGACACTCTTTCTGCTTTCTATGCTGCCAGGTTCACGAAGCTCTGGAGGCGTTGTCTGAAAGTGGAAGGCCTGATTTAGAGTTAATTCTTGGTGGAACAACTCTTCTAACCCCTGCTGACATGTTTGATTTACTGTTGGGAGACTCTAGTTATATTTGATTTGTTTATAACATTTTCTTTTTCATTCTTTTGTTCTGGTAAAGTAAAAATACACATAGAAAGAAGGTTAATCGGAAATGCGGTTTACCAATAATTCACATTCTTTGTATTGTAAGCAACAGCTTGTAGTTTTAGTTTTATTTGTCATCGGGCAATAAGCCCCAAATTATTTCCCATTAGCAAGCTCATAAAGTCAACAAGAATATTATCATTGTGGCATTAGATTTAAGCGTCCTTATAAATTACAGGTTAAACGGTATGCTTCAAGCATAAAAAACTCCTTTTAGTATTCTGGTTTATGTGGAATGTATAGATATTTCTAATTTGTAACATTACTTTTGCATCTAATATACGATAAGTTTTGGTAACTTGTGATTGTTACATAAGTTCACATATAGTTAATTTAAGATATATCAGTATCTACAATAAACTATCCAAAGTCCTCTTTTTATTAAAATTAAGCTCCAAATTAGTGCCTATATCTATATATAATTCTAGTTTCATATGATTTATTTTTATTAGTTTATGTTTTTGTCAAATTTATATATATTTATATCACATTAGTTTGTATAGCTTAAATCGAATCTAGTGTTTAAATTCAAATATCAATAGTCCAGATCTTTTAAAAAATACTGTAATTATGAAGTAAAAATTAATAATATGTAATAAATATAATTTTAAAAAAATTAGTAAAAATATAATAAATATTTTATTATATAAGTTTAAAATTAAATTAATTTAACTTTTAAATTATAACAATTAGAGTTTATTAAATTTTAAAGGGGGATTACCACTTTTCCCCTTACAGTAATCAACATATGCCATTTACCCCCCTGCTGTTTTTATAATGACCAAAAACCTCCATGACAACATAAGTTTACAATACTATCCTTATTTTTAACTACTCTTTTATTTACATTTATTATAAATTAAATAAATTACATGAATAGAAACTAAATAAAAAAATTAAGTATTAAAAACAAGAAATATATGTTTTGATATGAGCAAAATTTTTTTTTTTGTAATTATTTATTTTGTGAATATTTTCTTATAATAAACATGGTGTAATATTTTAAAATTAAATGTAAAAAGTATAGGCAAAATATTTTATTATTTATCTTATAATAAATTTTTATTTGTCATTCAAGTTTTCTTATAATAATTTTTTTTATCATTTTATAATAATTTTCTTATTTATTTATTATAAAAAAATATTCACAAAATAAATAAGTACAAGAAAAAAATTTATTATTAATTTTTTTGCTCATATCAAAATATATATTTCTTATTTTTAATACTTAATTTTTTATTTAGTTTCTATTTATGTGATTTATTTAATTTATAATAAATATAAATAAAATAGTAGTTGAAAATAAAAGATAATATTATAAATTTATACTGCCAGTGAAGTTTTTGACCACTATAAAAACAACAGAAAAAAAAAAAATGTTGGTTACTGAAGGGCAAAATTGACAATCTCCCAATTTTAAATTATAATTATTCAATCTCAAATTTAAGTGGAGCCTTAACTCATATGAAGTAAATGGGAAAAATAATAATAAATTTTTTTGTTTTTAAGTTTTCATTTCATTGCAGTCGCTTAAACCCTGAGAAACCCACAGTCGGCATCTGGTGTAATCGCCGAGTGAGAGCGACAGGCAAAGCAAAGCAGTCAAAATGGCGGCCGTGAGGCTTCTTCTCTCCCAAGCTCGGCGCCACTGCCTGACCAAACCCCACGCTTCTCCCTCCGTAACCTTCCAAAGAACTCTCTGCTCATCAACAGCAGTCCAAAACGATGACGAATCGCAAAACCCTCCTAAACAACCCATTCCAGTCGTATCCTACGCCTCCAAACCAAAAGACGAGTCAAATGCTCCCATCGAAAACGCACAACAACAACAACATGAACTGCAATCCGATAACCCGCCCCGCGATTTTCAGGCCGAGGAGGCCCGAACGGGTTTGACCCGCGAGGACATTCGATACCTCAAGGATGTCCCTACAATCACTCCTGTCTCGTATCCGTCCCGCGTCGCTCCTCTGCCCGAAGCCGGAGAGCCTGCTAGCGGGGAGGCTGAGGGGGAGGGAGACGGGGAGAGGAGGAGAATTCAGTCGGAGAAGAAGACGCTGAGGTTTATGAGGGTGCCGGAGCAGGCGCAGGTGTCTGTCCCCTACCCACTGTTGATTAAGCCGGAGAGTAAGAAGAAAGAGAGCAGACCGGTTCTTGATTTGATGGACGCTATTAAACAAGTCAAGGTCACTGAGTTTAGTGTATATATATTTGATTTAAAAATTTATTAGATGATAAGTTGGTTTGAGCTGATTATTAGTGATTGTTTCAGGCCAATGCCAAGGCTAAATTTGATGAAACTGTTGAAGCTCATGTACGATTGGCTATTCCTCCACGCAAAACTGAGCTGGTATTTGCCCAATTCATCTGTACAAGTGAGATACTTCTTAATTTTCTTTTTATTTAGTACTTATTGGTATTTAAATTAAACTGCAGATAGTTCGTGGTACTATGAATCTTCCGCATGGTGATAAGAAGGTAGTTTTTGAAGTTTGTGCTATGTTTGATTAAGAAAGAAGTAGAGTAGTTGGTTCTTTTGATGATTGTAATCAGTTTTCAGGCTGTCAGGGTGGCTTTCTTTGCTGAAGGGGCTGATGCGGAAGAAGCCAGAGCTGCCGGAGCTGATATTGTTGGTGGTTTAGAACTTATTGAGGAAATTGCAAGTAATGTAGCATTATTCCGACTGTTTTATGATGATCATTTGCTGTTGTCTGTTATGTTTAGTTAGGAAATCTTTATTGAGTAGCTGGTGGTTGCTATTGTTCGTCATTCTAGCCATTTGATGTCATCCTTTGGATGAGTGTTACTTTTAGGTTTCCTTTTTATATTCATGCTCTCTCATACTTTCATGACAACTGTATCCTTTAATTATAATCTTGCTCATGTTAGTTTGTCCTGAAGGACTGTTTATTTAGCAGCATGATTGAATCCTGATTTACTCAGAGATCTGTCATTTATATCTTGTGTTTCAGTTCAGGGAGTAATCTTTGTAAACCAAATTATGGTTTAGCTCTGAAACTTTGGCTTGCTTCTCTGCAGGCAGTGGCAAGCTTGATGTTGAGAAATGCTTCTCAACGCGTCAATTCATGCCTCGTCTGTTCAAGGTTTTGAATCGTGATTGATCTTCTAAACTATGTGATTCATAAAATTTGTAACTAGTTAATTACTTATTTTCTTTTTTTCTCTTTTTCTTCTACTTTTGCAGATCTCAAAGATTCTTAATCAACATGGTTTGATGCCAAATCCTAAAGTGAGTAAATCATCTGTTTAGCCTCTTCTTATTTGCAGTGACTTATAATGCCCTCATACAGTTGTACTAATATCTAGTATAGCAAGGTACAGTAACCAATGACGTTGCTAGAGCGGTACAAGAAGCCAAACAGGGTCACATTAAATTTAAAATGGATAACACATCTAATGTGCATGTAGGACTCGGAAAGGTACTAGCATCTTCCTATATGGTGCTTTGTCTATCTTATCTGCAATGTATATATATACTGGAAGTTATTTTTAATTTCTATCTCCTTATACTTCTCATTTGGTTACAATATCTTCTATAGGTGAGTCTGAAGGAGGAGCTTCTGCGTGAAAATGTTGGTGCATTTGTAAATGCTCTTCTGCTGGCAAAGCCTGCAGGCTTAAAGAAAAGTAAGTTGCATATGTTATTTACTTTCCTATTTATTGTTCATGGTCTAAAATGATTTTAGGTTTTTTTTTTTTAAATCATTTTCAAGCCTTGGCAAAAGTTGTTTGGTCACATCTGATCAGGAAATTTGTCGATATTGAAGAAGTTATTTTTGGAGTATCATCAACAGATTGAGTAGTCCTTTATTTATTTATTTATTTGTTGTTATTTTCTAATGGAATGGCCTGTGTGAACTTTCTTTCTCAGCCATTCTGAAGAACTCTGGATTTTGTTTTGCTAAATAATTTGTCTGAAAACTTTTGCTGGAACACTATCAAAGAAGTGATATTAAGCTGTTGCTGTGATCCTAGACTACAAAATATAGTTATGAGTTTCAAGCACTTTGCTGCCTGTTCGTCTTTACAATAGAATCATAAGGTCTGATATATTATATTTTGGTTAGTGCAACTACAATCCTCTCCAAACTATTGAAGCAATTATAGATGGCAATGAATCATCTAAGATCCTGCTGAAATTTACTCTGTTGAGCAGCATTAGTTGTTTGATTTAGTCCAATTTGTTATTGGTATTTCATGTTCACTATCTTTTAGGTGTATTGACTTGGCATATTTGTGTGGATGTTTTCTCAAGTTGGGAACTTATTAGTTACCTTCATCCGTTCCCATATGGCCAGGATCTAATGAACAGCACTTCTTCCTTTTACTTTTTTGCAGCTTCTAAATTTGCTGGCTATGTGAATTCCTTCCATATGTGTAGCACGGTAAGCTCATATACTTTGTTCTAGGTTGAGGTAACATGGAGAATTCTTTACTATTTCATTCATAAAGATTGACAAAGAATAGAACGGGATATCTTTAGTTTCTTGAGTAGCTGAGCATTTCCGGTTCAATCGGTCCCCATGCTACTTTCTTGTGTATCCTTCATCATCGAAACAAAAAATAATTTGTGTTCACAGACTAGGCTTTTGGAATTTTAAATGAAAGACTAAAATAAAGATTTACTGAAAATTAATCAAGTCATAAAGATTTTTTTGTCTTCTATTGTTTAGCTAGATGCTTATTGTAGACTTTTTTTTTGGGGGGGGGGGGGGGTAAAAGTTTTGGCTTTTACCTTAGTTTAAACATATTTTAATTGTTGTGTTTTGTTTTGTTCCATAACATATCATTTACAGCTTCATCAAAACCTCATCTCTTACCCACAACGCTATGACCCCTGTTGTTGCATCGCTCCATCACTACCACCACAAAACGACCCATACCCCCCTCCTGTCTTACTTCATTTATCAAAATCCATATTTTTGTTTCCAACAACAATAATATTAGCATACATTTACTTTGGTAGAATTTTTTACTTGGCTCAATAATGTGAAAGTCACTATATGCTGGAGTACAATTGAACACCGTGTAATCAATATTTCATCAATTAACGAGTTTTAAGCTCATCTTGGTAGCATCATCTACAGGTCATATCAATTTTCCTAAAGCAATGCTATATTTAAGGTCTGAAACAGCTATATATATATATATATAAAATAAAGATACTGATATTTTTATGAATACATAAGTATGAGCTTTTAGGTTGGTTTTCACTTATACCTGAGTCTCTGGTGAATGAAACCATGAAGCTTATTCACTCAGTGAAAATTAAGAGCCATTTATTTTGTCGGAATGTGTCAACACATTTAGCTCCTACTATAATCTTATTGCATTTTCTCCATTGCTGTTTATTGCTAGTTAACTCCCTGCATTTGTTAAACCTGCAGATGGGACCATCATTCCCTGTTTCAATACAGTCGTTATCCCGAGCTTTAGATCAATATAACAAAGTCGCACATTGAATGATGTTATGCATAGGAGGAGATTTTCAAATTTTCCTTTTCAAAATCTTACTTCCCTCTTCATTTTTTGGCTTCCGTCGTGGTCGCGGCATCTCTCACTCGGACCAAGATCTTGATATACATAAAATTAGTTGGATTAGGACAATGATCAGAATGCGAATTGACTACATTCTGTTGTAGTAATTGTTGGTAATCTGCTTTAGGTTTCTACATTTGGCGGCAGAATTTCACTTTGAACATTTTTTTCCCCATTTTTCCTAGTGCACTCTGTAAACTCAATGCTGCATTTGGAGTGTTTTCCTTTTCTTTTCAAATAATTGTATTATGTAGCATTCACTCCGATTGTTACTTCCAAGCCGCTCTTTATAAGGTGAATTGAAGTTTTCTTTTGCTGGGAGTAAAAACAAATTACCAGGGGAAATAAACAGAATAAAAACAGAAGACAGGACCGTGGTTGGAGGATACGGGTTTGGCTGACGCAAAGTTGTTGAATTACCGAATTGCCCCTGATGGGCACATGAGGGGAGCTGGCTGTACCTGTAATAGCGGTACTTTTGAGATGTGGGAGATCGTGCAGGATTTGTCTTGTTAGCATTGTTGCAAGTGGTTTCACTGTTTCTTGTTGTGTCTAATCAAACCCACTAAAACGTGCAGGTCCATAGTGAGTTAACGTTTTGCATATTGCATTTGATGCCCTTTCATTTCTACTTATTACTTTTCATGTCAAACTTTCAGTTTAATCTCTTTCAGTCTTTCATTGTACGGGTGATGGTGATGCAATGGTGGGAGATTAAAATGGGATAAATAAATATGTATTGCATTTAATTTTTTTTCAAGATATAAAATATTCAAAATTACATAAAACCGTACATATTAGTAATTAGGTTCAAATATTATCGAATTTGGAGTATTTTGAGATGATAAATAGTTTAAAAGAAATACAAGGCTTGAACATAGTTCACATGCGTGAATACAGAATGTTTAATTTCTATTCTCACGCAATGCTTTAAAAAAAAATTGTATTACATAATTTTTATATGGACAGAGTTTATATAAAAGTGTTTGATGTATTCTAAGTATTGTAGCAAAAATAAAATAAAAAATTAAGCTCCTGAATGAAAAATCATTGGTAAGAACTGTTAAAAGTCTTAAAAAAATTAGAATAAATCATATCAGTTGATAATAACATAAGAGAAAAGACAGAAAAGAAATGTAAATACTCTTAATAAAGGTACTAAATCTAACGAAAGGATATGATAATCTAAAGACTAAAAGGTGAGCATTTCACTTAAAGATTACGACTCAAACTTATTTTAATAGACTTCTATTTAAGATAACTTCCTCTATATCTCACTAAGATTAACAATTCATCAGGACTCCACAAGATAATTTCAAAACTTTTCCGCATCTCTTAACATCAAATATCATCTCCATAGATAATCTAAAAGCTTCCTCAATATCCAACCAAGACATTTTTCAACCTTCAAAGATCCCATTAAAGAAACCTCAAAGCTTTAGGGATGGTAGAAAAAAGTCCGTTCAGCCTGAGTTGAGGTGTTACCATATTTTCTAAACATCCAAGCTCGGGCTGAAAGCTTAATAAATGCCTCTATATATATATAACAAATATTTAAAATTTTAAATCCTTTTTGCCCAACTTTTAAAGCGTAATCTAAAAAAAACAAATTTTTGTATATTATAAATTTGTAAAGTATAAAAAAAAATTCTAAAAAATGTAACACATAAATTCGTTCCACCCAACCCAACAAGAAACATGCTCCGGTTAGGCTCGACATTTCCCAAGCGTGAGATTTTGCCAACCCTAAAAGCTCCTCTATATCCAATCAAGATAGAAAATTTAGTAATTAATCAAGAGGACAAAACAAAAGCCTACAATTTAATATCGTCTTTGTCACAACAATAAGTACTATAATTGTTATTAAGAGAAACATGTTAGAAAATCATAAATACCAAAACCCATGTTACCCTTTTGATATGATATTTTTTAAAAATAGAAACAAATATGCAAAGAATTTAAAGGTGCTTTTGATATTGTTTTTTAAATGATGTTTTTGAGTTTATTCTATAAAAGATGAATGATATTTTCATAAAATTAAAAAATGCATTTGTTAGTGTGTTTTAAAATTAGAATCTAAAAATAAAAAGAATAAAATTTATCCAGTAGTTCATATGAAAGAATGACACTATTGTATTACTATAAAATAAAAAAATTTAATCGCAGTAGTAACATGTGCGGTAGAGTAAATAATTATTTGTGAGACTACAACATTTGACCTTACTTAGTTGATGTAAAAAAAAAAAATTTATTAGATTTATGCTTTTTTTTTATTAATTTGAGCTCTTCAAAATTTTTAAAGATTTCATACCATATATTATTTTATGCTAGTATGGTTAGAATTTAATTATATTTACTTTTTAATTTATTAATTAATGATCACATAAGTAAGTTTTGCTCATGTGAAGATTGGATTGTAAGAGGACTTGATCTACAAAAAATTATTAACTTTCACCTTTTTCTTTTTCTTGGAGTCCAGTTAAGATGTGATACATTGAAACATAAAACAATTGTTTTTAACTTTCCTTTAGTTTTCCTGTCAGAAACATAATCAACTTGTTTTCACTAAAAAAAAAAAAAAAAAAAAAAAAATGAATGCCACTAAACATAATTTTTTCTAAAAAATATAACAAATGCACCTTAATTTTTTTTTTTTTTGGGTAAAAAAATTGAACACTTAATAAACCATTTAACCTCCAATCGGAAAAAAAAAAAAAAAAAAAAAACTCAAATTCTCTGTTGACCATTGACGCAACTTACGGCTATGGATTAAAATCAGGAGAATTAGTGGTAAGTAACGAGAATATTTAAAATGTCAAGTACTTGAGAGCAAAAAGAGCAGTGTCACTTCAACAATTCTCCGCGCCATCGCAAAAACGGACAAGTACACACAGGGTGTCAGTCAGTGAGCATGTCATCACTCACAGCCGAAACCTTATTCAAACCCTCCATTTCTCTCTTTTTGCTTCTTATTCTTCCATTCTCGTAATAAACAGAAATGGAAGGAGACGATGAGTACAGAAGAAAAGAGCGCGTTGCCTTGGTGGTTATTGTGGTGGTTGCTTCACTAGCCTTGGCTTCTTTGCTCGTCGCTTTTAGCTACTACTGCTACATACGTAACAAGGTCTCTAAGCGCTTAAATACCCCCAAAAGTAAGTTACGTTTTACTTTTGTTTATGTAAAGCGCTATTAATTTTTTTTTTAAAGTTAATTTTTTCTTTTACTCTTTTCTACTGTTTGTCTGCTTAGGAAATGCATGACCGTACAGAGATTTCTTTGTTAGTCATACCCACACTTTTTCTGTGACCAAACAGAGGTCAAACTCTGTTTATGGGTTTTCGGTCTTCTGGGTTGATATGGAAGATGAGTTGTTAGTGTGGCTTTTTACTATCAGGAATGAATCTTTTATGTGTTTCCTTTTCCTGAAAAACAAAAAAGAAATGGATTTTGGTTGCTGAATAGTTGACGAACAGACTAAAATTGAAAGTTTTGGTGTATCTTTATGTTATTATTATTATTTTCTTTTTACTGAATAACCAAGCTCACCGAGCCGGAGTTTGTTGTTCTGTGGTTGAAATATAAGAATTAAGAGATTGAAGTTTAGTAATGCTGATTCTTGAAAGCCTTTACCTTTAGTCAGCAAACTAATGGTTCAGTTTGCTTTTGAAGGAGTTGATCGTGAGGAGAAAGGTGAGTCGGGAAAATTGGAGGTTACTACTGATAATGGACTTCAGGTGTTCACTTTCAAGCAGCTGCATTCAGCTACTGGTGGTTTCAGCAAGTCAAATGTGGTTGGGCACGGTGGTTTTGGGTTAGTGTACCGGGGAGTGCTTAGTAATGGGAGGAAAGTTGCAATTAAGTTGATGGATCAAGCAGGAAAGCAGGGAGAAGATGAATTTAAGATGGAGGTTTGATCTCAATTTGTAATTTTCTTTTGGCTCCATTCTGTTAGGAGAAATATTGAGGGATAGATAAAATTAATAATAATAATAATAATAATAATGAAGCTCGATATCTGTTTGCCATCCTTTTTCCTAAAAAATATCAATTTAACCAAATGATTGCAAAGGACTTGGTTGAGTTGATTTTTCTAGGTCTCTGCTTATGAAGGTGAAAAGCATGTTCTCTTGTGATTTATTCTCCTTCAAACTCTGTGTAACTGAATGGTGCATTATTTGAGACATGTTGGCTTATGAACTTGGCTATTCCCTGAAAGGCATTGTGATTGACTATAGGTGGAGTTGCTTGGTCGGCTACGGTCACCATATCTGCTGGCTCTGCTTGGATATTGTTCTGATCGTCGTAAATTGCTTGTGTATGATTACATGGCAAATGGTGGCCTACAAGAACATCTGTATCCCGCTAATGGTAATCTCTTTTAGTCTTTATGCTTGTATTGATAGTTACAGTGAAATCCGTTCTTATCTTCACCTGCAGATGCTGGCCTTTTCCCATATCTCCTTCATGGTTTTTCTTTCCTTGTTTAGTTGTATTGTTGTGGTGTTTATTTTTGGAGGGCTAAAAACAAACTTAAGCACCGCGTTTTTTTTATAGTTAAAGAAGAGTTAGTTGTCGTTTTTGCGGCATTAATGTCTTTGTTGTGATGCTTTTGATGCATTATATCATCTAATAATGATCTTCTTTAGATTCTTTTCTTGGCATATTGCTCCTAAACCAATTAAAGATTTGAAAAGCTTATCCGTGCTTCAATGACGTTCTGAGCAGATAGAGTAGAAACAATCTAAGCTGTAAATCCTTCGTAAGAATTATGCATATTTAGAGTAACAATAGTTATGCATCTGAATATAGTTAGGGATGAGGAAAGAAAAGTAATCTTTAGATTAGAATCCATAATCCATGAATAAATAAGCTTGGCTTACTGTTATAAGATTCCTTCTGATAGGTTTGGCTTTTTTGTAATACGAGCAAATATGTGAAGAAATAGTGTTAAAAATGCAGGTTCCAACTCAGTTGCCTCCAAATTGGACTGGGAAACCCGACTTAGAATAGCTCTTGAAGCTGCTAAAGGTTTGGAATTTCTCCATGAGCATTGTAGCCCCCCTGTGATTCACAGAGATTTTAAGAGCAGCAACATCCTCTTGGACAAAAATTTCCATGCCAAAGTTTCTGATTTTGGTTTGGCCAAGATTGGATCTGACAAAGCTGGTGGACATGTGTCAACTCGAGTCTTGGGCACCCAGGGATATGTTGCTCCTGAGTAAGAACCACTAAACTCTTTTCTTCATGTTGTTGAATGCACTAGCTTGGAAATAAGATGGTGTTTTATATCTGAACATGGAATCCATTTTTAATATGAAAGTTCTGAACTCAAATTTCGGGTGAGCTTGTTTACTATACAGGTATGCATTAACTGGGCATCTAACAACAAAATCAGACGTTTATAGTTATGGGGTTGTCCTTCTGGAATTGCTTACAGGCAGAGTTCCCATTGATGTGAATAAACCATCTGGAGAAGGAGTTCTGGTGTCTTGGGTGGGTTTCTTATCTTTCCTTTTCATTTAGTTAAACTAGCTATGATGATCATTTGTAATGTTCTGATTGTCCATGTCATCTGTTTACTTTAAAATCATCAACCAATGATCGTTCGCTCTTGGTTAGATTCTCGCATTTGCTTAAGATTTGACATGGCTACTTATGTGTGATTGGGCCTCTGCCTAATATCCTTTGAGTTTTCACAGAGAGTTTCTTTACTTTATTTATAGGCTGAATGGTTTGCTTATTCAACCCTCAAAAGGCTTTACAGAAAACATAGCATAACATAAACATGGTTTAGAATGGATATTACAAGATACCATGATTCCACTGGATAAGTTTGTTAGCATTAGTTCCTTTTATTCGATTATTTCTCTCATTTTTTTACATTTCCTGACCATTCCTTTGTCTGCAAAAGGCCTTGCCTCGGTTGACAGATAGGGAGAAGATTTTAGAGATCATGGATCCAGCATTGGAGGGTCAATACTCAATGAAAGAGGTTATTCAGGTGGCGGCAATTGCAGCTATGTGCGTGCAACCAGAGGCAGACTACAGACCACTGATGGCTGACGTTGTGCAGTCACTAGTCCCGCTGGTGAAATACAACCGGTCAACTCCAAAGATAAGCAGCTCCCCAAGTTTCCATGCCTCCAGGTCACCTGCATTTCCAGATAAAGTAGGTGATTGAAACTAAAGTATAACTTATATCAGTCAGTGTATCTCCTTTTAGCTAAATTGGAAACTTGCCTATTTCTTGTTATTTGGGCCTTTTATTACAGTCTTCAGCAATCTGCATGCAGAAAAACTAGTACTTTAGCTTATGAATGCTAATTATCTTCAAGTGGGTATGGTGAAATTTTAATCAGCTGTATTAACTGAACAAAACATTCGATCATTGTGAAAACGTATTTATTCCTTTAATGCATCTAAACTAATTATGTATACATATGGTCAACACATCTTATATTGACAGAGTCAGTAGCAACTTGCAAATTGGTAGACATAGTTGTTGTGAATGATTCACGCTAACATATTACGTATAAATTATCTTTAGGATGGACGAAAATTCCCTTGTAATCAAAACTGTTCATATTTGAGGAAATACAGGTTTGATAGGTATTTTCTTTGACTAAATAAAAAAAGCAATTAATAAAAGAGGACTTTGTGTAATTTCTGGAGTGTTTCGAATATACAACTCCTCTTTGCTTAACGTAGACCATCGGCGAGGCTGCCAACCTTTGACTATTGCAAGACGGTGATGAGATCAAAGTAGTGGTGGGGATCAAATATTTTCTACACAATACATAAATGAGAGATCTACAAGTCTACAACCCAATTATTACTACTGATGTGGCATTGTTAACTGCTAAGCAAACTGATTTAGACAATAACGAAAGCGAAATAATAATGTTAAAACCATAAAATTAGCTGTAAAATTAGCCGGTAATCTCATCCTAAAATTAAAACACAAACTGAAGTCAAACTGTTGGAGCATGTCGTTGTTTGTATCTTAGCTCTTTCGACCAAACCCTAGAGCCAAGATGAGATTGATGGCCTTCTCTCTTCACCATATCTTCATGAGGGAATAAACGTTGTTGTTATAATCTCCAATAACCAGCTTTAAATACTTTGTTTTATTTTTTATTTTTTTTTTAAAAAAATATTGCGTACTTGAATGAAAACAATCACTTTTTCTATTCATATGAGCGGAGTTTAAAGTCAATTTAAGAACTTAACAGAGTAATGTAATATTTATTTGACCAATATTCTCATGTACGGATTATTAAATAATATATTATAAAGAGAATAAAGCCTTATATGTAACCATTCACATCACGCCGGCCTATAACATAATGTGACTAATCAAATTTTTGACAAATATACCTCGTCATTTATGTTAAAAATAAAATTTTGAGTAATATACGTACGACACCAAATGCTATATCATTTGGTATATAAAATTATGGATTATGTTAGTGATTATGATACAAAGAAAAATTGCATCACCAAGTTTGAATTTTGATACATGATGAATTCAATAGCAAATTGAACAACTAGTAACAAAGTTGGCTGAATGATTGAATAATAATGATAATGATGCATCATAACATGCAACTAAAAGTAGAAATTTGTCATAAAATAAAGAAAGTGAAAATGATCAAAACTCTACTGTTGTTTGATGAAAATAATACTTTTTCAACCTAACTCAAGACCCATAAAACCCTTTTGCTGATTAAAAAAACGTTTTAAAAACATTTTTAGGAGTAAAATAGTAAATATATATCAATTTTTTTGGGATGAGACTATTATAATTGCTTAGTTGAGTGGGGGGTTATGGTAGAAGGTTTGAATCCGAAGAAAACAATCCCTTCGACTTTTAAAAGACGTGCAATTGATTCTTTGGTTTTTGAATTTTAGTAGATTCAAAAGAAGTAGCTTGGTTTCTGGATTTTTGATTTTTCAAAATATGTCTTTAGAATTTTTTAATTTTCAAAAATATGATGCAAAGCTATAATAAATAAATAAAGGATAGAATGATTTTCGAGAGTAATATATAGTGTTCGAATATGTAGCGATAGCTATTGCTTTAAGTTTTAAATGTTCAGTTTAAATCAACGATTAATTTTTGTTTTTTATTTAAATATTTTAAATAGTGTATCTCAAAGTTTGGACAATCAGATAATAAGTTTAAGAATATTTTAATAGGTTCAAATAATCTTTCCAATAATTTTTTGGGAGGGAATTAATAAATTTTTAAATGAAGGTTAAATAATAAATTTCAACAAACAACATCGTAATTTTGATCATTTTCCCTCGTTAAGCCGTAAACTGAGGTCAAATGTCATGGCAAAGATAAAACCTTGGTCAACCAAGCCGTCATGAGGTCATGGTCTTCGCTGTCCTCTGTGAGAACATTTTATATTCCAATACAGCCATTGTTGATACATAATATGAATGATAGCGAGTATATTATGACACTAAATGTAAGAGGGTCAGCAATGAAGAATTTAAAAATTAGCGTGTTTGGTTTTAAGAAATATAAAGAGAGAAGAGGAGAGAAAAGGAAGAGAGGGGAAAGAAATAAGGAAAAAAAAATAAGTTTTATGTTCAACCAGACAATGAAAATAAATTAATCATATTTTTCACTCATTTTCTTTCCTGCTATTTCATTTCTATTCCTCTCCTCTCCTATCATTTATTCCAACTAAACATTGGCTTAGAGATTTTTCAATGGAGAATAAGAATGAGAGCATTGTACCATTACCACCAATCAAAGGCAAATCCAACTCATGACTAGTTTTAATTTGGTTCAAGTCCCTGTCGCAGAAAATAAACTCTAAAAATTGAAAAGAAAATCATTTTAGCTTCTATAAAAATAACCCCATTAAATTTATAAAAAAAATAGCCTCATAAACTCATAAACCCATAAATTTAAACTTTAACTGTAAGAACTATAAAAGCCCACAATTTAATTCAAAAGATAAAGCCTACAATAACTTATATGAGTGGTTTTGTTATTATTTAATTGAGCCCCATTAAATGCACTAAAATAATCTCCAAAATTCATGAACCCATAAAGTTTCAATTTTTGCATCTTATTGTTATAAAATTTTAGCCCTCCAGTAAATCATTTTTCTGGATCTACTATTGTCGCCAATATTATACTATAGTCAATGATGAGGCTCAGAGAGTACTAGCTCAAACAAGTTCTCTTAGAAATTCTTTTTCTTTAATTATAAATTTACCCTTACTGAAACCTATTTATATTAATTAGTTACGTCGTCGATCTCTTCAACTATCATCAAGTTCTTATCCAAGTTCATCATTTGAGAGATAAATGTGTTATTTAAATAATTTCAAATAATGTTTAGAAAAAATATTTTTGAGGGACAAGACCCGTTCTATCTTTCTTTTCCTAGGTATATCTTTAATCTCTTTTTAATAAAAGTTATCTTGTGCAATAGAAAAACATTGAATTAGGAAAAATAAAAGAATTCAACCCACCCAAAACAAGATGCTGTTAACTTCACCGTTGACTGTAGTCATTCCTCCGAATACAGTTGTGGTAAGTCATAAGAACCACTCATAATCTTATCCAGCTTGACTGCTTTAAGAATATTGCGGTAATCTTATCCAGCTTGACTCCAATATCATTTTTCAAAATGAGCAGAGCAGACGTATCCGCACTGAAGTTTCTGTTAATATATATTTATATAGAGAGAGAGTCGCTAGTAAGAATTTTTCCTCTAGGTATGATATAACCAGCAGGCAAAAGTCATTATCAAATAAGGGGGAAAAAAAAATTATTGAACGTAAGTAGCACGTAACGAAACAGTCCACTTACTATTTTTTAAACAAAGGAAAAAATGAAAAAAGAACATGCCCCCATGCTTAGACTTTGGAGTACAAGTTTATCTATGGCGAATCTTAATTTGTTGTATTGCATGGATTTGTTAGCAAGTCAACTCAAACTTTAATTTTAGTGCCATACAATCATACAAGTGCTTTTTTTTGGCTTTTGGAAGAATCTGCTTCACTGAAATTCCGTCGGATCGATGATCTCCTTCAAACTCCTTTGACATATTATGAAAACGCGTTGGCAGCAATATTTGAAATTGAAACTCGAACTAATCGCACCC
Organism: Citrus cavaleriei; assembly: GCA_030448925.1. NCBI lineage: Eukaryota > Viridiplantae > Streptophyta > Magnoliopsida > Sapindales > Rutaceae > Citrus > Citrus cavaleriei. The sequence continues at coordinate 42,108 of JAUJEN010000063.1, forward strand.
ATTCATCATGAATTAATTATTTATTCGGCTCAGACCTTCATGCATGTTACTTATCTCTATAAATAGGAACTTGCTGCAAGCTCGTTTCATTATCCCCCCCACAATCACAAAGCAATTAAACCGCTTGCCGCTTCTAGCTAGCTCATCTGCTTTAACTTTCCATTTTTGGATTGGTTCATGGCATCTTCAATTTCTTATTTGTTTGTTACACTTATACTCACAATTATATCTCTTCTAGCTTGCACCTCCAATGCGCAACTTTCTCCAACCTTTTATGCAACATCTTGCCCCAATTTTCAAAGAATCGCGAGGGATGAAATGACCAAAGCTGTTAATAGACAACCGCGTAATGCTGCCTCTATTCTTCGCCTCTTCTTCCATGACTGCTTCGTTAATGTACGTTTTTGCTAGTGTGTGTGTACAGTGGTGATCTAATCTAAGATTCTAAACTTTATTAAAATTTAAAATAAATTGACATACTTTTATTTTTCATGTTCTAGAAGTATAAATATGTTCACATTAGAGTCAACTTGTCCTGAATTTTAATCCCCGGATTAGAAAATTATATATATATTGTTTCTAATTTTATCATGATTTGGGAGTTACATATTTTATGTTTATATATATATATATATATATATATATTATTTTGTTTTTTTTTTGTTTTTTAGGGCTGCGATGGGTCGGTACTACTAGATGACACAGCCACATTCACCGGCGAGAAGAATGCAGGACCAAACAGAAACTCTGCTAGGGGTTTCGAAGTGATTGACGCCATTAAAACTCGTCTGGAAGCAGCTTGCAACGCCACCGTTTCATGTGCCGACATCCTTGCTGTTGCAGCCCGAGACGGTGTCGCCTTGGTCAGTCATTGCTTGCTTTTTGTTGAAATATTAATAGCACAGTTTAATTTTGCATGCAAGTATATGTGTGCTTTTGAAAAAAAAATAATAATAATCATTCATATTTCAATGTATTCATTAATTTTTTTTTTTTTTTAATGCAGCTTGGAGGACCGACTTGGACGGTACCGCTCGGCCGGCGAGATGCAAGAACGGCCAGTCAGAGTGCAGCCAATAGCCAAATCCCTGGACCATCCTCCAGCCTGGCAACACTCATATCAATGTTTGCAGCCAAAGGCCTAACCGCCCAAGACATGACAGTCCTCTCCGGCGGCCACGCCATCGGATTCGCTCGATGCGCCGCCTTCCGGAACCGCATATACAACGACACCAACATTGACCCAGCTTTTGCAACCACCAGAAGAACAACCTGCCCGGCTACTGGCGGCGACGCCAATCTTGCTCCCCTGGACCAGACCCCGAACCGGTTCGATAACAGCTACTATCAGAACCTGGTGAACCGACGTGGGCTGCTTCATTCTGATCAGGAGCTGTTCAATGGTGGCTCTCAGGATGCAACTGTTAGGGGTTATAGTACGAATCCTGCCTCTTTTGCTAGAGACTTTGCTGCTGCAATGGTCAAAATGGGCAATATTAGCCCACTCACTGGGACTGATGGAGAGATTAGGAGAAACTGCAGGGTGGTTAATTAATTGATTTACTCTGCTGGCGAGCTGCCTATGCTAGCTTGTTTTTATGGAATTGTGATTAAGTCTTTCAATTTGAATAAGTTTTATTACTGCAACTGTGGTCATGATTATCTTTTTCATTTGTAATTGTATAATCAACGGGATTTTCGGAGTTATTTTATGTGATATTTTCTTTGCGTCCTCCTTTTCTCTTCATGTGGGACAAACTTTTTTAGACCTTCCGAAATATTTCGTTAGCACTTTTATATTTTATACACGTGTGTGTATCCCAAATTAAACATAAGTTCATATAAAACTTTTTTATTCAAACTTATAATAACGGACGTGTTAGTCAAATAAATTTATTCTCTTTGTGTACTGAGAATGTAAAAGAAAAATACATAGAAAATACCGTAATTCAATTGAAAGATCAAAAGACTGAATTCATCTTATTAGGTTACAAACGTAGCTTCGATTATGAGGGTATTTATATGAGTAACTAGAATCTTCTACAAGGAAAATAAAAAGTGAGCTACAACGCAACTCAACCACTTTTTAGAGGGAAATAACAACCAATGATTGACTTGCATAACAACCTACCTACATAAAAGCAAACTTAGCATCTTATTTAATTACATTTTGTTGATATAAGTGCTAACTCAACAGCTGAGTCAATAATATTCTTACCATGCCTCCATGAGCTCAAGGTCTTGGATAGACATTGAGATTAGTTCTTGTATAAGCAAAATGATCAAAGGCAATGGGCTTAGTAAATATGTCTTCTAGCTAATTAGAGCTGGATACATGTTCAATTGTAAGCTCCTTCTGAGCAATATGTTCTCTGACAAAGTGAAAATCCAATTCAATGTGTTGGATTTTTGAATGATACTTAGGATTATTAGCTAAAGCCTCTATAGTTTTATTATCACAGTGCATAACAAGAGGTTTAGACATTGATGCCTATAGTTCTTTCAAGATATAGGTAATCCACCAAACTTCTAAAGTTGCCAATGTTAATGCTCTGTACTCTGACTCAACAGTTGACCTAGAGATAATGTTTTGTTTCTTTGAGGACTAAGAGACAAGATTAGTGCCTAGATAAGCACAGTAACCTCCAACAAACCTTCTATTATCTAGATCATAACCCTAATCTCCATCTGAATGGGCTGTCAAGTTGAGTGGCCTTCAATCGAAGAACTGAAGATCATAGCGTGCTATACATTGTAGGTAACTCAACACTCTGTTACATGCCTGTCAGTGCGAAGTGGTTGGAGCTACAAAAATTAACGCAATTTGTTAATAATAAAGGCTATGTCTGGCCTTGTTAAGGTTATATACTATAGAGAATCAACAATACTCCGATAAAGTGATGAATTCTCAAACATATTGCCTTTGTCTTTTTGTAGCTCGTCAGCAACACTTATAAGTGTATTGTAGATTTTACTGTCAAGTATATGAACCTTCTTTATGATATTAACAACTTATTTAATTTAAGCGAGATGTAGACCATCAACAGATGAGTCATTTCTAAACCAAGAAAGTAATTAAAATCCCTCAAGTCTTTGAGAGCAAATTCTAACCCAAGTTGATTGATAACTCTCTATCTGAGCATTGCTGGAACCAATTACTAGAATGTCATCCACATAGATAAAAATAACTAGTATATCACAGCCAATATGTTTAAGAACAATGAAGTTTTGAAGACTGAAATCCCTACTAAACTAGATAGACTCTTAGCTTGTCATACCAAGCTCTGGGTGTCTGTTTAAGGTCATAAGAGCTTTGTTTAATTTATAGACATGAATATGAAACTAACGATTAATGAAGTCTTCTAGTTGGTGTATAAACTCATCTTTTATAAGGAATCCCTTTGAAAAAGGCATTGTTCACATTTAACTGCCTTATCGACCAATAATGTATGACTGCTAGACTGAACACAATCTTAACAATACAGGGCTTCACTACAAGGCTAAATATCTTTAAAAAATCTACATTGTATATCTAATGAAACCCTTTTGCAACTAGTCTGGTTTTATGCTTTGAAATGCTCCTATCTAGATTGAATTTAACTTTAAAAACTCATTTATTACTAATAATTTTGGTAGGTGTCTCTATTAGAACCAAAGTCCAAGTTCCATTTCTCTGTGAAGCATTATATGCATTTTTCTAACTATATGTCACTGCTGATCAGCTGGAGCCACTCTTAGTTGTGAGATAGATTTTTAGCTTGTAAATTCTAAATTTTACTCTGTTATCATGGGATGGTGTGTACTATTGGTTAGGATGGTTGTGAAGGTGAGATAAGTGAATGTGAGGGAGAATGATGTGGTCAGGATCTTGGGACAACTAAGGAAATGATAAAACTTGATGAAGTGAGGATTAAGAATAGGATGTTGATAACATGGTTAGTACATGTGATGCAACAAAAGAATGACTAAAGCTACTATCATTAAGAATGCAGACTAGTGCAATACATACTGATATTAACTTAGAAGAGGATGGTGAAGAGGAAAACAACTCAGAATAAGGAAAGTCATACTCATTAAAGGAAATATGGATGGCAATATAAACTTTGCTTGATTTATCTAGACTTTTGTAGACCTTATGAAAGGTATTGTAGTTTAAAAATAGAAATTCTTTAGAATGAAAATCAAGTTTATATTGTGAAAAACAAGTATGCAACCCAAGAGGGGGGTGAATTGGGATTCTAAAAAATTATTCAATATTAAAGAAAATCTAAATGCAATTATAACTCAAATTCAAAGCAATAACAATTAAGATGATCACAATATAAAAAGATAAGGGAAGAGAGATTCAAACACGAGATTTTTACGTGGTTCGGCCAACCTTGCCTACGTCCACGCCTCCAAGCTTTCCGGGCTTGAGGATTCCACTAAGCAAGCCTCCAAGGCTTCAAATGCTTACACTTGACTTCCAAGGTGTCAATGGACCTTTACAACAAGAGATTATCCCCAATCTCTTAACCCAAGTGTATCCCAACACTTACAATCACTCAAAGTAAAAGATTACAAATTGTTTTTCTCTCACACAATATTTAAGATCACAAATCAATGCCCAATGTGTGAATAGATGAAGAGAGAATGTGTCTCAAGCTCTATGAAGATTGTATTCTCGAATATTTGCTCAATGGTCGTGTTGTGATCAACCTTTGTTTGAATTTGAATGAGCTTATTTATAAATTTGAAAACTAGCCGTTATTGACTTTCTGCACACTGTCGGATCACCGTTAGCTAGATGTCGGATCGCCGTTTGACTGGTCAATATGACCGTTGGGCTGATTTTTCAAATTATCGGATCGCCGTTATCTAGATGTCGGATCGCCGTTTAGGTCCAGAGGCTACTGGTTGATATCGGCGAGCCGTTTATCACACATGTTTGCCGTTTTCAGAGCTAATCTCCATTTCGCTTGAAATGGAGCCGTTTACTACACATGTCGGATCGCCGTTTTCCACAAAAACTGCTGCAGTGAACTATTTTGCAAGATGACTGTTTTGTCTCCAAATCTTTATAAAAATACTTTATGAAACTTGTCAAAATAGATGAAAATTATGTTGAGCGTTTAAAACGATTTAATCAATCTTAATCATGTTTGTTATCATCAAAATCAATAAGGAATAATTTATGTTAACAATCTCCCCCTTTTTGATGATGACAAACTTTTCAAGAAAATATTTGTGCAATTTTGCTCCCCCTAAATATGTGCTCCCCCTAAGTGAAATTTTGAAAGACTTGTTAACTCCCTTAAAAAATATTCAACTGTTAATCTCAAAATTTTAAACACGACAGATTGATTTTTTTTTTTTTTTTTTTTGAAAAATAAATTTATGCCAGTAAACTCATGCATGCCAATACTATTTTGCCAAAACCAATTTCGCATTTGGTTTATGCCAGTAAACTCATGCATGCCAATACTATTTTGCCATGCCAATTTCTCTCCCCCTTCATCATCAAAAAGAAAGAGACGCGATGAATGACTTATGTTTGGAGAAATTTGGGCAGAGTCTCCCCTGAAATATGAGCATTTCCAACAGCAAGTTAAAAAGAAATACTTCCATATAAATAGACCACCATATCAACCAACCTCCATACCAACAAATTCACACTTCCAGGATGAGCAATATAATCAATATAATACCAAAAACAACTCGAGCATAAATCAAGAGCACATGTCCAATATGAGATATCAGAAGCATAAACACAAAATAAATAACATCATATGCATAAGGCAAATAACATGAAATGAGAAATGTCTGTGCGAATATCATAGAGAAAAACTAAGATGGAGAAAGAAATTCATATCCAAAGTAGAGAGAATCGGACCATAGTAACTCCATCTCGATCTGACGAAATTTGCTCCCGAAAGGTTGCAAAATCAGATCGAAGCTCTTCTTCTTCTTTGGGATCATCTACTTCGAGAAAAAGCTGAAGCGATCCTCGAACGGTGATGCAGGGGAGGGGCCATCTCGGCGTCATCGTGTGCATCTGCTTCTGGTGAAGCGAGGAGTCTTGTTTGGCGAGGAATCTGTGATCACAGCCCAAGACGGAAATCTCATCCTAGAACATCATTGACATGCGATCATCCTCGGGTGCAATCCAGGTGTTAACCGTTTTTGGAGGATGTAGTCTTTCCCATTTCCACGCTTCTTAAAAGAATCCAATGGCGAAATAATGTCTCGGCCAAGCTTTACGAGTCTCGAGAAAAGCAGCTCGGCGATAGGAACATGAAAGTGTTCGGGATCCTAGTGATGATCTTAGTAAGGAAGGGATCGGTTGGAGACTTTAGGGGTGGACAGCATATGGCACATAATGGTGTAGGATAGGCTCTCTTGGCGTTGTCTAATTAGAGAGTCTAATAGACGAATGTCTTGGATGGTGAGCTCATCAGTGTGCCCCTGTGTTGGAGTGTCCATGTGTTGGAGAATAATGTGAAGTATTCGAATCTGAAAAGGGAGGAGTTGAGACCTAAAGGACAAAGAAGCGATGTCATCGGAAAAGATCCCGACGGCGACAAATGTTCCATTACACCATCCATGAAAAATTGCTAAACTCTAGTTCTTTCCAGAGGTCAGTCTAATCCTCGTAGCGATTCCGAATCTATCGGGTTCATCAAGTTCAATCTGAATACCTCCTACAATGTATGAAGCTCGTCACGACTAGAAGGAGAAATCTATGTTTGAATAAAAGACTTCGAACAAGATTTTCATAAATAGGTTCATCAACACTTAAAGCTTTTACAATGACTAAGCATTTGAGTAATTGAGTGACCCTGACAGAAATATCCGGAGAACTTCAAAATGTTAAGAGAAAGAGGGAGTTTACCCATGAACTTTTCACGGAATGTTGGCGAGGGTAGCATCGGGAAAATGAAGACTCTCGAAGTCTTGAGGAGGAGACCTGGGTGGACTGGAACGGCGTGAAGCAGTGTGCTTGGTTCGAGCACGCCTTGGAGGTCGTTCCGCCATGGATGAGTTTTTAAAAAAAAAATGTGAAAATGAAGTTTGAGAGATGAGATAGTGATTGTGGGTGAAAATGTGACTGGAGAAAGGAAGAGATATGGGTTAATTTGAGCAAGGAGGGCTCGGCTGGTTCTAGGGTTTCAAAAAGAAGATTTTTCAATTTTAGATGAAAAAGAGGGATTTGAGTCGGTTAAAAGTTAGAAGATAAAAAATGGTTTGTGATGCTTGATTTGATGAAAAAGGGCAAGAAAATGATGGATTTGGAGTAGAAAGCTAGTGCGATCGCAGTGAAGAAAGAGAGAGAAGAAATGAGGAGGAAGACAAAGAATTTTAATTAACGTGATAACGGCGAGTCGAAGAGTCTCAAAACAAATTCATCAAACGAGCTTTATATCATAACGGGTCGAAGAGTCCACAAAGAAAAATGTATCGGGACGGCGAGCGATGAGAATATTGGCGAGAGGTAGCTTAGAAGCGTTCCGTTGTTTACAAATTAGCGTTTATTTAAAAAGCAATGATCCGTTTTCTCTGACTATGATTTATATTTTGATGTTGGCTCTTATTAATACATTTCAAGATCATTTTATTGATCCAAAATGATTTGAGTGCCATTTCGATGCATAATTCATGAACATATATATATGTATTGCAATAATTAATTCATACATTTTCAAATATACATACATTACATAATATTACGATTGAAAGCATTCATAGAAATTAAAGCATCAAGTCATAGATCAATCGAATAATAGACTCGATAGCATGAATGAAGATGTTAATGTGAAAATTTCATCATCCCGAGTTCATGCGAATTTTGGAAAATTGTTCCAAGGTTTTGTAAAAATATCGCAAGTTGTTTTTCCGTAGAAATAAACTCTAGTGCAATGTCTCTCTTTTGAACATGATCTCTCAAGTGATGTCTTATTTCTATATGCTTGGTTAGAGAGTGTTGAATGGGATTCTTTGAAAGATTAATAGCACTAGTATTATCACTTAATAGGAATTTGTTCAAGATTAATGCCATAATCTCTAAGTGTTTGTTTCGTCAGTGCTTGTGACAAGCTATATATTTCGGTGGTTGAAAGTGCAAATTTTGTTTCTTGCTAAACCATGAAACAAGAGAGTGTCTAGAATATAAAGTACCACTAGGTGCTCTTCATCCACTTTATAACCAAAATCCGCATCCGAAAAGCATGTTAAATCATATGAGTTCCCAGGATACAAAGGCCAATATCTATGGTTCCTCGAAATAACGGAAAATTCTTTTAACACTAGCAAATGAGATTCCTTGGGACATGACTGAAATCTTGCACAAACATACTAAACATGATGGGTCTCTTGCGTCAAATAAAGTAGGATCCGATCATACACCGATTTTTGATGTCACTTTTTACCTTTTCATCTTTGTCCGGCTTGGTTGTTGTGCTTTCGTTGGTGTATTCTTGGTCTTTGAATCATCAATGCGAATCGTTGAGTAGATCCTTTACGTGCCTTGATTTATGAAAATTCCTTCCTCGTTTTGTTTGATTTGAAGTCAAGGAAGTATTTCAACTCTCCCATACTCATCTCAAATTCTTTGCTCATACCGATGAAAATTCTTTACACAACAACTTCATTAGTAGAAGCGAAAATAATATCATCAACGTAAATTTGAACAATAAGTATGTCTTGGTTCTTATGCTTAACAAAGAGTAGTATCCCGTTGAGAAGTCATTTTCCAGCAGAAAATTCTTAAGTCTATCATACCACTCAGGTGCTTGTTTTAAACCATACAGGCTTTAAGCAACTTATAAACATGATTTGGAAATTTTTATTTTCAAAACCAGTTGTTTACATAACTTCCATAATATATCCATTTAGGAAAGCACTTTTCATATCCATTTGAAATAAAATAAAATCTTTATGACATGCGTATATGCTAACAACATTCTAATGGATTCTAACCTCACGGAGCAAATGTTTCATCAAAATCAATTCCTTATTCTTGGTTTGTAACCTTGAGCCACTAATCTAGCTTTGTTTCTTACAACCATTCATCCATCTTATTTCTAAACACCCATTTAGTACCTATTACAGTTGATGTTCAGGTTTAGGAACTAATTCCCACATTGTTTCTTTCAATTGATTTAACTCCTCTTGCGTTACCATAATCCAAGATTCGTCATTTTCTGCATCCTCGAAAGGATTTTGGTTCAATTTGAGAGATGAATGCATTATGCTCACAAGTATTTCTAAGTGATGATCTAGTTGTAATACCTCGTGAGTGATCTCAAAATTACATCTTTAGGGTGAGAAGAGATACCTCATGGGGAGTGTTTGAGAATACTTCGTTTGCCCGCATTTAGTTCTTCGTGATGTTCTCTTGAATTCCATGTGGTGCATCTCTTGATTGTCATTGATGCTTTTTCTTCTTGTTCTTCTTCTCTGCATCATCAACGACTTTCTCCGTAGAGGAGGGTTAGACTTCATCGAAATGTGACATAGATTCTTCCAAAAAGTTCTTTTGTTATAGACTCATAAGCTTTGCTTGAATTTGAATAACCGAAAAATACCAACATCGGATTTGAATCAAATTTACCAAGATTGTCTTTTGTGTTCAATACAAAACATTTGCATCAAAAACTTTAAAATAGCCAATGTTGGGTTTATCTTTCCAATGGAGTTTTATTAAGATTAGGTCTAATCAACATTTAAAACATAACAAGCGGTGTTGCGGCTTGACCAAAAATATTTTGTAATGCATTTTCATTTAACATGGTCTGGCCATTTCTTGAATAGACCTATTCTTTCTCTCAACTCCATTTTGTTGTGGAGTTCTAGGTGAAGAAAATTGATGCTCGATGCCTGATTATTGCAAAAACTCTCAAATGCATGATTTTCAAATTCTCTCCCATGATCACTCCTAATGCATACAATACCATGCCCTTTTCATTTTGTAATTTCTTACAAAGCACTTTAAATGCATCAAGAGCATCATCCTTATTGGCTAAGAATAATACCCATTGTATATCTAGAATAATCATCCACTATCGCAAATCATAGTATTTGCCATTTAGACTTGCATATCTAGATGGCAAAAGATCTATGTGAAGAAGTTCGTGGCTTTGAAGTAGAAATATGGTTTTATTCTTGAAAGAAGTTTTAATTTGTTTACCAAATTGACAAGCTTCACAAATCTTATCCTTTTGAAAACCAATTTTCGGAAGACCTTTAACTAAATCATCTTTCAAATTTTTGAAATCAAATCCATACTTGCATGTCCTAACCTTCATAACAATGTAAATGTAAAACATTTATCGAGTAGATGCATTACATGTCAATGATATAAACATTACCACATCTATTTCCAAAAAGGTTTTGCCATCAGTTCTCAATAACACAACTAAGTTTATCAAAGATAACTTTATAACCTTTGTCACACAATTGACTAATGCTAATTAAGTTGTGTTTCAAGTTTTCAACCAAACATACATTCTCGATTAGAGTTGAAGAGACTTTACCAACATTTCCAATTCAGAATTTTTCCTTTTGAATTGTCTCCAAAGATACGTCTTTTTCAATTTTGGTGAAGCTTGAGAACCATGCATAGTTTCAGGTCATGTGTTGAACGCTGTCCAAGTACCATTTATTTTTCTTCTTTTGAAAGAAAAATCTCAAGTTTTAGGTACCCAAAGCTTTTGGGTCCTTGAGGATTAACAGTTCCTTTTGGAACCCAAATGCATTGACACCATAATATGCATTCCTTTTCACGGGACATCTAAATTTCATGTGACCATTTTGATTATAATAACATACAATCTTATGATCATTTGTGGAGTAACTTTAACAAAATAATTCTTATAATACTTTTCTTGAAGTTAGGCTTATATCCAAGTCTCCTTTATCAAAAACATTTTGTGAGTTAAGCATATTATCCAACATCTTTTGCCCATTTGTAAATTTCAGAACAATTTCATTCAATTCATTATTCTTTTCTTGAGTAATTAGTTCTCATTTTCAGCTCATCCATGTGTGATTTCAAATGCTCATGTGAGATGCTTGGTTTCTCATTTGATAATGCAATTTCATCACGATGTTTTGTTTCCTACTTACAGGCATACAATTCTTTTTAGAGATTCATTTTCATTTTGAGCTTTGCCATTTCCTTTTAAGACATACATTCTTTTTACCAATTTTCATCAACTCATTATGCAAATCTTGAAAAGCATCATACAATTCATCATAGGTGGATCACTTACCTCGTTGAGATCATCATCCCTCCTATTGCCATGAGTGCTAAGTTTGATACTTCGATCCTCTTCGTCATTTGACTCTTCCCATATCATCCCAAGTTGCAACCATTGCTTTCTTCTCGAGTTTGTTGATAAGTGGGCCTCAGATCTTATATGTCGCTTCATTCATGATTGCCTCATCTTCTCCTATAGTTCTTGAAGTTTCAAATTTCTTCGCTCTCGGTTTTCTTGAAGAATTTTACTGAACTCGCTTGCTAACATAGCTCTTTCATCATCGGTTCACTCTCCCATCACTCTATTTTGAAGCTTTGAGAAGCAATGCTTTTCTTCTTACTCTTATGCTTTTTCTGCAAATCCTCTTCATACGAAATAAGAGAACTTAAATCATCAGAGGTAAAGTATTTAAATCTTTAGGCCTCTTGATAATTCTTTTAGTTCCAATTCTTTGAAGTGACCTAATGATTTTCTTAACTTTCTCACTATTTGAGAAGGTTTTCCAAAACACTAGGGTGTTCACTATGTCCGTGAATCTAAGTAGAATACATTTCATTTTGTTCCATTTGGAACAACTCGTATCAGTGTATCTACCGATTTTAGACTCTTTCACTTGATTTGTCCTTCATAGACAACTTCAAGTTTGTTCGTATCTCTTGTGCACTTTCACAACTAGATACTCTATGGAATTCTTTCTTAAGGGCAAAACAAAGCATTCATAGCCTTGGAGTTTAGAGACATCTTTCTTTTCTAACTCATCCGTTGACTTCGATGGTTTAGGAATATCATCTCTACTTCATCTTCGAGCGTAGGCATGAATGGACCATCACAAACAACTTCCCAAATTTCATAATCTAAGGCTTGCAAATAGATTCTCATTATAGTTTTCCAATAAGCATAGTCATTACCATCGAAGAATGGTGAAGTTGTGGATTGCCATTCTACAAGGTTGAGTCATTTAGGGTTCTTAGCCATGGATCTTTTACTCTAGGCGATTAAGTCTTAACGAGAAACGAAATACCAATTGAAAACAAGTATGCCGAGGGGGGTGAATTGGGATTAAAAAATTATTCAATATTAAAGAAAATCTAAATGCAATTATAACTCAAATTCAAAGCAATAACAATTAAGATGATCACAATATAAAAGATAAGGAAGAGATTCAAACACGAGATTTTACGTGGTTCGCCAAGCCTTGCCTCGTCCACGCCCAAGCTTTCGGGCCGAGGATTCCACTTAAACAAGCCTCCAAGGCTTTACACTTCGACTGTCAATGGACCTTAAGATTATCCCAATCTCTTGCCCAGTGTATCCTAACACTTATAATCACTCAAAGTAAAAAGATTACAATTATTTTCTCTCACACATATTTAAGATCACAAATCAATGCCCAATGTGAATAGATGAAGAGAATGTGTCTCAAGCTACATGAAGATTGTATTCTCGAATATTTGCTCGAATGGTGTGTTGTGATCAACCTTTAATTTGAATGAGCTTATTTATATTGCGGTGAAAACTAGTTATTGACTTTTCTGCCGGATGCCGTAGCTAGATGTCGGATCGCGTTTGAATGGTCAATATGACCGATTTGATTTTTCAAATTGTGATCGCCGTTATCTAGATGTCGGATCGTTTAGGTCGAGAGCTCTTGGTTGATATCGTGAGTTTATCATAAATGTCGGTGTCTTTTTCGTCAGAGAGGCTAATCTCCATTTTGAAATCGAGAAACCGTTTACTACATGTCGGATCGCTTTTCCAAAAATTGCTGCAGTGAACTATTTTGCAAGATGACTGTTTTGTCTCCAAATCTTTATAAAAATACTTTATGAAACTTGTCAAAATAGATGAAAATTATGTTGAGCGTTTAAAACGATTTAATCAATCTTAATCATGTTTGTTATCATCAAAATCAATAAGGAATAATTTATGTTAACATATTGTTTATAAAGCCTAAGAAATGGATAACATGCACAACCAAACACTCTAAGAAACTGAGAATTTAGTGACTGATGATGAAGTTTTTGATAAAGAGACAAATTATTGAGAATCGTGGTTAGCATTCTATTTATAAGATGAGGCAATATGAAATGCATCCCATCAGAAGGAAATAGCCATTTTGGCTTATGCAAAAAGGGTTGGACTTGTTTCAATAATATGTCTTTGCTTTTTTTCCACAATATATATTGATAATGTATGTGGAGACAACTGAATCTAACTTTCATTTATTGAAGAAAATGGTGAAAAATTATAAACTCTCATCTTATATTAGATTGTAAGGCTTTAATGGAAAGATTAAACTGTTTTTCAACTAGACATTTAAAGTATTAAAATTTAGGTAGGGCATATGACTTAAAAATCAAAGGAAAGATCCAGCAATATTTAATATAATCATAAACAAAAGAAATGTAGCATTTATAACCATCAATAGATATTACAGAAGCGAGTCCCCCTAAATCTATGTGAATTAATTCTAAGGGTATTTTGTTTTGATCTCAATGACTGAGGAATGTAACTGATGTAATTTTTCAAGTTGACATGCATTACGAACTAAAAAGACGAATTATTGACGTTAACAAAAGACAAACATTTATTCCTTAGAATAGTTTGCATAACATGTTTGCTTAGGTGACCAAGTTGATTGTGTAAAAGATTTGTCGAAATAGAATTTGAAATATGGAAACTTATAAGAGACTTTGACTTAAAATTGAAAGACAAAACATTATTAGTGTTTTCAACAAAACTGATATCCTTATTGAAAGAAAAGAACTTATAGAGCTAGGTTGGAAATCTTGCATATCAACAAGAGAGATGAATTCTTTTAGTAATAATAGCTTGTACATAACATCTTTGGCAATCCCCTGAGCCAATAGAATTCTATTCACTTTGTCATTTAGAAAACAAGCATCAGAGGAAAATTTAATGATAATGTTATTACCATTAAGAAGTTTGAAAATTGATAAAATTTTTGGTAAGTTTAGGTACACATAGAGTATTATTTAGATACAGACAAATGCCAAAAGAAGTATAGAAGCAAGCATAAACTATATGTGTAATTTGAAGAACTTAACCATTACCTACAACTAGTGAATTATAGCCAAAATAAACCTTACCATCATTTAAGTTCTAAACTATATTACTGAGGTGGTGAGTTGCTCCACTGTCAAAGTACTAGCCTTGATCAGTAGCTCCTTAGATGTGGCCATATACTGCCTTCGACCCCTGATTCTAACTAAAAAAGTAATCTAGGACTAGAAAGTTTGGAACAAAGTTCTTATTGAACCTGTCTTTGCATTTAGCTACAGTATGATTGAACCATAAAAAAAATCTAATAGGCAATTCTTCCTCTTTGAACAAATCTATTTTCAATACCTCTTGAACTAAAACCACCTGCTCCAAAGTTATTGTTGAAACCACCAATAAAACCATTGTTAAAACCACCAACAAAACCTTTACAAATATTATTCTAATTTCTTTTCCCTAAGTTTTGTCCCTGATAACCACAGTTTTTATTGCCACCAAAACCATTAAAGCCACCTCTTCCACCATGATTGGGTTCCGGAATCGCTTCCACCTTCTATTCTAGTTACCTTGACTATTATTGTTTCCTTTCTTCAAAAATTTCTAGCTTGAGCTACATTAAACATTTATTTTTTTACCTCTTTCTTTATCCTGAATTCTGCTTTCAAGCCTAGCTTCATGTGTGAAAACTATAGCATATGCTTCACTAGGTTCTATAGTTAACATTTTTGCCTCAATGTAAATAACAATAGAATAATATGACTGATCTAAACTAGTAACACAATATGACTGATCTAAACTAGTAACAGGATAAGTAATTAAATCTATATTGTTCACCAGACTACCAGCCAAAGCAAGGCCATTAGTAACATTTTTTAGCTTTGTGAAATATTCAATCATTGATAAAGATCCTTTTCTCAAATTGCTTAGAAACATTTTCAGATGAACTTTCTTAGCCATAAATCCATATCCACACTGTTTTTTCAAGATTTCCCCACAACTCAGAGGAGGTTTTAGAGCTTACCACAAAGCTGAGTATATCAACAATCATTGATGACATGATCCAGCTAAGCCGAAGCTAATCTTGGCGTTGCCACACAGTATATTCTAGATTTTCATGACCTTATGTGTTGGAAGAGGAGCCTCTAGATCCAGATTCATATGGAAGAAATTGATTAGGACAGACCTAGATCCATCAGTGTAGCATTCAAGTCCATTACCACAAATTGAAGAGAGTAATTGTCTTTTTTCCAAATTGTGTAATTTGTGCGATCAAGCTTGATTGGAGTAGCAAAGGTGAAAAAGGTTATGGCAGTAGTGTTAGATTGTTGACTCTAGCTTGTTGAAGCCGTTAGAGTGGCTCTAATACCAAGTTAAAGAAATTTATTCTGTTTGTTTATTGAAAAAGTAAAAGAAAAATATAAAGAAAATGTTGTGACTCAAATTAAAGAACAAATAATTGAATTCATCATATTAGCTTACATACTCAACTTAGATTACAAGAGTATTTATAGGAGTAACTAGAACCTTTTACAAGAAATAAAAACATGAGCATAAAACACAGCTCAGCTTAACCACTTTGTAGAGGGAAATAACAACCAAGAGTGGCTTGCATAACAACCTGCCTGCATGAAGGCCGACTCAAGTCACTCAACATCTTGTTTACATTTTGTTGATATAACTGCTGGCTCAACAACTAATTCAATATTATTCTTAATTGTGTTGACAATAGTGTGAGCATATTTTTACATCGTTGTAAAAGTATGTTCATACTGTTGTCAACTTATTTAGGACTTTAAAAAATCTAAGATCTTGAATCAGATAAACACTTTAAGTGTACAAATATAACTATAGAGTGAAAGATGGAGAGTTAGTCCTAGTGAAATTAGACTAAGATTGTTTATTTTGACCATGTCAGCAGCAAAGTCTCAAAAAAAAAAAAAGTATATATGTAGTAACAATTATTAAAGGAGTAAAGTTCATTATGACATTATATCTCTGATTAGTTATTTTTCTTTGTTCTTTTTTTTTTTAAATAATAAAATCTTTCTCATTTCGTCGAGGTTTTCACAAAATAAAAATGGAGAGTAGCATATTTAATTAATGGAATATCCTAATTATGATGAACGTCCTAATTATGTTTCATCTATTTGGGGGCAGCAGACAAGACTATGTGGAATGAATTAATCAGTTGGGTATTCGAAAATAGAAATTTTATTATAATATAAAATAAATTTCGGTTTTGATCGTGGAACAGGAACCAAACATCAATTATTAGAAACACAAAACCATGCACAAACAAAGGGCCCATGTTCATCATTAATTTTTCAATTCAATCTCCTTCCTTTAGAGTGGAGAAATGAGATGAACTTAACAGGGCAGTAGAGCATTATCTTTTATCTTTTACTTTTCCTTAAAAATTCTCCGCAAATTATCTTTTATACTGACTAGCATTTGAAAATTCAAGAGGAAGCTCCATGATGAAATTTCGACCAAAACAGGGAAGCAATCTAATAATTTCTAAAGTCGGCAATAATTGGACAGGAGTGAATGATCCAAGAAGAAGCTGCTTAAGGAAGTGGGCCTCATGGGAGGCCCATTGTCATCAATTGACTCCAAATGTAAACAAACTGTACAACACTTGCTGGAGTCTTGTCGTCAATAATCAACATGCATGGTGTCTTGCCATGCACCGCTTTCTAATAATAGACTCTGGATTTAAATTAATAAAGATTTCTTGTTATCATCTTTCTAATCATAAACAACTCTTTTTTTTTTTTTCTAATTCGCATGTATGATTTCGGTTCCTTTGATCAATCTACTAAATGGGTTAAATAACATGTACCTTCCCTTCCCTCTCCACAGGGAGATCATCTATGTTGCATACGGTGATGCTATATTTTTATTGCTACAATATAGTGGGTGTCATGTAATTAATGAATAGTATTAGAGGTACAAATTATTTCGCAAGGCATGTATGTTAGTTTGTTTAACTAGTAAATTTTTTTTAAACTTAATATAAGTGGTTTGGAATTCAAATTATGCTCCCTATTTCAATCCCATGTGCAATCAAAGTTAAATAAAATCTAATTAAAGTACAGGAGGAATCAAATGGTTATTAGATAATGACTTGTAAACCTATTGACTGAGATGAATTATAAAAATAAATGTAATTAGTGAGGATAATAACGCGTGTCATGTGACTATTGAACAGAAGCAATACCCATCAACTATTCAAATTATGCATGATAGTTTATAAAAGGAATTTGTATTCCTTCTACTATTTGTAATTGATCATATTAGAGCATCATCAAAAGACATTTTTAATGAGATTTTACTTCTTATTGAAGAGTCGTGTTAGGACTAAAGGTTTCAAATTTTTTTTTACATATTCAAATAAAATAGTGGTTTTCTTTATTCAATATTGAAAAGTAACTTCTTTATCTTCACAACTTTTTTTTTGTGAAAAAAAGTTAATTAAAATAATACAAAATTTATTTTTATTTGAAGAGCTTTTGGAAGAAAACTTATTTTTCAGTATTCTCTTTGCTTCGTAGATAAATAAAAATTAAAGAGTTTTTTTTAATGGAATTAGAACTATCTACTAATATGAATTCTTGCGAACTTTTAAGAATCTTTATATTATTTATTGTTTAGTATTAGTATATGATTATAATTTCAATATTTTTATTTTTTTAATTTATTAGTTAACAATGGCTTAAGTGAATTTTGTTAAGAAGAAGATGAGTTAATGAGAGGATTCTAATTAATTTTAGTGAAGGTCTATTCATTATTAATGTGCTTGTTTTACAAAATCTATCAATGAATTGACAAAAACATGTCATAGGAAAGACATACCTAACCTTATCTTAGCAATTGAATGGTATTAATGAAGCGGATAATGCATTAAATATATTAAATAACAATTGTAACTATTTGATAATTGACGCCATATTTAATGGATAATATGATTAACTCCATACACACCACTAAAACAAATTAACAAAAAATTTAAAACAACTCTTGCCCTCTTGGGCAACAACAATACAATTAGCCGGTAGGCATGCTCGTACGACACCAACTAAAATAATGAATGAATATTCGGACGTAATATTATTATTTAAAACATAAAAAGAAAAAAAAAACGTGATTGGAGCGTGATTCACACTGCCACAAACAATCGCGTGGGTCTAAGTAGAAAGTAAGCTATCTTGTGTTTTTTAATGTATCCAAACCAAAACCAAAACAGAAATAGAGACAGAAGAGAGAGAAAGTAAAGCAAAGCGAAAAAGAAAGAAAAGAGGGGAGAGAGAGAGAGAGAGAGAGAGAGAGAGTGAGTGTATGTGTATTGAATTGAGAGTTTGAAGCTGTAGCAGCTGTAACCCACATGGCTTCAATGCCCTTGGGGCCTCAGCCTCAGCCACCACCGCCACCACAACCACAAGCCCCACCATCGCAGCAACCGCACTTCGACAATGACCCGCTGAAACGACACCGTCCGGATATGGACTCCGACAAGGTCTACTCACTGGCTCTCGCTCTCTCTCTCTCTCTCTCTCTGTGTTGCTGCTTCTTTTGCTTAGTAGTATATGGTAGTAGCTTCGTTTTAGATCTAACTTAGTTGAAATTAGCTTTGTTTTAGCTTATATTCTATTTGATCTGCGATCCCACTCACTTTCCGGTTGGTTTTACTGTTTTTTTCCCCATATTATTCTGAAGTGGTGTTACGCACTGTTCATTTATTTATTCTAGTTTTTATAGGGATGGATAAAATAATTTAACAAAGTAAAAGAAGAGAGAATAAAATTGATTTTTAATTTAAATTTAGATTTTGGTAGAGAAAGAAGAGAGGTATGTTGAATTTTGCTTGAATTTTATGTTAATAAGTTAAAAATCTTTGCATTTTGGGTTTTCTCAGCTACCCACAGGTGCATTAAGATTTTTCTCTATTTTTGGTACACCCATTTCTTTTTTTACTTTGTATTAGTTTGATTTTATATTAGATTTTTGGGTCTGTCGCAATCTTTTTTTTTTGGTCCCGGATAGATGTTTTGGGTTTGTGTTTCAAGAGTTGTAAATTTTTTTGTGAAACTTTTCGCTTCTTTTTCTTTCGCTTTACGTAGAGTGTTCTTAAATCTGCTGTAGTTTGCTTCATCTAGTGAGTGGTCTTCGATTCTCTTGTGAATAGTTTCTTGTTTTAAATGCTAACTTTTCGATGCATGTGATTCTTTCTTGTAACTTGTGGTCTTTGTTTGTTGCTTTTCCTAAACTTAAAAATAGCACTTCATGATCTTTGTGGCTGCCTTATAATCTGCATTCTGAGGACATCTTTTACTTCCACATTGTGGTTGATTTTCTTTTCTCATCTTGTGGTTAATTTAATTTTTTTAAGTATTAACACGCTCTAATCAGTTCTCATTTTGTTTGCTTGTTTGTTGTTTTGTGCTTTTAACTGTTGCTAATTGAATTATTAATTTGATCATCGTCGATTGCTTTTTTGTCGCTTTCAACAAAGACATCAAGTGTTATCATAACCCCAGTTCAAAAAGGCAAGTCACCATAAATTCACGGATAATGATGCCTGTATCTGACTTTGCATGGATTACAAGTGGATATGGTAGCTTCTAAAATACAATTAATTCCATGAACAATTGGTTAACAGGATGCCGTGTGCATTATAAACATGTTCTTGTACTGGGTTTATAGTTAATTAAGATGGAATCTACTTTATTGCCAGATTATTGTGAGTTACAAGTGGCTGTGGCCACATTTTTGCTTCAACAAGCGTCCTACATGCAACAAATATTGAAACAAGTGTCCTAGTTATCACATTCATAAGTAGCCCGTAGCAAGTGCCTTTGTTAATTCTTTTTTTGTTTCTGCGAATTGCAGGAAATGTCAGCTGCAGTTATTCAGGGGAATGATGCTGTCACCGGCCACATCATTTCTACCACGATTGGAGGCAAAAATGGTGAACCCAAGCAGGTGAGTACATGGTCTTTGTTCAAGGATGTCTAAAGCAAAGTTTCATTTTTTCTAACTGGTCATTGTGTCATGCTGCTCTTATTTAGTTCAAGCGGTAACTTTTCTTGAAAATTGATCAATCTTATATCCTGATTATTGTTTTGCTAATATATTATTCCCTTTTTGTGCCTAACAGGTGATTTTTTCTATATATATCACTATACCTTGATGTATCAGAGCTTTGAGCCATTGTTTAATTAATGTATGGGTGTTTGTTTCTTGCAGACGATCAGTTACATGGCAGAGCGTGTTGTTGGTACTGGATCATTCGGTATCGTTTTTCAGGTATTAGCTGCAAACATATTTATTTAATAACAACTAAGGTTCCGTCTATTCTTCTACCCATTATGTCTCTGATTTCAACAACCCCGTATTTAGGCAAAATGCTTGGAAACTGGAGACAGTGGCTATAAAAAATATCTTACAAGATAGGCGGTATAAAAATCGTGAACTGCAGTTAATGCGTTTGATGGATCACCCGAATGTGATTTCCCTTAAGCATTGTTTCTTCTCCACAACAAGTAAAGATGAGCTTTTTTTGAATTTGGTTATGGAATATGTTCCTGAGACTATGTACCGGGTGCTGAAGCATTACAGCAGTATGAACCAGAGGATGCCCCTCATCTATGTAAAACTGTATACATATCAAGTATGTTTTATTTTCCTCACTTACTTTTTTGAAATTGCCTTTTGTTTTTACAAATCCTGATTATTGTAATAGAAAACGTGTCTCAGATCTTTAGGGGCTTGGCATATATTCATACAGTTCCTGGGGTCTGCCATAGGGATGTGAAGCCTCAAAACCTCTTGGTACGTTACTCTTTATACATAGCTATTCTATGAGTTTCTGCTTTCAGAACCTAATGCACCAACATATTTTATGTAGGTTGATCCACTCACCCACCAGGTTAAGCTTTGTGATTTTGGGAGCGCAAAAGTTCTGGTAGGTGCATCCCCTTGTCATTTTCATTTAAGTTCTTTCAAGTGTTGCCCGTGTTAGAAACCCCATAGGGATCTCCTGACAAGTCAGTCATGACCATATATTCATTAAAAAGTTCTGGTATAAGCATTTCTGAGTTGTCACCGCCTAATAAAATGGAGAATAACACAGTTTATTCCATTCATCCCTAAAACAGGCTAATGCTGTTTTATGGAGAGCATCATGGTCTAAATTCAGTTTTAGATAATGAGAAAGAAGGCATCATCTTTCACCTATGGTTTTGTTGGATGTATGCATGAGTATGTTAGTAGTAAATCACATGTCAGTGTAGAATTAGTCCAGTAAAGGATAGGCTAGGTTTGATTGAGCTTTTGGGTTGAAGATGGTATCCAATTTGTGTAAGGTCCTTTTATGTAAAGATGTGCGAATGGTTTGGCTTTTTGGGTGACCACAGCTTTAGCGGCTTACTCCATGGCAAGTGGTGACATCAGTAGCCTTGTGGCACCCAAGTTAGTAGAAGGTGATGAGCTCCCGTTGTTTCCCTATCCTGTTGTAGAGCTACAAGTCAATGGTTGTCAGCTTTGAGTTCCTGGTTGATTGCTTGTACGCTTGATACTGTGAAGGTCCCCGTACATGGGTGCATTTATTAAATATTCACATATGGAGAGTAGATACAATGGATATATGTGTATGGGAAGCAAACCCCTGACTAAAGAGTAAACTGGGAAACTTGTACGTGAAATGAAATGGTCCATGACCATTGAGCTTAAGCTTTTTGACAAATAGGAATAAGATAGTAGTGCTTTAAACATTATTATTGCATTTTAATGAAGTTATTAGTATTACCCCAGCTGGAGGGTATTCTGTGGTACATTTTCTGATGAATTTGTCTCTTTTCCTGGATATCAGGTCAAGGCTAATATATCGTATATGCTCTCGATATTACCGAGCTCCAGAACTGATTTTTGGTGCAACAGAGTATACTACATCGATTGATATTTGGTCAGCTGGTTGTGTTCTTGCAGCTGCTTCTAGGCCAGGTTAGTAATATAAGTAGCTATTCAAACTTAAAAATTTTGTATTGCCTACAGTTTTCTCAATTATATGTGAAGCTTTTCTCAATTATATGAAGCTATGTGTTCAGTTATATGTGTTGCTTGTACATTTTTACTTCTAATTATTTCAATTCTTTTTCATAGCCATTATTTCCAGGGGAAAATGCAGTTGACCAACTAGTAGAGATTATTAAGGTGAGCAACATTATCTATGTCAAAACCATTTACCAAGGTTTATTCTGCTCAAATAATCATGAGATCATTTGTGAGTTAGGTTCTTGGTACTCCTACTCGGGAAGAAATTCGATGCATGAATCCAAATTATACGGATTTTAGATTTCCTCAGATTAAGGCTCATCCTTGGCACAAGGTATACTCTTAACCGCTTTCTTTCCCTGATAAAATTGCTTAATGGTTTTCTAGAAATGATTTTCATTTCAAGAACAAGATAATGAATGGCATTGGATTTTTTATTTACAGGAGTTTCTACTTCACAAAGTTGTTTAGTGTTATAAGTATGGACATGGTCCAAGAAATTGGGTTTTGTACAAGAACAGGCACCCGTACCCACGCGTGCCACTCTTTTATCATTCTACTTTCTAGACATGAGTGAATTTACTGTCCTCAACTTTGAGTCTCTTGATTTCTGAAAGCATTTAGATTTTTTTTTGTGTATGTATGTATTTTATATATATATATATTCATTTATTTCTTATATATTATATACATTTTGTATATATATCTAAAATTTCGGTTAGATAGTGTTTGTTTCTTGGTTAACGAGTCAAATTATAATTGTTGAATGGAGATTTTGTTTCAGTATTTCTTTCTACTTGTATATTTACTGCAACATTCCTTAATTCAGGTTTTCCATGTCAATGCCTCCGGAAGCAATTGACCTTGCATCAAGGCTTCTTCAATATTCACCTAGTCTCCGCTGTACTGCGTTGAGTTGGACTTTGTCATCTACTTATTGAGATTAAACGTTTGTGCTCACTTAAAAGCCCATTTTCAAATGAATTTTTTTCTATCTTTTTCACTTGGTAAAAAACAATTCCTGCCTTCAAGTGTGACATCTTCTACTCTATGCCGCCATTTCCTCATCTATCCATTATGACAATTTGAAACAGTTGAATTGTTATTATTGTTATCATTTTTTCTTTATTTTTTATTTTGTAGGTGATTACTATTTTTCTTAATAGCCTTGTTTTCTTATTGTAGCTTGAGGCATGTGCACATCCTTTCTTTGATGAGCTTCAGAACCTAATGCCCGCCTTCAAATGGTCGCCTTTCTCTCCGCTTTTAACTTTAAACAGGAAGCACGTATCCACTTTGTTAATTAAAGATTATGAACCACTCAATGTTAGCGGTACAATCTTGTGTATATTTCATCATGCTTTAGATGACATAGCATTACATTGTTGACACCTCAAGGGCAGTGTCTGATTACTGCTGCCCACCTTAAAATAGTACATGGGATATTCCATTGATGTGGAAATCTGAGCCTTTGTTTTGTAATGTTATCATCAGAATGTCAATCAAAATTTGACATTTATGTTCTATCAAAGCCATTGATTTAATTGCACGCCATTCACATGCCTTTCATGCTAATTTTAGTATCATTTAGCCCGTCATAGATAGAATTACTCTGCTATATATACATTGAAGATGTTTTGGGAGAAGTTTCCTTCAATCAAAATTTTTCTACCTGATCAATTCTATTAAAATTCTGATTACAGTTAGCTGGAGCTTCACCTGAACTGATCAACAGGCTGATACCAGAGCATGTGAGGCGGCAAACAGGTCTTAGCATGCCACATTCAGCTGCTTCACGTAAATATGGTGACATGAAACAAGTATCAAGAATGCTACATTGGTGGAGGAAGTGAATGAAAGAACCTTCCTGGTCAACATATATTCAACATTTGGCCTAATTGGTGGATCTTAGCACCGTGCAAAAGATGTATGCACATACTGGCTTTTTGAAACAGCAGTTGATGATTCTGTCTACTATGCGTCGATCTGCTATTTCTACTTTTTTTTTGTACATTGTTTGAGTGCAAGGATTCTGAAAAGCTAGGAGTATATGAAAAAGGTGAGGTAAGCTAGGGTAGGGTTAAAATCAGCAGAGCTCATGGCTCAGTACTGTAGTAGCTCATTTGGCTTTTTCTTGCTTGAACTTAGCGTTATTTTCACATGTCATACTGATCTTCAAATGGAAACTAGATTTATTGATCCTGCTTTTCCTGTTATTTTGTGGCTCACTTTTCTTTGCACTTTAGAGCTTCGTGAATTTAACTAGTTAGGAAAAGGATGCAGAATGTACAGGGAAGTTCTTAAGCATAACTTTGTCTTGTTTTGTTATCTGGTATAATAGTTTCCGGCATGGATGAAAGGGGTGTATGACAAGTAACAATGGAAGAAAGTACCAAAGAAGAAAATGAAAACAATTATTAATCAATTGAAATGTAACACAGAACTCTTTTACCTAATTGTTTCATTACATCCTTATTCTTATTCGCTCCCAAGTCTGAACCTGTCCAACAAGATGTTGAGTGTTGACTGAAAAACTAATACCATCAAACACTAATGGATGAAATTAATTAATGGGAAAAAATGATCAAGCTTTAGTGTTTGAATCAGGATGCAGTGCTGCAGCAGGTTTCTGGTGGCGGTGCCCAAGGCCAAGGTGTACAGGCCAATTGATGGATGGCATTGGTGAGTGTTCCCCATGGGCAAGGCCATGGACGAGCTGGAGCTGACGGTTGAGGTGGTGGTACCAAAGGCCATCGGCCGTGGCCGCCCCATGGCATGCCCCTAAGCAGGTGGAACCCAAACCATGATAGATCTTGGCCATAAGAAGCTAAATGATGATGCTGATAAAGCCTCATTGCTACCTGCGACTGCTAGTACTTGACTGCAAACAACAAACGACAACAAACAAAATGAAAATGGCTTTTTGCTCCTTCATTGCTGCTCAGATCTAATTAAAACTCACATCACCTCACCACCAAACAAGGTTTCATGTGCTCTCAGTAGTCAGCACCAGCTTGACAGCTTTATATAGGACTTCAAAAGATGATTAACTAACATAGTTTAGTTCTTGCCAAGTTATCCTCGATTTAATTCTAAATTTTTACGAATTGGTGGGATAACTTTACTTCAAACGGTAAGCTTCATCTTTCCAAAATAGTTTAAAGAGTTATTTTTTTTTTATTTATTTTAAACATTTGCAAGTTTTTCACGAAACTTGGAACTCTCGAACTCGTCTTCTGTGCCAAAGAATAAATCATATATAATAAATTGCATATATATATAGATTTGAATTATATGCGGTTCTATGAATCCATTGATTATCCTGTAAAGGATGTTGATGCTATGATCAAGTATAGGATTGAATTAATTTTTAGGATTAAATATTTTCTCATATTTGACAAGAAACTTATAGTTGGATTGGATTAAGGGGACTAAATTGAATTTAATCCTAAAATCACTGGATTAATAATACTAATTTACATACATGAATTTAGATGGGATGAGATTTAAAGAAAATTCGTCCATTCAAGAGACGTTTATTTTATATCAATTTTTAATCTATAATTTCAATATTAATTAATTACCAAAAATCGAATTTATTATTTGTTAGTTTTATTTACTATTATCATGATCTTATTAAATTAAGTACTTTTACTCTACTAACCTCAAGATTGAAATTTATTACTTGTATTTTAAATCATTATCAATAAAATTAACTATCAATAATTTATTGTACTATTTGATTGTACTTAGATTTAATAATCACTAATAATATTAAAAATAATCGCCAAAATTAATAGTACCACCACTGAATTAATTTTATATAATATTTTAGAGAGTTTGATAAAGCTAAATTAATATTATAAGATTGTTTGTATTGCCATTGATTATTATATAATGACCACCAATAAATCTTTATTTATAAGTTATATTTAATTTTTCTTTATTAATTGCATTTTAAATTATTTTAATTAAGATTAAAATTTAAAGGAATAATTGATACTGGCTCTTAAATATCAATTTAAATATTATTTAATATTATTTAAATATCAAAATAGTTCAATCTGGTACTGTACGCTTGAACCAAACATAAAACCATATATAATATAATCCAACTGAATCCAAGTCTTACTTAATTTGTATTTTAATTTAATAACTAATTCAATCTAATTCTGTGTGTCAACACGAGTTTAAAAGTACAAACAAAAAATAAAAACACAACCTTTTAAGATGAGTTCTCAATGATAACTTCATTGTTCTAAAAAAAACTGGAGGAGCTAAACGAATTAGACTTAGGAATAAATCAAGAACAAGCCAACAATTCAAAGAAAGGAGAATTAACCGCGCACCAACGCGCCAAATGTAAGAACCAATTATTAATGTTGGACGAATTATATCGTATGTATTTCATAGAATAACGTTTTAACTTCCTTTATCTCAAAGCCCTAAGAATAACCAAAAAATTTTGCCCGTATCATAGAGAGATAGAAAGCACCAGAAGTTTATTACACAAGAATGAGATAATCCAAAGGTCAGTCTCTCCTCCTCAACAAAACAAACTTAAAATAGG
Source organism: Citrus cavaleriei (assembly GCA_030448925.1). Taxonomy (NCBI): domain Eukaryota; kingdom Viridiplantae; phylum Streptophyta; class Magnoliopsida; order Sapindales; family Rutaceae; genus Citrus; species Citrus cavaleriei. The sequence goes on from JAUJEN010000063.1 coordinate 68,988, forward strand.
AAAGCAGCTCCTCAGAAAGATAAAATAAACGTATGTCCACATAATTGTCTCCTTCCCCAGTCACAAGGGCGAAGAATATTTCAAAATCTATTGTACTGTATTGTGCCCCGTGTTATATATGGTTTCACAAATTGATATGCAGCTTTGTAAAGAAACTGCCAGATTGTGGACCCATGAATAGCGCCAGATATCCACATTGCCTGTAGTTATCTGCCATGCCGCATAATATGGTGTATAAAAATTAGCAAATATGAATTTGCAAGTACGGCCGATGTAGTTAGTATCACATATGATTTGTAAAAGCAGCTGGACATTTAATTTGATATTTACCTATCTATGTCATGTAGATGGTATTCATTGTTAGATTTATCCAATCGTTCAAGGCCAACCCATCAGGTAGTAGCAAACATACCAATCTGTTCATGATTAGCATTGTAATAATAATAAACAAAATGAAATCTGTCAAAGATAAGTTTGGCAAATGAAATTGAATATTGATCACAAATTGCCACACTGATTAGTTATGTGTTTCATGATAGTGATCCCCAATTTCTTTATATTTTCTCAAGCTTAGTTCATTCTCCCAATGATGCGACCTGCCAGCTCCTCTAAGAGTTAATTGTTAATGATATTCTTTTCTCAGCATTGTTAATTCAGGAGAGCACAAAAGAAAAATATCATAATACACAGCCTGTCTAACCATAGTAGCAGTATAAACCCAAAGCAAATGCATGTCTTTTATTTTCTAATACATTAGAGGCAAGAACCCTTGCACCATAAAGAGTCAAGGCACAAATCTCCATGGGATAAATTGCCAAGCTACAATAAAAAACAACTTCAGGAAGAGATAAATGATTTCTTGAAATAATTTTGATGATCCGTACCCCACCATAATGGCAATGCATGGGGAAGGAAATTCCACCTTAGGCTAGAATAACACTCATAATAATTGCAGAAGTGTTTAACAAATTCCAGCTTTTCCTCGCTTAAACTGATCCCTTCCAAATATGGGTAGCAACTTTACAGCCATCTAAGTTCTAGAAAATTAATCACATTAACTTTATCTGCAAGGTTGCATACGATGGGCGATATTCCTATGTCTCCCCATTATATTAAAGTTTTAAAGTGAAAGCCTCATGATATATATACTTTTACCCCAGCCCAGCCCACAGAATCACCGGCAAGGCAAGGCCACACTTTCATTGTGCTCATGTTTACTCTATCTGCTTATATATGCAAATTTGGGGTACTACTTCATGTATTAAAATCAAATATAAATGAAGAAGAAGGAGAAGCTTGTAATGAATAATAAATTACTGAATCTCCTTGGATGGCAATTTCCTTTTCAACTTGCACCTAAGGATGGTTGATTTGAGGCACCATGAACAGGAGGATTATGTATATGGGCCTGCAAGCTAGTTGCAATTGACTTTAATATGTCATCATTGCTTTTCATCTTCACATAGCACACTGAAATTATTAGCACAGCATCAATGAGAAATTAGAAGATAAGGTTAAGAGTCTAATAAATGAAAATAAAACTCAACTCATTGACGGTTCCCTAAGTTTGATTTAGGAAACCAGCTGTTCATCAGGTATGTAACGGCTATCCTATTTTCAGAGGAACCCAATATAATGTCAAAAATTACAACCAGCAATCATATTGAACATAAATTCTATTATATGAAAAATCAGTTTGTAAGTTAACCCATTGGTATTGAACCCATGTCCACCCTCCAGCTAATCCAAAAAATGCCAAACCAATTTTTTAAGCTAACTGTTAAAATGTCACAACATGAAGACAAGCAATTGATCCAAATGACTGTCAAATAATAAGAAGAAATACCTTTGTGTATCCTACCAAGCCATAGAGTCCATATTTTTGTATGATCATGCAGACCCAAGTAGGTGAATTGTTCTTTGAGAAAATCTGATGGCCTTGGTATCCTCCGGATCACCACTGGAGAAAACTTGATACGCTACAGTCAAAGAATGGGGCGACTCACTGAAATGAATACATTATTATACAAGGCAACGAATAGCATCATAGTAATAAATTGGAAGGAAATGGCTGAAGAAAACAAGTATTTACCTTAATTTGGTATGAGATCTCTTCCCCATTGTTCTGAAGGATCTAATTATGGATTGGAGCACAAGTATTAAGCAGAATGAAATCATTTGGTATTCAGAGGAATATAAAACAGAAAACAAAACAACAGAATGTCAGCATTGTATTTAAGAAATGGTAAATGAACTCTGGTAAGAAAATGATCATTGTTGTAAAAACCAGTTCTGAAACCAGAATGTCAAGGCCACTCATGAATGTCATCCATCAGTGCTGCAAAATCTAAAACCTTTAGTCCCAGGGTATAGGTCAGAAAAAGTCTTGAGTGACATGTATCTCTCCAGATGTTATGGGTATGTTACAAAATTTCATGTTAGAACTTAAGGAGCATTTCAAATTATGAAAAGAGGAGAAGAAATAGCAAACTTGACTTCAATTAAATTCAAAGTTAAAAAAAGAGGAAACAAATATCAAAAGATTTGATTGCATGGAGAGCAAGGAGCAAATAGTACTACTTGACCATGTTGGGATAGGATTTGAGAATCAGATGAAAACGCCTGGTAAGTCTGCAAAAAGTCGGGTATGTACCAGTCCTGAGAGAGATTAAATAAAATAAGGCTTTTATCTCTCGATGAACTTAGAATTATTCTTATAGTTTAGCCTAGAGTTTCCACTATTTCATACCCTCCCATAGGAAGATACCTCAGAACCAAAATATTCATAATTTGAAAACAGAAATTATAAGACAATAAAGAGGATAAAAAAATTCAAAGCAACCCCATCTAATTACTTATAACAACTAGCTCAACCGTCTCTTACAAGGGCAGAAAAGCAACAAAAGGAAGGGAGGTAATGAAGAAGTAATAAGTTCTAAAATGTACAAACTCACATTATATGGAAGTTTTGAGAGATTAAAGTGTAATTTGCACTGAGTGTAGTTTTGCCCAAAAAGAAGAGAGAAATGTGTATAAATGTATTTCTCATTGAAGGTGTTTCTTAATCTCCTAGAATTAAATTTTAAAATGGAACTTACGTCTTTTATATAACAGCCTAGGGGACAATATTTACATTCCTGAACTTACAATTGTATTTGAGAAGAGATATCTGGCATGGAGTAAAGAATTCTTAATGCGAAGAAATGCAGACAAAGATATGAAATCAAAATGGAAATTGGCAAATCATAAAGATATTGTCATATTCTTTCACAGTATGCAACAGTTCAGATGAGTTGAAAAAAACTATTTTGTATCATATTTAGAAATTGTTCTGAATCTTGGTTTATCGATGGACGGTTTGTCGCATGGAGTTGGATTAAAACCATCCATTTCTGTCTTAAAGCATCAATGGAATGGTAGAGTATAAAAACATAAGACTACTTCGCTTCATCAAGGGTATATCAGACATATAAAATCGGCAATTGAACTCTTAAATAAGCTGTTGGCATTGCCTATTTAATCCATCCTTTATTCCCCATTTAAAATAAAGAAAAATAAACATTTACTGCAAAAAATCATATTTCTTTCCAATAAGAGCCGCAGTGACAAACCTTCTAAATTCCCATGTATCCTAACGTGGTTTGGGGTTTGCTTTTAAGGTTTTTACAAAAGTATCAAAAGAAATCTTCCAGAAATGCATTTAAGTCCTCCTTCACAAGTGCTTTAAAACAAAAGAAGGGCTTTAGAAAGACCAATAAAAATGTTACTCCAAAACAAACGAATGCCTTATAGAATTTTTATATAAAGTCGAATTGTAATAGTGTCACCAAGGTAACTAGAGAAGAGAAGTTGAGAAAATTTTACATCTATCATAGTCAGTTTAAGGTCCATGAAGACATTAGCAACCCCCTTCCAAAGTGAGTAGCATGAGTACGCTTTTTTTTTCCCTTCCGTGGAGGTTTTTTTTTTTTTTTCCTTTGAGCCTTGGGAGTTTGGTAAACAATGGAAATACAAATTAAGGTGCTGCATAGAAAGAAGCAGAATCGGATTAACTTTAGCAATACGTAACTGAACGCTGGCCACTGAT